>CM032455.1:5445686-5561662 GCA_019049505.1 Pachyrhynchus sulphureomaculatus | reverse complement strand
TTTCTCCGAAACTATTTGTCATAGACAGTTGAAATTTGGTAATAATATAGGAATTGATGGCCTCATCAGAACCATGTAGTTTTGAAAGTTAAATTTTGACTTAAGGGGTTAGTTTTGGGGGGTGAAATCGGGAGTGAAAAAAAATTTTTTTACTAGGTCATCGAGTGTGACATCAAATGAAAGTTTGTGAAAACACGAGTAAAAAATATATATATAATGTAATACTTGCGCAGATTTTTCTTTGTATTATTTTTAAAAAATCGCGAAAAATCGCTGTCCTCCCCCTTATCTCGAAAAGTACCGACCAAAAAATTTGGAAAAAATTCTGGAATATTCTCCACGGGGTGTAGATTGAACGAAAATTATCACAAGTGCATTATCCTTAATAATTTATCTCGTATATAAAAAGAAGTGGAATTTCAAGGTCACCAATTTTCAGTAAAGATCGGAAGAAAAACTTTGTTGAAAATTAATTTGGTGTTTTGTGAAGTCACTGATTATTTTATACCTCCGTAACAAAAACAATCAACGTACGAAACACTAATTGCACAAGTTCAACTTCCACTTGACCAGTTTATTTTGGTTAAAGAGTAAAGATTTGGGTTGCAGCAACCAAACGCGTCATCAATTGTCGAATTCAAAAAATTGGTGCAAATATAAAATATGTGCCTCACATTTTTTTTTCTGAAAATACCTTCCCGTCAAGTTTTTGACTTGTATTCATCTCTTTTGTAACAACGTTTCGTTTTTAGTGTTCCGTACGGAACACTTATAAGATCACTTCGGTGTCTGTCTGTCTGTCACACCCGATTTTCTCCGAAACTATTTGACATAAAAAGGTGAAATTTGGTAATAATATAGAAATTGATGGCCTCATCAGAGCCATGTAGTTTTGAGAATTACATTTTGACTTAAGGGGTTAGTTTTGGGGGGTGAAGTCAGAAGTGAAAAAAAAAATTTTTTACTAGGTCATCGAGTGTGGTGTCAAATGAAAGCTTGTGAAAACACGAGTAAAAAATATATATATAATATTATACTTGCGCGCACTTTTCTTTGTATTATTTTTAAAAATTCGCGAAAAATCGCTGTCCCGGGCCTTATCTCGAAAAGTAGTTATCAAAAAATTTCGAAAAAATTCTGGAATATTCTCCACGGGGTGTAGATTGAAAGAAAATTATCACGAGTGCATTACCTTTAATAATTTATATGGTATATAAAAAAAAACAAAAATTTCAAGGTTATCAGATTTCAGTAAAGATTGGAAACAAACTTTGTTGAAAACTCATTTGGGGTGTCTTTGTGAAGTTACTGATCATTTTATACCACCGTAACATAAATTTTGACTTAAGGGGTTCGTTTTGAGGGGTGAAATCGGAAGTGAAAAAAAAATTTTTTTTACTAGGTCATCGAGTGTGGTGTCAAATGAAAGCTTGTGAAAAAACGAGTAAAATAAATATATATATATATATATATATATATATATATATATATATATATATATATATACGAGGCTGGTTTGAAAAGTCCGAGAGATGGCACCACCGGCGCGTATCGAGGTCATGTTTAGTTAGTAGCATCTCACCAAGTTTCAGCCATACTGGTCTATTTCTTTGTGTTTGGCATGCGTGTGAATCAAGGAAGTCGAGTGATTTTCAAGAAATGGACGAAAAAGAATTTCGTGTGGTGATTAAACATTACTTTATGAAAGGCAAAGCGCCTCAGGAGACTAAAGAGAAGCTTGATAAACATTATGGTGACTTGTGGAAACACGAGTAAAAAATATATATATATAATGTAATACTTGCACACACTTTTCTTCGTATTACTTTTAAAAAATCGCTGTCCCCTACCTTATCTCGAAAAGTACTGATCAAAAAATTTTGAAAAAATTCTGGAATATTCTCCACGGGGTATAGATTGAACGAAAATTATCGCGAGTGCATTACCTTTAATAATTTATTTGGTATATAAAAAAAACAAAATTTCAAGGTCACCAGTTTTTAGTAAAGATTGGAAACAAACTTTGTTGAAAACTCATTAGGGGTGTGTTTTGTGAAGTCACTGATCATTTTATACCACCCTAATAAAAAAATTTATTTTAAAAACAATCAACGTACGGAACACTAATTGTGCAAGTTCAACTTGCACTTGACCGGTTTTTTTTTTATATTACTCATGCATTGACTTCGACGTTTTATTAAATCTATGATTCTGAGTGATAAAACTTTGCACAGTAACATTATTTCTATTTAAAAACATCCCACTGGTCCCCTTTTGAACATGGCGGACTGCCATGTGATCTCTTGAAAACAGAGACCTGATATTCCGGTTACCCGAGTTGCGCTACTGTATTTACTGCGGTTACGCTCTGTACCTCGTCCTTCCCGCTCGTCGCGTTCGCACAATAAACCATACAAATTGGATCTTAATTATGGGACATCCTGTAGTATCGGACTTTCGCTTATTTCTTCCTTTGTACTATTTTTTTTATTTAGACAAAAATAAGGACCCAGTATATACATTAAATACATATTTATTTGTACACAAATACACGTACAACATCTGAAACATTGTACAAAAAAAAAAAACAACAAAAAATCAACTAAAAATAAACACATCGTAATATGAATAAAAGGACACGTTCATGTCGAAAACAAACATTACACGCGCACACTTTTATCCTCAGGTTAGATTTTTAAATAAATTATCTTTAACCTTATCTAAGAGATAAAAGTACTAGCCCTAACGGACAACTAAAGAGAAAAAGAAATTCAATCACAGTCGCGCTAGTAAAAAATCTATCTTTTACCCCTAAAATTTAATCAATAAATTTTATGAATAAAAAATGGACTGTTTCGTTTCTTTAAGTAGGATTCACTGGGCACAACTTTTTAGAATTCTAACAAAACTACTTGTTTATATTTACAAAAACTTGTTAAAAATTAGAGAATACAAAAAAAAAAAAACTTCATTTTAGAACGCTACTCAACTAACTCTAACTCAAAAAACTAGTGTACATATTTGTTGTTGTTATTGAAAGTTAGTCAGTCTCACTAAGGGCTAACCGATAAATTAACTAGAAGTGGATATGCGGGGTCTTACATAACAACGTAGTATTATATAGATCTATGTGCTTTAAATTTGTGTTAATAATCTCCGATAAATGACACTAGATTCAATAATACTTCTTTTTTTTGTAAAAGCAGGACTTTTTAGGTGATTTTTCTTAAAATTTATTATCAAGCTGATATATTTAACAAAAAAATGATAGAAAGCAACTGAAACATTTAACAAATATAAACTGCTCGTCAGAATGCGAGACAGAACATTTTCATCATTTTTAAATGCTTATATTTCCAGAAGGAACTGTCAAAATTTGAAAATTACATTAAAATCAGTTAAGCCACGCTCTATTTTAAATTACTTTCTATCATCTTTCCGCATTGACCTAAGAAATAAAAAAAAACAATAATTGACTTTACAACAAAATAATTTACATTAGCGAGTGTTAACCCGAAAATTCTACTGCTTCTTTTCTTTATCTTCCTTAGGTACCTTCTTCTTAATCTTCTTTTTCTCTTTCTTTTCTTCCTTAACTTCCCCAGTCTCACTCTTCGTTTCACTATTTTTCATTTCGTCACTTTTTGCTTCAGTTTCCTTATTTCCACCTTCTTCTTTGGGCTGAACGTCCTCTTTACTTGGTTCTTTTGGTTCTTCATTCTTCGCTTCTACTTGTGCCTGTTTTTCTTCAACTTTAGCTTGGTCTTGAGTGCTTTCCACATTTTCGCCACTTTTGGACTGCTGTGTACTTTTATCACTTTCCTCCTTTGGTTGTTGGCTAGAAGCAGGTGATTCATCCATGGCACTTGGTTCTTCAGAAGCCTGTGCAGTTTCAGTTTCCATCTTTTCACCCTCTTGTCTCACCTGGGCTGGTTCCACTTCCATCTTTTGCTCCTTTGTAATAGCAGCATTGGCAGCTGCCTTGGACTCCAAGAGGCTAATAGTCCTCTCAATACACTTAATAGCCTCTTTTCTAGCTTGCCTAATCGAGTCTTGGCCCTGAGTATCTACATTATCGAGCTTTAAGAGGTTCCTCGTTAACATTTCGTCAAGGTACAAGTAATTCTTGTCTCTCGGAAACCCGTTAAATGCCTCAACCTTAGAGATAAGCTCCGATACGTCCTTCTGGATGGCTTGGATCTGTTCTATCGGTCCCGAAGGTTGCTTAGGAGGCTGTGCCGGGGGAGGCTCATTCTGAGTGGACTTCTGGGGTTCTTGAGGCTGAGGTTTAGGTGCCGCTTGTGGCGGTGCGAAGCCACGAGGGGTAGCTTCTTGCTTAGCGTGATGTTGTGCATAAACCGGCACCTCATGCGCTGGCTGTTGACTGTGTTGCTGCTGCCTCCCTCCACCAAACCTACTGGGGCTCCCGGCTCTAGCAAATCCTCCACTGGGGCTACCAGCTCTAGCGAAACCGAAATCTTCCTCGGGGAAATCTCTTTCGAACGGATGATGCCAATCGCTAGAGAACCTATGCGGATCCCGATTGACAAATTGAGTAAATCGTTCTGGTCGCTGACCGAATATCGTTTCGGCTTGTGGCCGTGGCGGTGCATCTGTGAAAATGCGCTCTGGCTGTGGATGTGATGCGGAGGTGCTGATGTTCTTTGGTAGTACCGGATCGTCACGTCCTGGAACAAAGAAACTGAAATTAGGATCTTTGTTTAAATGCAATTTGCTTATTATGAATTTTTATTTTTTTATTATTTTTACCTATAAAGTGCTATTAAATTAGAAACTTAAATAACCAGAGACCGGATTATATGCAACATAAAAATCTTAAAATATGCATGCAAATATGCATGAAAAATGCTTAAAATATGCATGAAAAGGGTCAAAATATACAATATTAAATAATAATAAAAGCAGTAATTTTTAGTTTTTTATTTCAAAATCAGCATAAAATTAACAAGTTATCGACGATGTTTAAAATTAATTAACAATTATTTAACATTTTTTAAAATTATTTAACATTTGTATTCTTGTACATGTAAACAATAAGGTATTGTTCCAAATATTGGGTAGTAAGATTGTGTCTTCGATCACCTAAAATATTTTTATAAGTGGAAAAAGACCGTTCCACATCCACTGAGGTAACTGGGCAGTATTTGAATTTGGGTGCTATGTTAGCACTTATTGTTTCTGGCAAAAGTTTACCCGTCCATTAATAAAACTATCAATTTGACACAAAGATTCAAAGCCTGGGTTATTGCACAAAATGTTTTCAATCTTTTCTTTAACTCTACGCGGGAATACATCTGGCAATGTGGAGTTTATTTGACGGATTTTATTCATTAACTGAATTGATTCGGTCAACGCCAAACCTCGAGTTTTAAGCTTTTTAATACCCGTAGGTATGTGGGAAAAGTGAGTGCTAATCAAAGCTATGTTTTTTTTAATATCAGAACACTCAAACAAATATTCTTAGAAACTAACTACTTATCAATTAATATCCCGACCAAGAAACAAAGCAATAAAATACCGTCGTAATTTTGGGTATTCCCTTGGCATTATAACCTAATCGATGTTTAGACTATTGCAGGTAATGTTCCGGCGATAAGATCGGTTCCAGACGGCGACATTAATAATACCCTGAGCAATTCAATTGCCTAGTAATACCGAGAAATATTGTAAATATAGGGAAAATATGCAATAATCGGTGAGAATGGTCTAAATATGCAAATGCATATGAAAATATGCACATGCATATAATCCGGTCTCTATATATAACCCTGCAAACTTTTAGGACAAAAACTACAGTCACGGTTGGTCATAAAAAATTGTTTATCGTTTCAGTCATCAGCTAAGTGGTATGTAAATTCAATCTCAAAGTAAGTAAATAGTAATAATAATAAGTCTTGTTCATGTGAGGATATGATAATTATACTAAAAAGTATATTAAACAGATAATTTACCGCTCGATTACAAGATTGATACATTAACGTAAAAAAATCACTTTTTTATGGGTAAAATAAAATAAAAATCTATTTCACTAGTTCCCAGCTGTAGTATTAAAACACTTTTAGTGTTCCGTACGGAACACTTATAAGATCACTTCGGTGTCTGTCTGTCTGTCTGTCACACCCGATTTTCTCCAAAACTATTTGGCATAGAATGTTGAAATTTGGTAATAATATAGGAATTGATGGCCTCATCAGAGCCATGTAGTTTTGATAATAAAATTTTGACTTAAGGGGTTAGTTTTGGGGGGGTGAAATCGTAAGTGAAAAAAAAAATTTTTACTAGGTCATCGAGTGTGGAGACAAATGAAAGCTTGTGAAAAAACGAGTAAAATATATATATATATATATATATATATATATATATATATATATATATATATATATATATATATATATATATATATATATATATATATATAATGTAATACTTGCGCGCAATTTTCTTTGTATTATTTTTAAAAAATCGCGAAAAATCGCTGTCCCCCGCCTTATCTCCAAAAGTACTTATCAAAAGATTTTGAAAAAATTCTGGAATATTTTCCACGGGGTGTAGATTGAACGAAAATTATCACGAGTGTATTACCTTTAATAATTTATCTGGTATTTAAAAAAAAAAAAAAAATCAAGGTCATCGGATTTCAGTAAAGATTGGAAACAAATTTTGTTGAAAACTCATTTGGGGTGTGTTTTGTGAAGTCACTGATCATTTTATACTTTCGTTACAAACATTTTTTATTTTAAAAGCAATCAACGTACGGAACACTAATTGCGCAAGTTCAACTTGCACTTGACCGGTTATTTAAAATTAAAAAGTAGCTAAACAAGAGTCGCCTTTTAACCACACAATCTAAAATATGGCATTTGCACGCAGCTTCCATCAAGATGTTTCTCTTTTCTTCGGAATATCCAGATATCTACCTGGATAAACTGTGGAATCAGATGTATTTGTAAAATGTTCAATTATATTTAAATTTATTTCAAAAGGAAGTCTCCGTCTCATCGTAGAAATGATTCGTGCCAATATTTTAAACCATTTTCATAACACCCTGTATATAAATGGAGCACTTTTACTAGGTTGAGTTAAGACGATTTTTTAGTGAATTTATTAAATACTAGGGTGGATAGGTCTGGTAAATTTCTACGAAATGGCGGGAAATTTTGTTACGTGTCGTGACTGTTGGTAAGCGTGATTCTTGCAACGGCTGTGTTCAAAGTTTCAAACAGATGCAACGTGCAGTTGTTTGTTGGCAGCTAGCGTAAGTGATCGGTGTTATATGTTTCGTAGAAATGGATAACCGTACGGTGATAAAACATTCTCATCCACACAATCTGCATGATGATGATGCAGTCCTCATCTCCGATTCTGAGGACAACTTTCAGAAAATCTTGCATGCCTTCAATTTGGAAGTGAAAAAACTAAACATGATTATCAACACAACCAAGATAAAATGTATGGTAGCTTCAAAAGAATTACGAGGATGGGCTGAAAAGTTCGCGGCCTCATCAAAAAATAATTATAATATTTTTATTATAGTACCCTCAATAAGTTCATATGTTCTTTGGTTGTCACAGTGTAAAATTTTGTTGTTGTAGATTTGTGATTTTTAAGTTAGAACGAGTTTAGTGAGACCAAGTGCAACGTTTTTGGAAAAATGGAAAAAATTGAACAAAGTGCGGTCATCAAGTACCTGTTTAAAAAAAGATTAACACCAAAGGAGATCTACGATGATACGAAAACAACACTAGGGGAATCCGCTTCATCATATACCTCTGTGAAAAAATGGGTTGCAGAATTTAAACGTGGACGAAAGAGCACATCGAAGATGAGCCTCGCTTCGGCCGGCCCACGACGTCTACGACTGAAGAAAAAATCGGCAAAGTGTGTGATCTCATATTGGAAGACCGTAGATTAACTATCAGGGAGATTGGAGACACTGGATATCTCGTATGAATGAACACAAAACATCATTGACAACTCGGATTTTCTAAGGTTTCCGATAGGTTGGTCCCCAGATTGCTTTCAGTTGAACAAAAACGAATTCGACTCACGATTTCTCGCGACTGTTTGGAGATGTTTGAGGATGATCCGGAAGATTTTGTTAACAGGTTTGTGATAATGGACCTGGGCTCACCACTATACTCCAAAGTCAAAACAACAATCCAAGCAGTGCAAAAAATCTGGTGAACCGATCCCAAAGAAAGTGAAGGCAATTCTGTCGGGTAGAAAAGTGATGGCGTCAGTTTTTTGGGATGCAAAAGGTATTATTATGGTGGACTTCCTTCCGAAAGGCGAAACAATAAACTCGACTTACTATTGCACCCTTTTGCGTCGTTTACATCAAGAAATTAAAGAGAAACGCCCAGTATTACTGAGAAAGAAAGTTTTGTTCCATCAGGACAACGCTCGCGTTCACACGTCTCTTGAGTCTATAACTCAAATTCGTGATTATGGTTTCGAATTCCTACCCCACCCGGCTTAGTCTCCTAATTTGGCACCTTCGGACTTTCATCTGTTTGCAAACCTACAAAAACATCTTGGTGCTCAGAAATTTTCATCAAATGAAGAAGTCGAAGCTGCAGTTAACCAGTATTTTGAAGATCTTGAGGAACCTTTTTTTCCAAAAAAGGTGTTTTCACACCACCACACACTTCGGAAAGCAGGTGGAAGAAGTTAATAGAGCTAGGTGGAGATTACGTCGAAAAATGTACGTATTTTATTTTGTTTTTTTGACTAGGCGGTGAACTTTTCAATTCATCCTCGTATTAAGATGCAAGGAAGTATCATTGAACGGGTTAATAATTTTAAATACCTGGGAACAATGATAACAAGCCACGGAGACTTAAACAGGGAAGCAAAATAACAATCTATGAAGGCATCACTAATAGCAAGTTGTTTGACGGATATAGTATTGAAAAATAAATACCTCACACTGGAAAGTAAAATAAGAATAAACAAGACAACAGTGAGACCGATCCTCACATATGCTGTAGAAACAAGAGCTGACACATGTAAAAGAGCACAAATAATGAGGACAACAGAAATGAAGGTGATTAGGAACATACATGGAATAACTATCCACGACAGAATCCGCAACAAAGATCTACAGGAACTAAGTAAGATCCAAGAAATATCCAAATGGACCAGAACTAGAAGAAAACAATGAACTAAACACATACAGCCTTTGCCAAAAGTATTAGGCACCCGTAATAAACACGTGAAACTCATAAAATATTAAAAAAAAACACTAACAATACTATAGGCGGCGCTGTCAAAAGCTAACTTAAACAATAGACAATCTCTTTTACAGGTCCATAAAACACCTTGCCCACAAAATTGCGATAATGAGGTTTTCTGAAAAATATTTTTAATGTTTTATCAGTCTCTTTTTACTACTTGTAGTGTCAAGAAGCTTCCGTGCGTGTTTTATTTATGAACTGGACATTCTTATATTTGAGAAATGCCTAAAAAAAGTGAGCTTGGTATCGCAAAACGAATTAAAATTCAAACCCTACATGAACAAGGCAAGTCCCAAGTAGAAATAGCCAAGTTAGTGAAATGTTCTCGGTACGCAGTGCAGTGTGCTATTAAAAGGTTTGTGGAGACTGGCTCCCATGCCAACAAAATTAGAAAGGGCAGAAAACGTAAGACTAATGAGCGACAGGACAGAAAAATCAACCGAGTCTATTAAAAATCGAAAAAAAAACATCATCTGAGCTCGCAGCAACTTTGTCGGAAGAGATTAGGATGCCGATTCGAGAAGAAGACTGACAGAAGCTGGATTAAGAGGGTGCAAAGCTAGAAAGAAGTCTCGGCTTTCAGAGACCAATAGGATGAAACGCTTAGAGTGGGCTCTGAAGCACCAACATTTTAGCGAAGAGGATTGGTCTAATGTTATATGGTCCGATGAATCCAACTTTGAGGTAAGTTTTTATATGATTTATTTCAACAAATAACTACATACAATTACTCTTGATTTAATCCGTTTTAGTCAAAATAATAACTAATTTTTTAATTGAGTATTTTTTCTATTCTTACAGCTATTCAGAACGTCAGGTGTGACATTCGTGAGGCAGCGTGTCGGCGAGGAATACCATCCAGATTGCGTGGTACCTACTGTAGAACACGGAGGTTCGTTTGTGAAGGCCGCATGAACAGCCAAAAGTACATAAATGTACTAGAAACTGTACTGATGCCTTCGCTAATGCGCATTTTTGGCGACACTAATTTAGACGACATCAAATTCCAACAAGATAATGTATCTTGTCGTAAATCAGCGGCTACAATGCGCTGGTTTAGAGACAATAACATTGTCTTGTTGGATTGGGCGGCGCAGTGTCCAGATCTAAACCCTATCGAGCATCTTTGGGGTATTCTGAAGCGCAAGATACGGGAGCATAGCATAACATCAAAAGCAGCGCTAAAAAGCGCTTTGATGGATGAGTGGGATGCCATAAGTACAACTGAATGTACTAGGCTTGTACGCAGCATGCCCCAAAGAGTGGCTGCTGTAATTAAAGCTAAGGGCGGACATACCAAATATTAATTTATTTCATAATATTACCTCAATATACAATTTTACAAAACATACGAATTTAATTTTTTACCCTGAAACACAAGAAATGAAGTAAATTGTAGGGTGCCTAATACTTTTGGCCAAGGCTGTAGATCGGATGGAATACAACAGACTGATAAAAGGGCCAAACTTAATAAACCCTGCAGTAGAAGAACTAGAGGAAGAACTCCGAAAAGGTGGAAGGAATGCTGGACGTCCACATCGGAAGAGGCCTAATGGGAATAAAACAGACAGTATGCCTACTTATATGACACACCGTATAAGAAAGAAGAAGAAGATAAAACATTTTTATCTAAAAAAGTGTACTGCAGCATAAATAGAAGCTTAACTGAAGTAAGTTTGGGAACTCTCCGTCAGTACTTAAGATCGTTTATTACTGGATAAATGAATTTAGAAGTGGCGGTACGAGCAATTCAGATGCGGTACGTTCAGGACGACCAATTGAGGTTGTAGAAATGGTCGATAAAACATGGTATCGTGATGGAAGATCGTCGCAATAGGTGTAGTGAGATTGCTGAGATGGTAGGCGTCTCATATCGAAGGGTACATAATATCCCCCATGAAGTTCTAAAAATGAAAAGCTGAGTACGCGATGGGTGCCGCGTTTGTCGACTCCAGACTAAAAACGCACGAGGAAGGACATCTCAAAATCGTGTTTGGAAAAGTTGCAGCGTAATTCGAAGGACCTCTGGCGTCGTTTTGTGACTGAATGCGAGACGTGGATCCATCATTCCACCTTGGAGAGAAAACAGTAATCAAATAGTGGGTTGCCAAAGTTGAAGAGCCGAAAAAAACGAAAACAGGTTTATGGGTGGGAAAAGTGTTTTTTTTTGGGATTCGCAGAGTATTGTCTTTATTGACTATTTGGAGAAGGGTAAAACAGTGACTGGCTCTTATTACGCAATGACACTGAACCGTTTACATAGTGAGTTAAAGAAGTGACCAAGATTAGCACGCAGAAAAGTGCTCCTTCACCAGGACAATGCACCTGCTCACATATCGGCAAAAGTGCTTGAGCATAAAATAGTTCCCCACCCACCTATTCCCTAGATTTGGCCCCAAGTGACTTTTTTGTTTTCTAACCTCAAAAATTGACGGGGGGGGGGGATATCTCTTCGAATGAAGAGGTTATCTTGTGTTGTAAACGAGTATTAGGCACAGCTTCAAACATTTTTTTTCCAAGGGAATAAAAAAAATTGGATTCTCAGTGGATTAAATATCAATCAAGCAGGGTTTATGTTGAGAACAATTTTTTTGTTTTTGCACAAAAATGTTATTTACCTTGTTTTTTTTACAAGACTTTTCGATCCACCCTCGTAAATTGAAATATTATTAAAAAAATTGGGTGTGATTCAACATAAATGACGACGCAACTCAGGTTGTTGGACAGAGGCCAACAACGAATCTAATCCATTTAAATATAACTTTTTGTACCAAGGAATTCCACAATTATATATTATTTACGTAGCGGCTGACTGTCATCATTTTTAACAGACGTGTAATGTCTAAATTATGTTTCAAAAAATAGTTATAATACAACCCTGCAAGACAAAATTTTATTATCAGGTATTTTGAATTCTGAATATGATATATTACTTCTCAACGTAATCCCCCAGTAGATGTACACATCCTTCACATCGTCGACGCACATAGGGGTATTTCAGCGTTTTAGGCGGCCATAAATCGATTTCTTAAAACTTCTCTCAGGTAGAACAAATTTGCTACCGAACAATGTTGAATAGGTATAAAACAACGACGCCTCCCGTTACCCATTTGACAGCGCGCGCGCCGGAGTCTCAGTCGAAATCTGACCGTCGCTCTGAGTGTGCGTTTCTCTGCTCTGAATTCGTTACAAAACAGTTATTTAAAAAAGTGATTTTTCTTTTTTGGAGTTTATCTTGAAGAAAATTGTGGTGGATTTGAATATTACAGGTAAGAGCGCATACAAATTGATCATTTTTGTGTGTGTTAATTAGTAATTTCTTGAATGTTAATCGAAATTTTCATACGAAAACCCGTTTTTCGGTATTTAAATTATATAAATATTAAATTATATATTTCAGATTAGTTTAGGTGTGTCTCAGTGATTTTATTGGTTTTAAACAGTTTTTATTTTGTTCTAGGATCTGAGGGTACTTCAGGTGCTCGAGTAGTACCGCGAATGACTACTTTTTGACAAAATGCAGGAACAAAACTTGCCAAATTTTAAAGAAAAATTGATATATCTTGAGAGTTATATTTTATCGCAAGATGAATATTGTGATGACCAAAGGAAGGAAGTGAAGCCTAAGTTCTCCTATTTGAAGTCACAATTCAAGAAAAAGTGGACCGAAGCTCATAAAAAAGAGAAGTTTTTCTTAAAAAGAATGACGAATGGTTACAAGGAACAATTGAAATATCTAGAGTAAAACGCAGTTCTACTGGTGGACCAACAAAATCATTTGAAGAATCAACCGAGAGGAGCAAACGTAAAAAAACAGAGGAAGTACACAGTACTGTAAATAAGGAAGTAATAATGCGTGCTGCTCAAACTGTTCTGGAGAGATAATTGCATCCAGTATTCGAAAAAACATAACTAACGCTCCCCAGACAGCCCAAGCATACAAAATGTCAAAGCAGCTTAAGAAACAGTCATAACTAAATCCAATAGCCGCCCTCTCAATATTTGTAGAAGCTGATCTCTCAAGGAGACAGTATGAAATAATAAGGAATATTAACAAAAACTATTATCCGAGTTACACCGTGTTATAAGAAGCAAAAAGGACTTGTTATCCGACGAAAGAGACTTATCGGGTAACAGAAACATGTGCGGAGATTAACTTACATCATTTATTGGATAACACGGCTAAATCTTCGGCCGCATTTCGAAATGGGGCTATGAAGGATCGCAACAAGCACAATTTAAGCAAAAAAAAAAGCAAGAAGAAGATGCAATTGACAGCAACATTTTTCAAAGTTGTTTTGTTCTACTACAATTGATTTGTGGGACAAACAAGAAAGTTATCTGGTAGAATCCAACTTCGTCTTTGCCACGATACTGTCGGCCAATGAGGATTAGATTTGTTAAAGAAACAGTGGATATTACAAATTATGAAATTACTTACGTAGAAAATGAAATAAACGCTTTGGTAAACAGCGAATTCGTACAAGGAAACATCTCTTTTTCCATGAAGGCAGAAATACAGGCAAAATTCAGAAAACAAACGGTCTTAATCATAGATATGCCAAAAACTAGATTTGGTAACACCGATGATAGCAATAAAAGTACGAGATTTTTTGCCAATACAAAGGGAGCGCTGAAATTACCGGTATCGACTTCAACCTTATAAATCACTTGAAAATGATTTTGGAAGTAATATAGATTCTAAGTCTACTTGAAAAAACTTCCAGACCATGCAAATGAGACCGCCAAAATTTATGTGGAGTTGTATCCCTGGCATCCCACGTCTCCTACGACGCAAAAAAAATTAATTCAGGTGCAACAGTAATGGCACTTTAGTCCATTGTATTATACAATTTAGATATTCTCAACAGATTATTGCTCAGCTCAGATCCTTTAATGTCTAGTAAAAGGCCAAAACCCAAAAAAAGATCTATGCCGTTTAGTAAAGAAGCAATATAAATGCTTGTTTCTGTTGAACCCAATATTAACGACGAAAGTTCCGAAGAAGAAGAGAAATCCGCGAAGGAATCTGCAGAGAAAGCCGAGGAATGGAACTCGGGCGCGGGACGCGAAGAGACGTGGGATGCTACATCGTGAATAATTATTTTTATAATTTTTATTTAAGTCAATATTTTTTTTTTAATTTACTGTTTTTTATACGGTAAGTTACAACGAATTGTACCAAATACGCATACCTAGTACTCAATCGAAAGCTGACACAGCAGCCACAAGCCGACAGAGTGGTTTGTTTATCGATCCTACCCCGACTGATGAACTGTGATACTATGATTTGTCGGTGCGGTATCGTTTTTCTCGGCGTGCCTGACTTGCGCGGGATGCGCGGGCGCGGAGCAAGTCAGGCGGGTTTCATTGAAATATAGGCGTTCGGAATGTTTTCGTTACCGAATCGGTACCGAGCACACCGAGAAAAACGATACCGTACTGACAAATCACCTAAGACAGTGAATAGAGTGCTGAAATATGGGCTTCGCCTATTTTCAGTCGTTTTACAATAAGCCACATAAGGTCTGAGGTTGATCCCTCGCAAACTGCGCGGCCTGCCTGTAGTATTGGCTGTGCCAACCACTCTGTCGGCTTGTGGCTGCTGTGTCAGCCTCTGATTGAGTACTAGGTATGTGTATTTGATACAATTCGTTGTATCTTACCATTGTATTCCGTATGTACCGAAATGAGTACTGGAAATTCTGTTCTCGTTTGTCGATCCTATCCCCCCGAATGAGCCGTGATAAGGGGAAACGCGCCTCGGGATTGATGGACGAATAAGAGAACAGTGGGTAGACTCCTGAAATATGGGCTTTGTCTATTTTCAGTTATTTTACAATAAACCACATTTTTTATATATTAAAATGTATTATTCTTCAAAATATGCACTCCAAAAAGTTTTCACTGCTATATTTAGAAATAATACCCGATTTAAAATATCTAAAAACAAAAAAATAATTTTGGCCGCATAAAACGCTAAGATACCCCTATGTGCGACAATTACAGAGAGTATTCTTCATCGTTGGACGGAGCCAAAAATCGCTGGGAGCGAGGTCGGTGAATGAGTAGTGTGCATACGATACCACTCCAAAGTTGTTACGAAGAAACAACTCCTGAGTTAGCTTCGTTCGATGAGCAGGAGCGTTGTCTTGATGGAAAAGATTATGATTGTTTTTCCTGCAATGTTTAAAACAAGTTCATAGGTCACACTCGTCACCATAGTGCCCTTTGGAACACAATGAGTGATGATTAGGCCTTCCTTGTCCCAAAAGATGACCACCATCATTTTTTCAGTACTAGAAATAACTCGAAATTTCCTCGGTGGCGGTGTGCTTTCACTGCCCCGACTGGCGTTTCGTGTCAGGATTAAAAAGCGGCATTCATGTCTCATTGATAGTAACAATTGATCAAAAGAAAGTACTATTTATCCAGTCATGCAGCCATACATGTTCGTACGGTGCAGCCATCACAACACCCGGCCAAAAGATGTCTATCATTTTCTCAGCACTGGTGGTAATTCAAAATTTCTTCGGTGGTGGTGGTTTCAAGATTAAAAACAACATCCACGTCTCATTTATTGTAGCAACTGATAAAAAAAAAGCATCTTTCATATCGTCATCACGTGTCAACATCGTTTGACAAATTGCCACTCGCACAGCCTTGTGTACGTCGATCAGTATTCAGGATACTCACTTCAAAGAAACTTTTTGCATTTTCAAGTCTCCACGCAGAATGGTGTGTACAGATCCTACGGAAATGCTAACTTTAAAGGCTATATCACTCCTACCTAATCGACGGTCTTCGATTGCTCCACTCGCGCAAATATATTTCCTGTTCGGCTGGTTTGTGGCCGAGGTGTTTCCGTTTCATTGTTACACGACGTTCGGCCTTCTTTGAACAGTCGCATCAACGAATCCACCTGAATGTCGATGAGAGTTACACAACGCAAGTGGAGAACACTGAATGTGTACTCTAACGATAGCTATACGACGCTGCACGATGCTGCCATCTATATCACGCATTCACGAACAATGTCCGCGTATTTTAAGCTTAACCGCAACTTTCTATCAACTCCCAGTCCCGAAAAATATTTCGAGATTTCTCGTTTCAAAGGCCCTTGACAGAGTCGATCAATTGCCTCTCAACTGGGGTTTACCGAACTTTTTTTCCTAATTCTTATCACTTGGAATGAACTATGTAAGAACAACCTACCTTCGACGTGTATAGGTATAACCCTCTCTGTACTTCCACTACTACTAGCCTGGCTCTGAGCCTTGGCCCCGCCCGTCTCCTGTCCTTGATGACCTCCCATCGGTATATTTATTGAGGATGTGTATCTTTTGTTTTCCGGGGGCAGTGACATAGATCTTTGGTTCCTGTCATTCACGGCCTCGTCTGCCGGGCTGCTTTGACCTAGGTCGCAAGTGTTACTTTGTTGTATAGGACGTCCTGTGGTAAAAAATATAATAAATCGTGAAAATATATAGAAAATTAATGTGTAATTAGATGATTTCTATATAAAAAAAAAACCTAAGTTGTCGCTCCAAAACAACAGAGTAATCATTTTTAGACGCCCAGCTCCGATTTATGGAAAATTGTCGGATATTTATTTTTTTTAAATGTAGAATAGTATAGTGCATGTCAAGGAGTATACCGACGTATCTAATATTTGGTAGTGAAAATGATGCTGGGCGCCGCGACACCAAACAACTTTTTTTTTCCACCGACATACCTTTTGTAAAACGGCATTGGGAAGTCCCAATTTTTTTCAACATTTTTTCCTTAAACTGTTTTTTTCTAATTTGTTTTGCAAAAAAATATTTTTTATTTATATATTATTTTGGTTATCGCAGTTGCTATGGATTGAAGGCCGTGTTTGGCGATTTTCAAACAATTTATCTAGTAGGCTACTGTCATACTTTAATCTAACGATACTTATAATAATATTAGTTACTATGCTGTTGAGGTTTTCCCTTTAATATTCCCAAGTGGAATTTAACGCTACAAAAACCCAGGCGGCAGTTTTTTCTAAGAAAGTTAACGTTGCTGAACCCGACATAGTTATGTCGGGGCACGCCATTCCTCTAACATCGTCACTCAATTTGTTGTATGTCGGCACGCAAAATGTTGTATGGATGAAAACTGGCACCCCTTAGTTAAAAGGTTGTCGACCCCTGAGATATACTATTGCACGCATCTGATGTTTTTTTGCCTTTAAGTGCTCAATATCATTTGTCGCAGTTTTGTATACAATATCTTTAAGAGTACCCCACACGAAAAAAACTAACGGCGGAAGGTCTGGTGACTTAGGTACCCGTTGAATAACTAGGCTGCGAACCCCTATGCATCTTTGTTGAAACCGTTGATTCAAATACTCTCTAACAGCAGCATTTGTATGATGTGGTGCTCCATTGTGTTGATACCACATATGCCTTTTTAAAATAAGGGGAACATTTTCTAATAAAACTGGCAGAGTATTAACCAAAAAATTAAGGTATCTATTTCCAGTTAGTCCCTCAAAAAAGTATGGTCCAACCAAATGTCTCCCAATTATCCCACTCTATACATTAATGCCATAATGGCCTTGATTCTGAATTTGATTAAAGTAAGGATGCTCAGCAGCTCAGTAATGAATGATAATTTTTTCTGTTAGGTTTGCCGTTGCTGACAAAATTACTTTCATCTGTCTATAACATATGATTCAGAAAATAATGTTCTTTGCCATATTTAATCATCATTTCTGCTACAAAACTCAGTCGGAGTTCCGAATCAAATTGTGTTAATGACTGAAGATTATGCATTTCATAGCCATGGTATTTGTTAGCTTTAGGTGATTTCTGAATAACCCCATAAGATATATTCAATTGCCTGCTTGCTTATATGGATGGTTTGCATAATTTCGGCTACTTTTTCATCTGTTAAAACACTTTTTCATTTAGAAATACCTTTCTACCCAGAAAATGCATCCATATTGCTCCTCAAATTTCGTTCTAATCGACAAAACATAGTGTGATCCGGGATAAACCTGTCGGGGTAACGTTCTCGATACAGTTTAACGACTTCCCGAGAATATCTTCTTGCTTCTTCATAAATAAGAATCATATCTACTTTTTCAGCGTGGGAAACCACTTCAACCAGAAGTTATTAACACACTGTTTACTTAGTTTAACTCTATTGAATTAAATACGTGTGCAAACAAGAGCTGTCAGATTAAAATATGACAGGCGCCTACTAGATAAATTGTTTGAAAACCTCCAAACGTGGCATACGATTCATCGCAACCCGCGATGTCCAAAAAATAATATTTTAGAGGGTTTTTACTGCATAACTTTTATGTAAAACAAATTAGAAAAACAAAACAGTTTAATGCGCCGCTTTACAAAAGGTATGCCGATGGAAAAAAAAGTAATTTGGTAAAGTAATTTGGCCTCGCCACACCCAGCGTCCTTTTCACTACCAAATGTCAAATACGTCAGTATACTCCTTGACATGCACTATACCATTCTGCATTAAAAAATAAATATTCAATAATTTTCGGGACCAGGCGTATAAAAATGATCACTCTGTACACATTACGTTTTGAAGTCATGTTTCTATATATGCATACGAAAAGATCCAAAATTTCGCTTGGAAAGGTTGCTAAATACATGAAAAACTTGAGGCTATTTGTACGTAACTGGTGAAAACATTATTTCAACCTAAAAAACGTCAATAACCTGCTGGATCGTGGCTCTATGCAAAAAACGATTGAAAAGAAGGACAAAGTGATTTTATAGAATGAATCCTGGTCTATCATTTCGTGGCGGGTAAGGTGTTTTGTATAAGACCACTCCCTGATTTGTCGGTGCGGTATCGTTTTTCTCGAGGTGTTTGACTTGCGTGGGATGCGCGGGCGTGGAGCAAGTCAGGTGGGTTTCATTGAAATATAGGCGTTCGGCATGTTTTCGTTACCGAATCGGTACTGAGCACACCGAGAAAAATGATACCGCACCAACAAATCAGGGAGCGGCCTAAGAAGCGTCTGTATTTGTCATGTAACACTAGAAGGGGATGTTTACTAGCTAATTAAAGTGAAATTTCAAAATATAGTGAGACAACCGAAGTTATCCAAGAAAGACGTCGAAAATACTCACTAGGGAGAAAGAAAATTTGGAGCGCGATTGGGTCATAATTTTTTTTAGGAACGAAGTTCCTTTTTGGGATGCAACAAAGGGGGCGGTGCGGACTCGAGGTGGGAAAATGTACCGGTAAAACAGGCGCGTTCCAGAGATATTTAAATCCCATTGGGTAGCTGTCAATTATCATAAGTGATAAGATTATATCAGTTCATTTGTCTATGCCTCTATAAATGTGTAGCTTGTAATTGAACGGCCTTTGGCTAAAAGACGAATTTTATTTCTAAATATTCACCCGGAGATAATAACTTGTTCAGTTATTTTCCAGATTAGACAGTTTCCTACCTACCTCTTGCCTGTCCACTTTCGCCCTTCTGTTCTTGCGCTTCGCTTTCAGTCTGTTGCGCCTCTGGTTCACACTCGGTCTGTGTCCCCTGACTGACTTGACTGTAATACTGTGGTTGCTGACTCTGCTGCTGACTTTCCTCTGTTTGCTGACCGTGCTGTGGGTGGTATTCCTTACTGTACTGTGGTGAATGTGGTTGGAAATCTTGTGATGCTTGCGATTGTTGCTGCGGCGGTGATTGGGACGGTTGGTTTGCAAAATTTTCGAAATATTGTGGATAGGCCTCGTAGTATCTTTGCGGTTCTCTTTCGAAATCCTCCCTAAAAACGTAACTTTTAGGTATTCATTGCTATAATAATAACAATAATATTTTCCTTTCATTTATTAGTCATTCTTAAATATAATTCTCATGTGAAATACGGTCGGACTAAGTAAGTTACCATCAACTTATTTTTACTTTTTTTGTAACAGTGTGTAAAATATCTGCTTTAAGAACTAGAACGAAATTTATTGATCGAAGTAAATCCAAGATCAACATGCCGTATACATACCTATCAAATGGGAACCCAAACCTCTCGAATCGTCCACTTGAAGAGGGCCTCTCGAATCTGTTTCTTAAATATTCGTCGTCGTCTTGGCCTCCTGCTCTTTGAGATCTTCGTGGAAAACCTTGAAGATGTTGGGCTAATTCAGGATGACGTTGTGCAATGTCCTCGAGGGGGTCGCGCGATCTGCGAGTGTTGTCGAATGGGAAGCCGGACTGAAAGAAAAAGTTCATTTAGTAAAAGAAAATTAAATTTCGTATAGTATTAAGGTAAAAAAGGTGCACAGATTGAACGTAATGATGTAAAATGAAACGTAAAAATATGGAAGAAAATACTGCATTTTCGTCAAAACAGATTACCTCTTACTAAGTTGGGAATGTGGAATCTCTGGCACAAAGATACTACTCAGTATATATCACCACTACACCAAACATTTTATTTTTGCACTCGACGCGCGTTTGGCTGACCATGTTAGCTTCATCAGGAGCAATGATTGACTAAAGCTAAACTACAAATCTACCCTATTTATACTTAGCCTAACCCTTGAATTACTCAAGCGGAACTAATGACATAGGCAAGGTCATCAGTTCCCGTCAAGTAACCAGTAGAGGGGACTATAAGGAATAGGCCCTCTGTCTTTATTTAAACTACTTTTACATTTTATGATTTCCATACTTTCGTATGCGTTCAACAATCAGATACATTTTTTATTAATCTTAGATTATCTAATGTTACAGTATGATCAGCTTCAAGGGCATGTTCGGCAATGCTAGACTTTTCTGTTCTACTGTATTTTAAGTGTGCTAAATGTTCTTTAAATCGTGTATTAATTGACCTTTTAGTTTGCCCAACACACTTTTTGTCACAATCATTACAACTAATTTCATAAATTCCACTTTTCTCACAATTAGGAATCTTATCTTTGGGATTTCCTAAGATATTCCTCAGATTGAGTGATGACTTATAGACTAAGGTGAGGCCTACCTTATTAAATATCTTATTGAGTCCTTTGCTATATTTCGGATTATATGGTATGGAGACATACTTGGTGTTATTTTCTTCGCGTGTAAAAAAGGTGGAATTCTGAATATTAAACCTAAACTTATGTCTATTTATTAGCTTATTTACTAAGTCATCGTCATAACCATCAACTCTAGTTATATTTCTAATACGATTCCTTTCTTTATTAAAGTTTACTCTATTCAGAGGGAGTAAACTTTAATAAAGAAAGGAATCGTATTAGAAATATAACTAGAGTTAATGGTTTTGACGATGACTTAGTAAATAAGCTAATAAATAGACATAAGTTTAGGTTTAATATTCAGAATTCCACCTTTTTTACACGCGAAGAAAATAACACCAAGTATGTCTTCATACCATATAATCCGAAATATAGCAAGGGACTCAATAAGGTATTTAATAAGGTAGGCCTCACCTTAGTCTATAAGTCATCAGACAATCTGAGGAATATCTTAGGAAATCCCAAAGATAAGATTCCTAATTGTGAGAAAAGTGGAATTTATGAAATTAGTTGTAATGATTGTGACAAAAAGTATGTTGGGCAAACTAAAAGGTCAATTAGAACAAGATTTAAAGAACACTTAGCACACTTAAAATACAATAGAACAGAAAAGTCTAGCATTGCCGAACATGCCCTTGAAGCTGATCATACTGTAACATTAGATAATCTAAGATTAATAAAAAAATGCATCTGATAGGAGATTGTTGAACGCATACGAAAGTATGGAAATCATAAAATGTAAAAGTAGTTTAAATAAAGACAGAAGGCCTATTCCTTATAGTCCCCTCTACTGGTTACTTGACCGGAACTGATGGCCTTGCCTATGCCATTGGTTCCGCCTGAGTAATTCAAGGGTTAGGCTAAGTATAAATAGGGTAGATTTGTAGTTTAGCTTTAGTCAATCATCGCTCCTGATGAAGCTAACATGGTTAGCGAAACGCGCGTCGAGTGCAAAAATAAAGTGTTTGGTGTAGTGGTGATATATACTGAGTAGATTACCCCTTGTTCATGTTTTGTTTGGTATCACGAAAAATGAACACATTTTCTTGTACTATATACGTATACGGGTGACTCGTGGAGTCATGTAGGGCAAAACTGTATTTTACCAAATTATGTACAAAATTAACCCGCTCATGAAAGGCCGTCATTGTGCGAACTAGCTCAAATGAGATCCACAAAAAAAAAGACAAAGGTAGCCGACAATAAATCCTTTAAATTCCGACGCCGGCACACATAAATACTTAGCCGGCGTCGGAAATTCTTTGTCGGTAAGTACGGTCAATAAGGTCAATGGCTTTCCAACCCACCTCAAAAGTTCTTTGTTGTGCCTTGGCAAACAAAATTTTAGTGAATTACTTGTGTTAAAATTTTTACTTATTATAATAAACACACACACAAAACTTGTGTAATTAATTTGTCGGTGTCACAAAGTAATTATTTTGAAGGGTAAGAATTTTTATATTTCTTTTTTACTAAATTTGTTTAGGAAAAGACTAGTTAAATCTGAATAACACGCGATGAGTATTTTAGATTAGATCAATATTGCTGATTAGCAAGCTGACTAGATTGTAATAGTATAAATATCTTCACAGGTGTCATTATAAGTAAACTAAAAGGATCTACGTTTTCAATTAAATTACAAAACAACAGAAGATTTAGATATGAATTATAAGATGCCTATGTCTTTTTTGAGATCTTAAACATCTAGAAATTATCCATATCGTCGCATAATCCCTTTAATGTTTAATTATTATTTTTTATTCGAGTGTAACTAGACATTTGTTTCGCTTTTTTAAGGCTTTGTCGAGAATGTGTACTATACTAAAATTCGAATCTTATGGAAATAACTCCAACTGCTAAAAAAATCGATAAATTGTTTGAAACAGGTGTTGTCTAAGAGGCTAATATCACATACATCTAAAGGCCCCTTTACACACTTGCCAAGTCTTGACGAGCGTCCACAAACACAAGCGTGTAAACGGCTTGTTTGGCTTGGCTTGCGTGAGCTTGGAAGAGCTTGTCACCGTTCCGGTCGAGTGTCGGTTTTTATGAACAGATCAAAGAACGTTTGTGACAAGCGCCTGCGACGCATTTACACGGTGGTGCGCGTTTAGTTTCGCGTTAATTCGTTTATGTATTTTTAGCATCCACCATCTTCTTTGTCGGGTTTTTGTTTTTGTTTTACTTTGCTTGTATTTCAAATAAAAGAATGATAAACCGAACGCAATAGCAGCCACGACTTCGGTGTCCACCATGCTTGACTGTTCGAAGCACACTGAGCATTCACAAGCATATAAACGACTTCCAAATGCAAGTCTCATTTGTGACAAGGCTTGGGGCTTGTCGAGGCTTGCCAAGCCTTGGCAAGTGTGTAAACCTACCATGAGGAGTCAATTACTGCGGTTTTAAAGAATTTTTTTTGTGCATTGATAATGGAAATGTAACTCCGAGTATGTCACCAACGAACAATATCGGCGATATTGTGGTGTTATATGGTTCACCAGTGACGGCGTGAAAAATATATTCATGTTATTATTCCTTAAGGGTTTATTTTTTCCTTTATTATCGAGATCTGCTATTTAAGGTGAATTTTCTGCAATCGGTCTTGCTATAAGGAGGCGACAGTTCTAACATATACAGTCAACTCCATAACACCCAGTATATGCCTGTGAAATTAGTAGTATTAGGCACCTCTAATAAACACGTGAAACTCATAAAATATTTAAAAAAAAGACTAATTGTCTTAACAATACTATAGGCGGCGCTGTCAAAAGCTAACTTAAACAATAGACAATCTATTTTACAGGTCCATAACACACCTGGCCCACAAAATTGCGATAATAAGGTTTTTTGAAAAATATTGTTAATGTTTTACCAGTTTCTTTTTACCACTTGTAGTGTCAAGAAGCTTCCGTGCGTGTTTTATTTGTGAATTGGACATCCTTATAGAAATGCCTAAGAAAAGTGAGCTTGGTATCGAAAAACGAATTAAAATTCAAACCCTACATGAACAAGACAAGTCCTAAGTAGAAGTAGCCAAGTTAGTGAAATGTTCTCGATTCGCAGTGCAATGTGCTATTAAAAGGTTTGTGGAGACTGGCTCCCATGCCAACAAAATGAGAACGGGCAGAAAACGTAAGACTAATGAGCGACAGGACAGAAAACTCATCCGCGAGTCTATTAAAAATCGAAAAAAAAACATCATCTGAGCTCGCTGCAACTCTGTCGGAAGAGATTGGGATGCAGATTAGTTCTCGAACGGCAAGGAGAAGACTGACAGAAGCTGGATTAAGAGGGTGCAAAGCTAGAAAGAAGCCTTGGCTTTCAGAGACCAATAGGAAGAAACGCTTAGAGTGGGCTCTGAAGCACCATTTTACCGAAGAAGATTGGCCTAATGTTGTGTAGTCCGACGAATCCAACTTTGAGGTAAGTTTTTATATGATTTAGTTTAACAAATACAGTCCCTGGCCAAATTATTAGACGCATTGCAAGATTTCATGTAAAATATTAATTACCGAGTGATATTGTACCGTTTTATTATTTTAAATTGATTTGTTTTTTATTTTTATATTATCCAATCAATTACCTATTTATTTGACATAAATAAAACAGCATTAATTTAGAAAAGCATAAGTTTATTAAGTTTTAAAGAAAAGGGAAATTAATGTTAGTAAAAGTCAATATTTAGTTGAGCCACCTTTAGCCGCTATCAAAGCTTTAATTCTGCGGGGCATGCTATCAATGCAAGAGTGTACTGTCTCCTGCATTTGAAGATGATGATTCCACACATGAATAATCTTTTCTAGGAGCTGGGTTTTGTTGGTAATCACATCTTTAGCCACTTCTCTTTTCATCAGCTCCCACACATTTTCAATGGGGGCTATTACCCGGCCAATCCAACAGAGGGATATTTTTTTCTGCGAAAAAAGCTTTAACAGACCGAGCAGTGTGGCAGGGAGCTCCATCTTGCATGAAAGTGAATGGTTTCCCATTTGGAAACCATTCTCTGAGCTGTGAAATCAACCGATTTTGTAATACTTCTTTGTACTGATCTTGCCTCATTATTCCTTTGACGACGTACAGACGTCCAGTGCCCTTGCCGCTGATGACTGACCAAATCATCACTTTGGTGGGATGTTTAACCGTCGGGACGACACAATCAGGATGAAACTTTTCTCCATGACGACGACGCACATACTGAGCTTTATTCTGCAAAATTTCGAATGTGCTTTCGTCACTGAAGCAGACCTATCAAAAATAGGAAAAAAATATATAAACTTCCATGTTTATTTGCTTTATTTAACTGAAAATGATAATAATGTATCAATTATTGATTAAATTGCTGTATCTTACCGATCTCCAGAAGTCCACATCTTTGTCTTGCCATTGTTTGGCCCACTTCAGGCGCTTTGTTTTCATTGCAGCTGTTAACTTGGGCTTCCTGGCGGGGCGACAGGCCTTAAAATCTAATTCTTTCAATTTTCTTCGAACAGTGCGCTCAGAAGCATTTACGCTAGCATCCTGGAGTTGTGATTTTATTACCTTTGTGGTAGCAAATCTGTTTTCTACACAAATTTTCTTCAAACATCTCTCTGACCGTGGAGTGAAAATTGGTTTTCTACCGCATCTTTTCTTTCTTTTCGGGCTTAATTCCTTCCCTGACTCAATTTTCTTTTTTATGCGTCGTACACTAGCTTCAGAAACCTCCAATCTTCGTGATATTTCTCGGTTTGTAAATGTTTTCGCAATCACAAGGGCCTTCACTTCAGCTTTTTTACGTGGTGAAAGATCGCCTTTTCTACCCATAATGAAAATAGTCCAATTACTTTTTTAAAACACTGCATACAAAATAAACTAATAACTGAGTAGTATAAAACTGTTAAACAATCACAGTCCATAAAGCGACAGAAACACGTCCGTACCTGACTCGATTCCGATCGCGACTGATACAGGTTTGTACTTGTTTACGTTCATGTATCACTTTGTCAACACAGTGTTGCCATATGTTAAAAATAAATACAAATATGTAGTCTACAACAATTGTTTTAAATAAAAACCAATAATATTGTAGTTTAAATATACCATTATTGCATAAAAACTCTTAAGAAACATAAAATTACTATAAAAAATACAGTGCGTCTAATAATTTGGCCAGGGACTGTAACTACATACAATTACTCTTGATTTAATTCGTTTTAGTCAAAATAATAACTAATTTTTTAATTGAGTATTTTTTCTATTCTTACAGCTATTCGGAACGTCAGGTGTGACATTCGTGAGGCGGCGCGGCGTGTCAGCGAGGATCACCATCCAAATTGCGTGGTACCTACTGTCAAACACGGAGGAGGCAGAATTATGATCTGGGGCTGCATGGTTGCTAAAGGTGTCGGCGAAATGTTCGTTTGTGAAGGCTGCATGAATAGCCAAAAGTATCTAAATGTACTAGAAACTGTACTGATGCCTTCGCTAACGCGCATTTTTGGCGACACTAATTTAGTCGACGTCAAATTCCAGCAAGATAATGCACCTTGTCATAAATCAGCGGCTACGATGCGCTGGTTTAGTGACAATAACGTTGTCTTGTTGGATTGGCCGGCGCAGTCTCCAGATCTAAACCCTATCGAGCATCTTTGGAGTATTCTGAAGCGCAAGATACGGGAGCATAGTATAACATCAAAAGCAGCGCTAAAAAGCGCTTTGATGGATGAGTGAGATGCCATAAGTACAAATGAATGTACTAGACTTGTACGCAGCATGCCCCAAAGAATTGCTGCTGTAATTAAAGCTAAGGGCGGACACACCAAATATTAATTTATTTCATAATTTTACCTCAATATACGATTTTACAAAACATACCAATTTAATTTTTTACCCTGAAACACAAGAAATGAAGTAAATTGTAGGGTGCCTAATATTTTTGACCAAGGCCGTACTTTTTGCAGCGCCCAGGTGTATGTAACTCCTTAATTACATTCAGAAAAACTGGGTAAAAAATTCTTTTACCAGTTACTAACCAGTGCATACTTCTTCAATACTAATGAAACTACAACATGTACAGACTTCTATACCTCTCAACAGGTATCCCTTGAAGCGATATCGGTTAAAAGCTATACGGTATACATATATATGGTTCTTTATTCACTTCAAGTACAATATGTGTATTAAGTTTGAATTCTATGTTACTTTGGTCGGGGAGTTATCGCGATAACGAGCATGAAAACTGGAAATTATGTTTCTCGTAACCTAGGAAACGTAAAAAAATATAAAAGTCTCCTCAGAAAATAGTGTTTTCTGGAATACAATACTTCCTTTAGCGAGGAGAATAGGAAACTAAAAATTTCAGGAGGGATTAAGTCCTATCAATCAGAATATTGGTTCTATAGCAGTTAAGACGTGTAAAATCTGATAAATACGAAAAATTTTAGAGAACTTGGTGCTTCATAAAAAGTGACTTAATAACCTGCCAACTGCAAGTCGGACTTGCGCAATTAGTGTTCTATACGTTGATTACTTTTAAAACAAAAATTTTTGTTACGGAGCTATAAAATGAACAATGACTTCACAAAATACACCTCAATATTCCGATCTTTGCTGAAAACTGATGACCTTGATTTTTTTTTTTTATATATATATACCAGATAAATTACACAGGGGAACAGCTGTTTTGGTGTCGAGGTTTTTTGAGCTGATTCTATATCAATTTGATGTCCTGAATTCAAATAACGTATTCATTTGTACCTAGGAGCTCAAATTTTTAAGATATACAATTTTAGAGAAATATAAGTTACATTATTGTAACTCAAATCCGTAAGTGTAGTAAACAAAAGTAGATACGAAATTTTTATTTTAGTTATACAAAATACAATATTATGTCGTACTTACAAACAAAAAAAAAAACATTGAAGAAATGAAATAGTCACTCAACACTTGGAAAGCTTCTTTTCCGCGACATTCTTGAATGTTTTTTTAAACAGTCCCTTTTTAAACTCCAGCAGTAATCTGCCATCATGTGCATGTCCCATCTTCCTTGGTAGCGGTCCTCTATAACTTTAATATCTTGGTGAAATCTTTCACCTTGTTCCTCACTCATGTCTCCTAAATTTTCTGGAAAACGGTCTAAGTGGCTGTGTAAATAGTGTATTTTAATACTCATATTGCACCCTAAGGATTTGAAACTATTAAGCATCTTGTTAACCATTTCAACATAGTTTTGAGCTTTATGTTTGCCTAGAAAATCTTCTACAACTGCAACAAATGATGTCCAAGCTTCTCGTTCAACTTGATTCATTGAATTTATGAAGGCAGGATCCTTAATTAATTGTCTTATTTGTGGGCCGTCAAATATCCCTGCTTTGAGTTTTTTCTGTGCTCAACTGATGCATTTTTACCCAAGACCCATTCTTATCAAGAGCCTTTACAAATTGCTTCATTAAGCCCAACTTTATATGTAACGGAGGAAGTATGATTTTTTCTCTTTCAACCAAAGCGTCGTTAATGACATTCTTTTCCCCAACGTCCATGTTTTCTCTCTGAGGCCTATCTTTTGTAACCCAGTGGTGTGTTTTGTCCCTACTATCCCAGAGGCACAAGAAACACGGATATTTCGTGTAACCACTTTGCTGCCCAAGAAGAAAGTTTACCATTTTTAAGTCTACACAAATCATCCATTGATGTTCGTAATACTTTATCTTCTGCAAGAGCAAAGCTATGGTATTATATTCTTCTTTCAGTTTCGTTGAGTGAGCTAGTGGTATTGAACCATTTTTAAACTTCGCTTTGAACTGTCAATAAATAGGTGCCAATCATCTGGAATATATTCAGAAAGTCCCATTTCTTTCATGAGTCCCCTAATTTCGTGACAAAATACAAGATTGTCTTCTTGAGAAAAGAATGGTAGCAGATCTTTTTCTCTTGTACGGTAAAAGGTAATTTTGGTTCCTTGTTCCAGTAAATTTTTGTCGTTCAACCTAGAAGCCAGTACTTCAGAAGCTTTTTTTCGATAAATTGAGATCCCTGGTGAGATCATTTAATTCAATTTGATTGAAGCGTTGAGGAACTGATGACGTCCCCTCATAGTCACTGTTAGTTTCATTAGCATCAGAACTTTTATTAGCATCAGAAGAGCGATCAGAGGGAAAATATTCGTCATCAGAGATATGTGGTAGCTATGGTATTATATTCTTCTTTCAGTTTCGTTGAGTGAGCTAGTGGTATTGAACCATATTTATTCCCATTATGTAGAAGGACACATTTTAAACTTCGCTTTGAACTGTCAATAAATAGGTGCCAATCATCTGGAATATATTCAGAAAGTCCCATTTCTTTCATGAGTCCCCTAATTTCGTGACAAAATACAAGATTGTCTTCTTGAGAAAAGAATGGTAGCAGATCTTTTTCTCTTGTACGGTAAAAGGTAATTTTGGTTCCTTGTTCCAGTAAATTTTTGTCGTTCAACCTAGAAGCCAGTACTTCAGAAGCTTTTTTCGATAAATTGAGATCCCTGGTGAGATCATTTAATTCATTTTGATTGAAGCGTTGAGGAACTGATGACGTCCCCTCATAGTCACTGTTAGTTTCATTAGCATCAGAACTTTTATTAGCATCAGAAGAGCGATCAGAGGGAAAATATTCGTCATCAGAGATATGTGGTAGCTGATGAAATGTTGGAATCGGTATTTCATCTGAGTGCGGGATAGGGCGTATTGCCGAGTCTAAATTGGGATAAGTCCACTTACTGCGGTTATTTCGATTGATTCCATTAGTATTTACTAAACAGAAATAAGAATCATTGAAGTGGTTTTTTGGTTCTCTCCAAACCATTGGTACGCCGAATTTTAGACATTTTCTTTTCCCGGTAGTCCACTGCCGTAAATGCTCTGTACAAGTTTTACATACGAGATGCGGGGCCCACGTTTTGTCCTGATCACCAAGCTTAACTCCAAAGTATCCAAGATACGCTCGCTTTACAAAGTCAGTAATAGTTTGTCTGTTTTGTTGAAACATGTATTCTCCGCATATATAGCAAAACACATGAGGTTGATTTACACAACTTCTTCTTGAACTGGAACCTGAACTCATTTTAATTCTGTTCAATAACACAAAAACACTCTTTTCTTAACATAAAATAACACGCCGAATTCGATCTACTCTCATTAGTAAGAACGCACAAACTGACGAGACTTACCCGAGTTAGGTGATTAAAAGGGTCAGTTCAGGTACCTGATAGGCAATGGTTCCACTATTTATAGATTTACCTGGAATTTACTCAATTACAGACTGACAATAAAACCATTGTACCTACATTAATGAATATATAATAATTTTAGAACTCTCATAAATGAATATACTGAATAAAAACCACATTGGTAGATAAGTTGATGTATCTAAAAAAGTAGAGCTGATAGAGAAAAACGGATTGCATGTATAGATTTAGCGTCCCAAATATAGTTAAGATCAGCTCTAAAATCCCAGGCACCAAAACAAAAATATTTTTTTGTTGCCCTGTGTTATTAAAGGTAATACACTCGTGATAACTTTCGTTCAATCTACACCCGTGGAGAATATTCCAGAATTTTTTCAAAATTTTTTGATCAGTACTTTTCAAGATAAGGGAAGGCCAGTAATTTTTGGCAATTTTTTAAAAAAATAATACAAAGTGTGCGCAAGTATCACATATATATTTTTGAACTCGTGTTTTCACAAGCTCTCATTTGATACCCCACTCGACGACCCGGTAATTTTTTTTTTCACTTTCGATTTCACCCCCCAAAACTAACCCTTTAAGTCAAAATTTAACTTTCAAAGCTACACGGCTCTGTTAGGGCCATCAATTCCTATATTAGTGCCAAATTTCAACTTCTATGTCAAAAAGTTGCGGAGAAACTAGGGCGTGACAGACAGACAGACAGACAGGTACACACCGAAGTGATCTTATAAGTGTTCCGTACGGAACACTAAAAATTGAAGAATTGAGAAATTTCCCGCAGGATCTAGTATATAAGACAGAGATAGACATATCTTTGTATGGAGATTACGGAGTAACCCACCAATAGTAAATGTAATAAATGGCTGTGAAGTGCTTTAAAAAAAAACGCACTAAGAAACTTGCATTTAAAAGTTATACTTACATCATCATAATCATGATCATTAACCACCATAGGTTCAAAATCGGCGTTACAATTTCTCCTATGGTCCACAATTACCGGTATATCCCTAATAGTTTCTACCGCCGACATTTTTAGTCCGTCACTATTCAAAAAAAGTTATTCACCATAAATTCAGGACGCGAAAAATCACCTTAAAACAGGCACGAAAATTTTTAACATTCAACCAATCAAAAATCGGCAAAATTAACGTTTTAACAATTTCACAGCGCACTTAATCTTTTAAAACAAAATACTTTTGTTTATCTTCGCACGCTTTTCTCCGCACACTACGAATAGCCGCTCATACCAATCAAAATTCAAATCTGAACGGGAGCGCTCGTCATTCAACTGTTTTATAGTTTCATAGCCCACGCCGTGAAAACTCCAAACGGTTCTCGACTATTCTCGATAGTTAGACGATACGTTCGTGCCGAGTCACGGTTCGTGAACAAGCTAGAAAGAGAGCAGGTGTGGGTTTACGGGTGTGTTTTAGACAGAGATAGAAATAAATAATGGAGATTCAGACGTACGCTGTAACTAATAGGTGTTTGATTCTGAAGTTTAGGGTAGTTGGAATGTAATTCTCTAGTAAAGTCTAAAAAGGGACGTGGACCCTTTAAGGGGGGCTGACTACGAGTTTTTGAATAAAATATAGTCCGATCAATGATTCTTTGCATGCACGTCATAAATGTCTGAATATAGTGTACACATCCGTCTATATTATTCTTCTTGTCAACATGTTAAGTATATTTAAAAACTTAAAAACATAGGTCTTCTGTCATCTAAAGTTATTTACAACATTCGTTCTAGTATCTTTTTTTTTATGAGTCTAGCACACGTGCTGCAGGGAAGTCCCTAAAGCGCTCCAGGAGCGGCACGAGTGCGGAAAAAGCGATTGTTCTTGAATCGCTGTAAATTGTACTCGGTGGGAAACACAGCGCTGGGCAAATTATTCCAAAGGGATGACGTTCTCCATATAAAAGATTGCTTGAAAAGCGTCGTACGCGGAGTAACGAGCTGAACCTCATACGGATGCGAAGCACCAGCGCGACGTGTATTTCTAACATGCACCGCTTAGAGAGGAATTAAGCGGGCTACATCCTTCGAACACTTTCCATGAAAATACTTGTAGAACAGACTCAAGTCGCCAACCGTTCTTCGATGTTCCAGCGAATCAAGGCCGCCGGTCAACTCCGGGTCCCCAATCAGACGGACCGCTCTTCTCTGAACAGAATCCAACAAATGCAGTGTATGTTTGGGAGCGGAGCCCCAAACGTGGGAGCAGTATTCCATAGTTGGTCGAATTTGGGCTTTGTAAAGAATTAACAGTTGTTGTGGGGTGTAAAGCTTTCTGGTTCTAAATAATATTCCCAACTTTTGAGAAGCTCTCCTTGCTATGCCTGCAACATGTTCATGCCAAGACATATTTGCTCCCAAACTAACCCCCAACAAATTGAGCGACGATGCTAGGGAATGGAGTGCCCCGACATCACTATGTCGGGTTCAGCAACGTTAACTTTTTTAGAAAAAACTGCCGCTTGGGTTTTTGTAGCGTTAAATTCCACTTGGTTACTGTCACCCCAAGATAGAATTTCTTCCAGGTCTTTGTTAAGTTGAACGACCTCCTGCTGTCTGCGGATATTCGCCTGAGCAGCCGATGTCCGAGCGTTCAAGGTGAATGAAGAGACAAGCGTACTGTCATCTGCAAAGCTATAGATTGGATTCCCGGTCTTTTCCAGCAGATCGTTAATGTAAATGAGAAAGAGAGTAGGAGACAGTACGGAGCCCTGGGGCACACCGGCGTTGATAGTGAGGGTGTTAGAAAGAAATCCGTCGACTGCCACTCGTAAAGAACGCTCTCTGAGGAAACATGAGAGCCACAAACAAAACCTTTCAGACATACCATAAGAGCGTAACTTAGCCAACAGTCCATCGTGCCAAACACGGTCGAATGCCTTGGATATGTCAAGAGCAACCGCTCGAGATTCTCCAAAGTGTTCAATTGCGTTGTTCCAAACATGTGTTACATAAGTCAGAAGATCTCCTGTTGATCTATGTTTACGAAAACCATATTGGTGATCGCTAATAATATTGAATCGTTCAAGATATTTTAGAAGATGCTCATTGATAACCTTTTCCATGACTTTCGATATTATTGAAAGCAGTGCAACTGGTCGATAGTTATTTGGCAAGGTCTTCTTACCTTTTTTTGGTATCGGCTGAACCGTGGCACATTTCCAGCAGGACGGAAATATTTCCTTTCTGTAGGATAGGTTAAAAAGTCTACAGAGACCTGGTGTTAGTTCCCTTGCACAGTTTTTGAGAACTATGGCAGGTATTCCGTCAGCGCCAGAAGCCTTCTTGGTGTCTAGCTTCATTAAAATACGCTTTATGATGCGCTGTCTGTCTCGATTATTTGTACATGTGCAAGAAAGACAGCGAACAACCTGGAATTTGGGTATAGCTTCATGTTTTAGAAGCCAGCACCGCCGAGTTTATAGGCAATAAAAATAATCGATAATTCTTTGACGGATTGAGGTTATGTCATCTTTATATTTAATTTTTGGACGTCGACATAATAAAAATTGCTGCACCGTCGACGTTTTGTGTGGGAAATTTGTGGTATACAGGGAGGGTGTTTGTAACAACTTCTATAATATATATAAAATGCAACGTCTCTCTGTCTGTTTGTCTGTCCGTTAGTGCGCTTAGCACTGGAGAACCACTTATCCGATTTACGTACTTTTTTTTTTTTAAACATACATATGTTCTCCCGCCAGGTTATAGGCTATATTTTATTCCGATAGGTAGCATAAGGAATGAGTAGTGACGTAAAATAGTGAATGAAGTCGGAAAAAAGTTTGCCGATAGCGCGTTCCTTTGCAATACACAGCCTAAACCATTAATTATGGAAACAATATTATGTAGCAGAGAATATCCATAATCTATAATATATATAAAATGTAATGTCTCTCTGTCTGTCTATCCATTAGTGCGTTTATCACGCGAGAACCACTTATCCGATTAACGTGTCTTTTTTTAAAGTCATACATATATTCTTTGGCCAGGATATATAAAAATAATAATAATCTATATCTATAATATATATAAAATGCAACGTTTCTCTGTCTGTCTGTCTGTCCGTTAGTGCGCTTATCCCTCGAGACCCATTTATCCGATTTACGGGATTTTTTAAATTCATACATATGCTCTCTGACCAGGTTATAGATATACATTTTATTACATCTATAATATATATAAAATGCAACGTATCTCTGTCTCTCTGTCTGTCTATCTATCTGTCTGTTAGTGCGCTTATCACTGGAGAACCACTCATCCCATTTTCGTACTTTTTTTTAAAAAACATACATATGTTCTCCCGCCAGGTTATAGGCTATATTTTATTACGACAGGTAGCTTGTCACTAGCGCGTTCTCTTGCAATACACAATACAAACCGTTAAATATGGAACAATATTATGTAGGAGAGGATATCTATAATCTATAATATATATAAAATGCAATGTCTCTCTGTCTGTCTGTCTGTCCATTAGTGCGTTTATCACGCGAGAACCACTTATCCGATTTACGTGTCTTTTTTTAAATTCATACATATATTTTTTGGCCAGGTTATATAATAATAATAATAATAATAATCTATATCTATAATATATATAAAATGCAACGTCTCTCCGTTTGTCTGTTCGTCCGTTAGTGCGTTTATGACTGGAGAACCACTTATCCGATTTACGTGCTTTTTTTTTTTAAATATACATATGTTCTCTGGCGAGGGTATAGACTATATTTTATTACGTTAGGTAACATGAGGAATAAGCAGTGACGTTAATAGTGAATCAAATCGGAAAAAAGTTTGCTGCTAGCGCGTTCTCTTGCAATATACTGCCTAAACCACTAAATATGGAACAATATCATGTAGCAAAGGATATCTATAATATATATAAAATGCAACGTCTCTCTGCCTGTTTGTCCGTTTGTGCGCTTATCACTGGAGAACCACTTATCCGATTTACGTACTTTTTTTTTAAACATACGTATGTTCTCTGGCCAGGTTATAGGATAATTTTATTACGTTAGGTGACATAAGGAATAAGCAGCGACGATAATAGTGAATCAAGTTGGAGAAAAGTGTGCCGCTAACGCGTTCTCTTGCAATACACTGCCTAAAGCATTAAATATGGAACAATATCATGTAGCAAAGAATATAAATATATATAAAATGCAACGTCTCTCTGTCTGTCTGTCTGTCCGTTAGTGCGCTTATCACTCGACAACCACTTATCCGATTTACGTGTTTTTTATAAATTTATACATATGTTCTATATAATTCGATATAAGCCTAGATAATGGGAGATAAGGTGAGATAATGGGAGATAAGGAGAAATAATGGGAGATAAGGAGAAATAATGGGAGATAAGTCGAGATAAGCCTCGATAATGGGTGATAAGGTGAGTTATGGGAGATAAGGAGTAATAATGGGAGATAAGCAGAGATAAGTCGAGATAATTGGAGTTATGGTGGGATAATGGGAGATAAGGAGAAATAATGGGAGATAAGGAGAAATATTGCGAGATAAGTCGAGATAAGCCTAGATAACGGGAAATAAGGTGAGATAATGGGAGATAAAGAGAAATAATGGGAGATAAGGAGAAATATTGCGAGATAAGTCGAGATAAGCCTAGATAATGGGAAATAAGGTGAGATAATGGGAGTTATGGTGAGATAATGGGAGATGAACAGAGATAAGCCTAGATAACGGAAATTATGTAGAGATAATGGGAGATAAGGAGAAATATTGGGAGATAAGGGGAAATAATGGGAGATATATTTATTACGTTGGGTAACATAAGGAGGAATAAGCAGTGACTCAAGACCACGCGAGCGGAGCCGGCTAGTTTTTTAAATAAATAAAGCCGCGCTACGGAAGTTTTACCATAAAATCAAACATAACCAGAATATCCCACAAAAAACGTGAACAGTGCAGCAATTTTTATTCAACGTATATTGGACCATGCAGTAGGCATTTCCTTAATTTTTACGGCAAACGGTCACTATCGCTTCTATCCCATTATTGAATTTTAGAATATACTTGCCAACTAATAAATAGTTCTGTTTAGAGCTCTAATATTTGTGGAATATTGACCTAATACTCTTCATATGGAGCCACCAAAATTCCTAGAAAACGTTTTAATAATCAAGCAAGAGATTTTGTGGCGAAATTAATAGTGTATTTTTCATCGGAAAGGGATAACAAGGGTCCTCTTATATCTCTTAACGTTGTACAAAAGGTAAATAAATCACATAGGTATATCTTTTTAATGTGTTAACAATGTTCTGGTTCCAGAGGGTCGTTACTGCTTTACAGATTAGTACGAGAACTGTAGCGAGCATCAAAATTCGTAGTGATAAAAATGAATTGCTTTCAATACCTGGAAAATCACGACCAAGAAAAGAAGCTAAGACCCATGATCTGAGTGAAAGTTCTAAAATGGACGTTCGTAATACATTATATGATATGTATGCACAAAGTAAGTAGCTATTAATATCTGTCGGTTTAAGTGAAATCGAAAGTAAATCATATTGTATTTTTAGAAAAACATGTTACTATTAACAACTTACGTAAAGAACTGCGACAAAAAGATATACTTAATGTCAGTTATGGAACTCTTCGAACATTACTTCTGGATTTGGGTTTCAAATTTAAGAAAGATGACAACAGACGAGTATTAATGGAGACACCAAGAATTTGTTCAATGGGGGTAGCTTTTCGTAGAAGGTATATGGAAAACAAAAATGTACACATTGCCCGTCAGCTTGTTTCCATAGACGAAACATGGATTTTTTCAAAAGGCAGTCAAAGGAAATCATGGCAGGATGACAACATTAAAAGTGTTCGTAAGTTTGGAGGATTTAATGGTAAAATGTTTATTGTTTTACATGCCGAACACAGTGGGGGTTTTGTGGAAAATGTCAATTTACTATTTGGTAGCCAGTCAAAGTCACTTGATTATCATGGAAAAATGAATAGTGAAATGTTTACGAAATGGGTCAAAAACCAGTTGATTCCTAATTTAGAAGAACCATCTTTAATTATAATGGATAATACTTCATACCATTCAGTTGAAGTAGAAAAACAGCCATCTTCAGCATGGAAAAAAGAAGAAATTCTTAAGTGGTTACAGAAGAATAGTTTACCTCATAACAAACAGATGAATTGCTCAGAAAAGCTCATAAAAAATCAAAGGAATATCAAATTGATAAAATTTCTCAAGAGCATGGGCTCGAAGTGTTGAGATTACCTCCTTATCACTGACAATTTAATGCGGTCGAGCTGATTTGGGCAAATGCAAAAACATTTTATAACAAGCACATTGGTGAAGAGGGATATGGAGATAAACAAGTACTTCAGATGTGGATTAGAGCCTTAGAAAAGCATACACCAGAGGTATGGCATGCCAGCGTACAACATACAAAAAACCTGATTCAACAATGGTATGATCGGGGGGTAATAATCGAAGAGATTAGTGTCATTATTCAATTAATAATTTAAATATTAGTTATTGACACATTCCAAGCCCCTGGGGCAACATTCACTGTAAATTTTGCAGGACAAATATAGACCTATCTATCTCTCTATTAGTTTTGATCGCGAAAAATCGCTGTCCCCCCTCTATCTCGAAAAGTACTGATCCAAAAATTTTGATAAAATTCTGGAATATTCTCCATGGGGTGTAGATTGAACGAAAATTATCACGAGTGCATTACCTTTAATAATTTATCTGGTATATAAGAAAAAAAAAATAATTTCAAGGTCATCAGTTTTCAGTAAAGATCGGAAACAAACTTTGTTGAAAACTCATTTGAGGTGTGTTTTGTGAAGTCACTGATCATTTTGTACCTCCGTAACAAAAATTTTAATTCAGAAGCAATCAACGTACGGAACACTAATTGCGCAAGATCAACTTGCACTTGACCGTTTTTTTTTTAGAGTATGTATGCATACTTTTGCTGATGGTCATAGACACAGACCGGGAATAAAATCAAAAACATCAGATGTATGTATACGAAGGTGGTTCAATAAGTACCCGTGTTAGGATTGAAAAAGTCATTTTTGTCAAAAACAATTTTTTTATTTTTCAACATAGGACCCTTCTAGGTATATACACTTTTCCCATTGTCCTTGTCATTTTTTTAATCCCTCCAAAAAATAGGAACTGTCCAACTCCCCAAAATACGCTTCATCCTCACTTGAGCTGATTTTTTTCCTGCGAGACATTTCTTCATATTTGGAAACAAAAAAAAACGCAGGGAGCCAGGTCCGGCCAATACGGGTGGGGGGGGGTGCGGGAGCAATTCATAACGCAATTCATGCAGTTTGGCAGCGACAACTCCGGGATGAATGTTCTGGAGCATTGTCCTGATGAAACAGCACTTTCTTCTTCGCTAAATGAGGCCGTGTTTCCTTCAATTTCTTGTCGAAGAGGTCCAATAACTCAACATAGTATAGTCCAGTGATTGTTCTTCCCTTTTCTAAGAAGTCAATAAGTATGATGGCCTTTGAATCCCAAAAACTCGGCGCCATAACTTTTCCAGTAGATGGGACCGTCTTCGTCTTCTTTGGAGCAGATTCACGGAAAGCAACCAATTGTTTTGATTGTTGCTTGGTTTCGGGTGTAACACATGGGCTGAAAAGTCCCGGGCCTAACACATAGATGGCGCTAGTTTTATTGCAGTCACCTTTTTTTCAGTTAATACTAACCTTCAAAAGACAGCTGTTAAAATTTCATGATATTCTATTCATTAGTTTGTGAGTTATTGTGCTAAGAGTGACGCTACTTTTGTTATTTTCAAAACAATGGATCAAAAACAATTTCGTGTTTTAATTTTACACTGCTTCTTGATGGGAAAAAATACCGTTCAAGCGAAGCAATGGCTCGAAAAGTGTTATGGGGACTCCGCTCCATCAGAAACAACAATAAAACGTTGGTTTGCTGACTTCAAACGTGGTCGTAGAGACACCGATGATGCAGAACGCAGTGGACGTCCAAATGAGGCGGTAACACCAGAAAACATCAAAAAAATCCATAAAATCGTTTTGAATGATCGAAAAGTGAAGTTGCGTGAGTTAGCTGACATCGTAAAGATATCAAAAGAACGTGTTGGCTTTATATTGCATGAGCATTTGACTATGAGAAAGCTCTGTTCAAAGTGGGTGCCGCGTTTGCTCACTGTTTATCAAAAACAAGAACGTGTTGATGATTCTGAGCAGTGTTTGGCCATTGTTAGAGCGGCGCTGGAATGATTGCGTTGCTCTTGATGGAGATTACGTTGATGAATAAAGCTAATTTTGAACCAAAAAAAACCGTGTTTTCTTTGTTAGGAGGCCCGGGACTTTTCAGCCCATGTGTTATAATGATGAATCAAGGCCTCAACGACGATGATAACTCGACGCAAAAAGTCCTTCGGATGTTCGTTTAAATTGCTCCAAACACAGCTTCGAAGTTGAAAGTCGCACCCCCAGGCCGACAACTTTTCTTATAGCCGACTTTACATGTACAATATTAATTACCGTTCCCCGTCGACACACTTATTATGGCCTCTGCTAATTCGAGCATTTTCGTTCGACGATCAGCGAGAATCATGTCGTGGACTTTTTCAATGATTTCCACGATGGCAACCACATCTGATGGCGACCCGGGCGATTCTTATCATAAATGGATGTTCGACAACGTTTAAATTCTTTGAACCAATATCTGACTGTTGTCATGGATGGCGAAGAGTCTCATAAACTGCATCCCATTTCGCTTTTATCTCCTCACATGTTTTCCCATCCAAAAGCAAAAAGGCGAATTACTGAACGATACTGCACTATTTCCATCTTAGCGACCAAAACGTTACACTACTTACTGAAATGGCTGCCAAATGCAAACTAACCTATAAATCAGTGTCAAATTTTTTGGGTGTCATCTATCAGATGACAGCACACGATGGTAACATCAATTTGCCTTGGTAATGCCATCTGCCTTCAAACACGGGTACTAATTGAACCACCCTCGTATTAGTTTGTAAATAACACGTATTCTTAGTGTCACTACCTACCAGTGCGTAGTTATGTCATCAAAACTTATTTAAATACCTACTGGAGGTTGTTATAAACTTTCTTTTAGATTTCCATTCGATTCTTGCTTTCTATAACTTTCTATAGTAACATTTTTAATATTACCACTACTTATATAAGAATACATGATTTTTTTTGCTACATACTGAGGAAGATAACCTAGTCTCGCATTATAAAATATTGTAAATAAGGTGTGTGACATTCCAAATAATTTGCGACAGAATATGGGAGTGGATGTATGTCCGTCTGATCATTTTAGAATTAACGACAATAATAAACGATGTATTGTTAATTTGTCTATTGAAAGGTCATCGATCTTTTGAATGCAGTCATTTAAATGTCTGGAATATAGAAAACGGATACCGAACAAAAATTATTCAGTCTGTCCCGAATTTTAAAATATATCGCATTAAATCACTTCCAATCTAAAAGTAATATTTAGGTACTAAATCTAAAATGTTGTCCGAAGAAATTAAAAAGTAATTAAAAACGATGCACCACCTAAAGTAATTCCATTGTTAGTTTTGAGTTAGGTCAACACCCACATCCGATACAATACTACCTTATTAATTTGTTATACGAAGGTTAACTTTTAAGTTTTTTCGAAAACAATGAAATTAAAAATAATTTTTGGTACATGGTTTTTTAAAATATTCGTCTTCAAGATTTATACACTTTTGCATGCGTTCAAACCAATTCTTGAAACAGCTTCTTGAGGCGATGAAAATCGCTGTCCATGCATTTTTTTGACATTCGGGAACAAAAATTAGTTCTTGGGCGATAAATTAGATGTTTTTCTCCGTCAAATAACACAAGCCAACGATAAATTTTTTTTTAAATTTTACCTAATTTCTATGTTTTTTGGTGTGCTGAGTCCGAAAATAATAATAAAAAAGTCGTATCACCCACCAATTTTTCACATTTTAATATTTAAAATGTGAAAAGTTTATTTTTAGTGTTCCGTACGGAACACTTATAAGATCACTTCGGTGTCCGTCTGTCTGTCTGTCACACCCGATTTTCTCCGAAACTATTTGACATAGAAAGGTGAAATTTGGTAATAATATAGGAATTGATGGCCTCATCAGAGCCATGTAGTTTTGAGAAATAAATTTTGACTTAAGGGGTTAGTTTTGGGGAGTGAAGTCAGAAGTGAAAAAAAAAAATTTTTTACTAGGTCATCGAGTGTTGTGTCAAATGAAAGCTTGTGAAAACACGAGTAAAAAATATATATATAATATTATACTTGCGCGCACTTTTCTTTGTATTATTTTTAAAAATTCGCGAAAAAAAATCGCTGTCCCGGGCCTTATCTCGAAAAGTACTTATCAAAATTTTTCGAAAAAATTCTGGAATATTCTCCACGGGGTGTAGATTGAACGAAAATTATCACGAGTGCATTACCTTTAATAATTTATATGGTATATAAAAAAAAAACAAAAATTTCAAGGTCATCAGATTTCAGTAAAGATTGGAAACAAACTTTGTTGAAAACTGATTTGGGGTGTATTTTGTGAAGTCACTGATCATTTTATACCTCTGTAACAAAATTTTTTTATTTTAAAAGCAATCAACGTACGGAACACTAATTGCGCAAGTTTAACTTGCACTTGACCGGTTTTTTATTTACCATTCGAATGTTATTAGGTTGGCAATAAAATCAGAGTTTTATAAGGTTGGCAGTAAAATCAAATGTTATTAGGTTGGCAGTTCCGATAAATGTCACAGCTGTTTGTTTTCTTCCAGTTAATATAACCTCGCATTACAGTGTTTAATCTATATGCTTTAATTCACACTCAAAGTATGGCTAATCGTGGTTGTAAAAACTCTCTCAACACTTTTTGTTATATATGTGGTGAGTTTGTAGTTAAATAACCGGTCAAGTGCAAGTTGAACTTGAATGATCATCACCATTTTGTATCAGAAGAAGCTATAGTATAGCGAAACGCGTCATACACTTTCAGTGAAACTAAATAAAGTGGAAATTTAACAATATTAGTCTTGCATTACATTCGTTATGAATTTCCATCAAGTAACAGCCACAACAATTCAAAGAAGTAAAAGGTAGTCTTTTTCCAACCCTGCTACCCCTGGATTTTGAACTTCCTGTTCTGCAAATCTGTGGCCCTCGATAAATATTTATTGTTTTAACTTCTTTGTTAACCATTATTAACATGTAAATAAATTATATTATTATTTTAGCAATTTATTATAACCATTAGAGTGTTATATGTACAAAACTGGTTTTGGATATTACATTGTCTTTGACGAAGTCAAGTATAGTAGAAAAAAATGAAAACAATGAATCAGAATTATTTTTAATATGCGAATTGCCGAAAGCTGTTAAATAATCATATAAGGTAATGTTTGTTCATTAGTTTGCACTTAAGTGTAAATTGGTATCCCGAGTAGGGGAATTCGGGGCAAAGCGAGTACCTCACCTTTGATCTCATGGCATTTCCGTATTTAATAAGTAAATACGTTGAGTTTAACGTGTTCTAATTACTTAGTATGCTTTTTATACCAGTCATCTACAATTATGTTGCGGTGTTTTATTTTGTTTTCATTTTAGTTAATTCCTAATTAAATCGAATGACAGAATCTCTGCTAAATACGAGGGTGGACTAATATGTCTGGTAAATTTCTATGAAATGGCGAGAAATTTCGCTAAGCAGCATGACTAACGGTAAGCGTAATTCTTGTAAAGGTTGTGTTCAAAGTTTCAAAGGGATGCAACGTACAATTATTTGTTGGCAGCTATCGTAAGTAATCGGTGTTACTGTCTCGTGAAAAGCGAGAATACGCATTTTTTACACATTTAACTCAAACCCCTCGGGTCTTGTCGGATTTTTGCGACTGTTTATTTGATCTTGAGGCAAAATAAGCTGCCAGCGGGTAAATTTAGTTTGTGTTGCGACTTGATAAGTTTTGTTGCGCTGCTTCTGTGAATTAAATTTTACGTGAGTTTTTTGTCTACAATAAGTAAATATATTTATTATACCTGTTATTTACATTTTAGTAGCTGAAACCCAAGTACTTAGTATATCATGGACAGGCACGATTATGATCTGTCAGATGAGTCAGAAGTTGACGAACCAATAGACGAAAGTGGCTCTGATACATCTTACGGCAATATTTCAAGTAGTAGCTCGAATTCAGATAATTCGGCGGATTTACTTGAAGCACGTGATTGGTTTGAATTGCAACCTGATTCCCCAGCCCCACCATCATTCCCTTTTACGGCTGTACCGTCTATAAATTGTGTATCCTGCAATGATTGGAACATGTTGGATTTTTTTGAACAGTTCGTTGACGACGATCTGGTTGGCCATATAGTAACAGAAACCAACAGGTATGCTGAGCAAAAAAAAAGAGGAAAAATGTGGTACCCTGTGACTAGCGAAGAAATTAGAGTCTTTTTGGGATTGACAATTTTACAAAGCGTTATAAAAAAACCAGAATTGCGTCAATACTGGTCAACCGATCCTCTTTTGGTGACGCCCTTTTTTGCCAGTTGTATGAGCAGAAATAGATTTGAGGCTATCCATCAAAACATCTATTTTTCTAATAATGATGAATTTGATGAAGTAACTCATCCAAACCCAAAACTTAATAAAATATGGCCAGTATACGAAAAATTGGTTAGCAAGTTTCAAGAACTGGTCGTACCTGAAAAAAACCTGTCTATTGACGAAAGTCTCCTTTTATATAAGGGTAGACTTGGTTGGATCCAATACATTCCACTAAAAAGAGCTCGATTTGGTATAAAAACCTATTTACTGTGTGAATCTAAAAGTGGTTATGTATGGAATTTTATCATCTACACTGGAAAACAAACCAACCTTGACAAAGACTATGAAAATCTACCAATTTCGTCGCAAGTTGTCATGACGCTGTCTAAGCCATTGTTAGAGAAGGGCTATTGCATAACGATGGATAATTTTTATAACTCCCCCCAGCTTGCGGATTTACTTATTACAAAGAAAACCGACGTTTATGGAACACTAAAATTAACACGGAAAGAAGTTCCTTCAGAGCTAAAAAAAAAGAAGCTGAAAAAAGGAGAAGTTGTAGCCTTTCAAAGAGGTAAAGTTTGTGTCCTAAAGTGGAAAGACAAGAAAGATGTTTCTTTGATTTCAACCATTCATACGAACACCTGTGTAGAGGTAGAAAAACCAAGAGAGATTATAATAAAGCCGAAAGTTGTCATCGATTATAACGACACCATGGGCGGTGTTGATCGGGTGGATCAACACTTAGCAGACTACAACCTTCCAAGAAAGCGTGGAAAAAAGTATTACAAAAAAATATTTTTTCATTTATTAGATTTGGCACTGTGGAACTCTTTTGTGTGATATCGAAAAACTGGAGGAACAAAGTCAGCACTAGTTTATAGGTTGGATCTAATCAAACAGATCATGGAAAAATATCACCGCACGGAATTTTCTTCTAGAAAAGGACGACCTTCAAGCCAACCTACACCACTTAGACTGACAGGTCGTCATATCCCTGAGTGTATCCCGGCAACCGAAAAAAAACAATTTCCAACTCGGCAATGTGGTGTATGCTGTAGAGTACGTGATGCCCGCGGCAAAAAAGTTCGAAAGGAAACACGCTACTACTGCCCTATTTGTGACGTACCGCTCTGTGTTACACCCTGCTTTAGAGTATATCATACAGTTAGTACTATTTAGTTGATAAGATAAGCCACTTTTTTGTTATTTGGCTCAAATTTTGTTTCAAATTAGCATTTCTTTGAACGTCCGAGTTAATTCGGGTGATGTCAAGAACAGAATTAAAATGTTTTATTTTTTGTGAAAACACTTGTTTTTTTGAAACTTTGAAAAAACATATTTGGTAAGTCCTATTTGCAGATTTAACACATACCATAAAAAAAATCGGGCATTTTGGTCCTACTTTCCCAAATAAATTCGATCGTGAAGAGGTTAAGAGAACACAGACAGCAATGGAATGCCAAAGGCTAAATATAAGATTACAAGACAAAATCAGAAACGAAAGTATAAGACAAAAGACCAAAGTGATAGACGTAACAGAACAGATAGCGGGTTTGAAATGGAAATGGCCAGGTCACACAATAAGATAACAAGATGAGAGATGGAATAAAATAATACAAGAATGGAGGCAATGGTTGAGACAAAGATCCAGAGGAAGGCTCCAAACAAGATGGAAAAATGACCTGAAACGAACGGATGGTTTAGGATGGACCAGAAAGACGTAGAATCGAGAGGGCCTATGTCCGACACTGGATGGAAGAAGGCTTATTAGATAGATAGGTAGATCTACTTGTTTGGATCGGAAAAATGGAAAAAAATTTATTGCATTTTTTCAAAGTACATCATCTTAAGAATGTTCCCTCAGAATTTCAGAAAGATCTGAGCACTAGAAGCAAAGTTACAGTCATATAAAGCGCTCTACCTGAAAGTTATAACCAGCTCATCTGGAAAATCAGCCTGAAGAATCTTCCTGGAGGTGTACTGCGAGTCTAAACAGCAGTTTACACATCTGCATGCATTTTCAACGAGGCTAACGTAGCAGTTTTGAAGATTTTCGAAATATTAGGGATACCCTGTGGCCCTCATGCCAATGAGTTCGTCGCGACGCAAGTCGAGAAGCGTGTGTCCGTTGCTGAGCAACGTGCGCAAGATGCCACTAAACAGTGAGGGAGGGAGAGGGGGCAACATCAAGTCGACTTCCTGGAGGCTGCTGCAGATGGAGAAGGAACCCTTTATGGAATCTATGACTCCTTATAAATGCAAAGAAATTAATTTTATCCGTCAAAAACATAGGCTTAAAACGCGATTATCTCGAAACTGTGTTTTTAAAAAGTGCCGTTACGGTGAGCAAGATATCTCGGAAACTATTTCACCGATCGATTTGAAATTTCACGTGTTTGTTTATAATTACATGAAGGAATTTTTATTTGGACCAATATTTCTATCTTTTTAACCAAACAACCGAATTTTTAGTTCCTCTAAATCAAAATTTTTGGAAAAAACGTCGCCATTTTTCTATATATATATATATATATATATATATATATATATATATATATATATATATATATATATATATATATATATATATATATTTGTTCCGTCCCTAGATATTCTCGTTCCCAAATACTTATAACTGGCACAGTGTTTGATGGTGTATCCTGTTGCCAGTTTCAAGTCCTGCTGTTGTCCTCCGACGCACATGTACTAGGTCTTTTTAATATTGACTTCTAAGCCCCATTTTTTCATATTCCTCCATAAGTTTTTTCGTGTCATGTATTCCGTCCTGAGCGACTACTACCTGGTCGTCCGCGAATGATAACGTGTACAATGTAGTATCGTCATCCAGTGGTAATCCCATACTGCTGCATTTCCTTTTCCAGTTCTTCAGTGCATTCTCCAAATAGATTTTAAATAGCGTTGGGGATATACAGCAGCCCTGTTTGAGACCCTTTGTGACCTGGAACCCTGTTGTTATACCATATTTGGTTTTCACTCTACTTCTTGCGTCTTGGTATAAGGATTTTACGGCTTTGATTATTTCCGTGCTTACATTACTCTGTTGTAGTGTTTCCCACAATCTCATTAGGGGACGCTGTCGTAGGCCTTTTTTAAATCAACAAACAAGACATGGACTTCCTGATCAAAAGCGGTTTTCTTATTCTAGGATTTGTGTCAGTGAGAAGAGATGGTCTATTGTGGATCTTCCTGCTCTAAAGCCTGCCTGTTCTTCAGCTTCTACGTCCGCGTATTCCGTTTCTATTCTATTTTTAAGTATTTTTCCGTATATTCTGCTAATAGATCCTGTAACCGTTATTCCCTGATAGTTATCGCAATTATTTTTGTCTCCTTTCTTATGAATTGTTGATATGTATGATATTTTCCATTCCTCAGATACTTCTGATGTGTTAATGCATCTTTGGAATAGGTTCCTCAAAGCGCTAAATAGCTTTTCAGTTCCGTATTTTACTATCTCTCATGTGATGTTTCCTGGTCCTGGAGCTCTACCATTTTTTAGCGTTTTACATACTTCTTTAACTTCTGATGTTGTTATCCTTATTGGAGATCCTCGTATAACTATATTTGGGTTTCCATGTTGGGTACTTTTAAACTCTGGTCTATCTTCTGTTAGCATATTTGTAAAGTATTGGTTCCATTTTTCTGGTGTTATTGGTGAGACGATTTCTCTTTTCCGTTCTGTTCTCATATTTTTGAGAAGTCTCCAGCTTTCTGTGCTTTTCCTTCCTCCTATGTAAGTGTTGAGTCTTGAGCATGTCTTTTCCCATTGGTTGTTCTTTTTGTCACTAATCATTTTGCGTACTCTAGCTTGGGATTCTTTGTATTTTAATTTGTTGTTTGTGCTCTTTGAACTTAGCGTATTTGTGATAGCTTTTCCATTTTTCTTCAATTTCGTATTCAATTTCTTCATCCCACCAATATGATTTTTGTTGTTTTTCCCTTTTCTCTTGGTGCCCTAATGCTTCCAGTGCGGCTGCGTGTAGGCATTCCTATATACTTATATTCTTCTTCTATATTAACAAATCCCGTCCGTTGTATCTTTTGGTCCAGTTTACTCTTGTATAGATTTCTGATACTTTCATTTTGTAAGCTATTTGTATTATATCTTATTGTTGTTTCATTTGTTGTGTGCTGTGTACTTGTATCTTCCAGTTTGCTTTCCCGTGTTTTCGTGAGGTTATCTTTCCTTTCACAAGGTAGTGGTCGCGGCCACATGAAGCCCCTCTTTGGACTCTTACATCTAGGAAGTTTAATCTAGATTTCTGTCGTATTATCATATAGTCGATAATATTTTTTAAATTTCTTGTTTGTCTCCACGTATATTTATGAATATCTCTATGCTGGTAGTGTCCGTTTAATATTGTAAAGTTGTTTTGTTCACATATCTCTATAATTCTTCTTCCGTTGTCGTTACTATCACCTGCAAAGCTGTAGATTGGATTCCTAGTCCTTTCCAAAAGATCGTTAATGTCAGCGAGAAAAAGAGTAAGATACAGTATGGAACCTTGATTTAGATATGTTAAGTACAACCGCTCAAGATTCCCCAAAATGTTCAATTGCGTTGTTCCAAACATGATTGACATAAGTTAGAAGTTTTCCTGTTCATCTTTGCTTACGAAATCCACATTAATGGTCGCCAATAATAATGAATCCTTCTAGATATTTTGGAAGATGCTGATGCCTCTCCACAACTTTCAATATTATTGAAAGCAGTGCGACTGAACGGTAGTTGTTTGGCAAGGTCTTCTCACCTTTTTTGGCAATCGGCTTAACCGTAGCGCATTTCCAGCACGAAGGAAATATTCCCTTTCTATAGAACAGGATGAAAAGTTTACAGAAAACTGGTTTTAGTACTATAACCGGTATTCCATTAGCGCTAATACCTTTTTTGGTGTGTAGCTTCAATAAAATACGATAAAATGACACATTCCGCGGCCACTAAATATATTCAAAAGTCGGTGCCGTTTGTGAAGGAGTGGGTAAATCGTTTTAACGAGACGAAAAATGTCGACGATTTGCAAAAATGTGGCTCGATAAGCAAAGTCACTCCGAAAGTCGAAAAACGAATCGTGTCTTTCGTTTCACGAGACCCGAAATTGATGCTGCGTTAAGGAGCGGCAAAATTAAGAAAATCAAGTTTGAATGTGTCCCATGAGACCATTCGACAACATCCTCGTGCTCATGTTGTAAAAGTTCGAAGCACGTTGAAGAAACAACCTTTGCTGGGTGAAAATCACGTCGCGAAGCGGCACGCTTGGGCCCACGATAAGACACTAGAGTGGCTCTCACAATTGCCGGACGCCAACCCTATTGGAAACGTTTGATCCCTTGTAAAGAGAAAGCTCAGAGGAATAACTCTGCGGACTTTGAGTCAGTTTGGTTTGGAGATCATCGCCGTAGTATGCAGAAAATCTCATCGACAGTATGCCTCGAAGATGTCAGGCTATTATTGATGCAGGAAGCGATTGAACAACTTACTAAGGTAATTGTGCCATTGTTAGCACACCAAAGAATACATTAATGGCAAAAAATTTTCTCGAAACACATCTTTTCAAGAGTACGAGCTCACCGTGGCCCACAAAATTGCGAGAATGAAGTTTTTTGAAAAATATTTTTAATGTTTTATCAGTCTCTTTTTACTACTTAGTGTCAAGAAGCTTCCGTGCGTATTTTATTTGTGAACTGGACATTCTTATATTTGAGAAATGCCTAAGAAAAGTGAGCTTGGTATCGAAAAACGAATTAAAATTCAAACTCTACATGATCAAGGCAAGTCCCAAGTAGAAATAGTCAAGTTAGTGAAATGTTCTCGGTGCACAGTGCAATGTGCTATTAAAAGGTTTGTGGAGACTGGCTCCCATGCCAACAAAATGAGAACGGGCAGAAAACGTAAGACTAATGAGGGACAGGACAGAAAACTCATCCGTGAGTCTATTAAAAATCATCTGAGCTCGCTGCAACTCTGTCGGAAGAGATTGGGATGCCGATTAGTTCTCGAACGGTAAGGAGAAGACTGACAGAAGCTGGATTAAGAGGTTGCAAAGCTAGAAAGAAGCCTTGGCTTTCAGAGACCAATAGGAAGAAACGCTTAGAGTGGGCTCTGAAGCACCAACATTTTAGTGAAGAGGATTGGTCTAATGGTCCGACGAATCCAACTTTGACGTTGAGTTTTTATATGATTTATTTTAACAAATAACTACATACAATTACTCTTGATTTAATTAGTTTTAGTCAAAATAATAACTAATTTTTTAATTGAGTCTTTTTTCTATTCTTACAGCTATTCGGAATGTCAGGTGTGACATTCGTGAGGCGGCATGTCGGCGAGGAATACCATCCAGATTGCGTGGTACCTACTGTAAAACACGGAGGAGACAGCATTATAATCGGGCTGCATGGCTGCTAAGGGTGTCGGCGAAATATTCGTTTTTGAAGGCCGCATGAACAGCCAAAAGTACATAAATGTACTAGAAACTGTACTGATGCCTTCGCTAACGCGTATTTTTGGCGACACTAATTTAGACGATATCAAATTTTGGCAAGATAATGCACCTTGTCATAAATCCGCGGCTACGATGCGCTGGTTTAGAGACAATAACATTGTCTTGTTAGATTGGCCGGCGCAGTCTCCAGATCTAAACCCTATCGAGCATCTTTGGGGTATTCTGAAGCGCAAGATACGGGAGCATAGCATAACATCAAAAGCAGCGCTAAAAAGCGCTTTGAAGTGGAATGCCATAAGTACAACTGAATGTACTAGGCTTGTACGCATCGTGCGCCAAAGAATTGCTGCTGGAATTAAAGCTAAGGGCGGACACACCAAATATTAATTTATTTCATAATTTTACCTCAATATACGATTTTACAAAACATACGAATTTAATTTTTTACCCTGAAACACAAGAAATGAGGTAAATTGTAGGGTGCCTAAAACTTTTGGCCAAGGCTGTATATTGATGGCAAAAAGTTTTCTGGAAACACATTTTTTTCAAGAATACCAGCGGTAACGTTCTAACTTGACAGACTGTATAACACGAGATATGCGATGAAATCCCTCTTCTACCTTTAAAAAAATAATAAATTTTAATTTTTTAGGCTCTTCTACTCGTATGTTATCAAATAGTTAGTCGAAAAATACCATACACTTCCTTTACGATTTTCTAATCGAATATGAATCGATTTTAGATCTAGTTTATTTACCAAATAACAAAAACAAGATAGCAGATAGCCATAATAAAATTCCGAAAATACTTTATTCCCTAAAATAATTCAATTTTCTCTTTTCTTGGCACGGTTTCCATCGATTCATCGGGATTTTTGTCGCTAATTTTCAGTTAAAGCAGAATATAAACCGAGATGACACATTTAAGTTTATTTTTAAATTTCGTTAAAAGCAAACGCACCACTCATATTTCTGGAATTAAAAATGCCACGAAACGTGCCGTCCGGCCTAAAAAGTCGATGACAATAATTCGTTCCTAAACGTTCTTTATTCAGAAACCAAAAATTAATATCACATACCTCCTGTCCAAAAAGAAACGTAACTTTTGACTAAAAATAAAACACAATAATTGTTTAAATCATTAATTTCCCTACAGCACAAGTAAAAAAATCTTTCTACTAGTTTAAGAGGGGCACACTTCACACCTCCGGATGTTAAACGCAGTGGTGAACCATAAAGAGTGGAATGTGAATTCTAGATGAGAATCCTTGCAAACTCCACTACAACTTGAAACTGCAGTCGAATGACCTAGGCAAACTCTTTTCTTTTACTTATAGAAGCTAGAGTGAGTACTAAGGTGATGGATTCCTCATGTGTTAACTTTCGAGAATAATATTCAGGGATCTTTATGAAATGAGCCTGAAGAGGCACGAGCTAAGAATTTATACCCAACTGATATTATTGTCATTATTTTTTGTTCATGAGCATATCACACGTGCTACGAAGAAATCCCTACAGCGCACTATAGGAATTTTTACCCCTTTTTTTGGCCAAAATTATTTACAGCCAAACGGCTGGACCGATTTTAATGATTTTTTTTGGATTTGACTTTTGCAAGACTCTTAAGAGGAAGGGAGGAACCACTAAAGTTTTTCATACACTGAAAAAAAAAATAAGTAAAGTTAACTAAAAAATTAACTAATAATTATTTTTCAAAAGAGGTTTAAGGGTTATAGGTTCCCGCATCCAAGATTTTTTTAGATCTTTGATAGGTTATCTAGTTTTCTAAACTGTTTTTTAATAAATATTTTTTCGGGTGTACACTTACGTTCGAATATAACACTAGAAATTCATTTTACTAATTTAAAGAAGTAACAAACAGTTATGTTTTAAAAAGGATTTTATTCACAAATTTGATTTTCGAGTTCCAAATCGTCAACTACATTTAATACAGATGGGTTCAAAATGCCATTACTCTCCATTTCTTGATTTTCGTTTTCGGAATTTTCTTCATCTGTTTGACAATTTTCCACAAAACTTTGCTCCCCTGATCTCAGTAATTCGATTACTTCTACTGAAAGCTTTAATTTGTTCTGGTGCTTGATGCGTTTATTCAACGAAGGGCTGGAAATAAGCGGATCTGATGTGTCCAATACTCGATTAAAAACGTCCGCCAAGTTGTTCACCCGGCTACTTTTTCGTGCATGAAGCAATCTATCGGATTTATATATTTTATGGCGCGATTCAGAGGCATCCTCACCAAAGCATCCAACTGGAAGCACAGTCGACTCAATAATTTGCCGCGAATGTACAAGAACCTTATGTACAGTTGCTGTCATTGGTAACCATGGATACTTCTGCATGAACATTGTGGCCGTTTGAAAACAAAATTCTTCAAATTTACTCGAATCTAAAGGAAGCTGACATGATAAACATATTAAAATGACTTTTAAATTATACGAGGCTGGTTTGAAAAGTCCGTGTAAAGTCCGAAAGATGGCACCACCGGCGCGTATCGAGGTCATGTTTAGTTAGTAGCATCTCTTGAATGAACGCACACCAAGTTTCAGCCATATTGGTCTCTTTCTTTGTGTTTGGCATTCGTGTGAATCAAGGAAGTCGAGTGATTTTCAAGAAATGGACGAAAAAGAATTTCGTGTGGTGAATAAACATTATTTTATGAAAGGCAAAACGCCTCAGGAGACTAAAGAGAAGCTTGATAAACATTATGGTGACTCTGCACCTTCGATTAGAACAGTTTATAAGTGGTTTCAAAATTTTCGGACTGCCATATGGGCACAAGTGACGCTGAACGTTCTGGACGACCTGTGGAGGTTACGACTCCAGAAATCATTGATCAAATCCATGATATGGTGATGGATGACAGAAGAGTTAAGGTGCGTGAGATTGCTAGTGCTGTGGGTATCTCGACTGAATGGGTACATAATATTTGCATAAACATTTGGACATGAGAAAGCTATCCGCAAGATGGGTGCCGCGATTGCTCACGCTTGACCAAAAACGGAATCGTGTGAAGTGTTGCAAGGATGGTTTGCAGCTGTTCCAGAAGAATCCGGAGGACTTTAAGCGTCGTTTCGTCACTGGATGAAACATGGATACATTACTATACTCCTGAGACCAAACAACAATCTAAACAATGGGTTACCAAGGGGGAATCTGCACCAAAAAAGGCGAAGTCCGTTCCTTCGGCCGGAAAGGTTATGGCGACTGTCTTTTGGGATTCGCAAGGGATAATCCTCATCGACTATCTGGAAAAGGGTAAAATTATTACAGGTGAATATTATTCATCGTTATTGGACCGTTTGAAAACCGAGCTGCAAGAAAAACGCCCGCGATTGGCCCACAAGAAAGTCCTTTTCCATCACGACAACGCACCAGCACACACCTCAGCAGTTGTGGTCGCAAAATTAATGGAAATAGGATTCCAAATCGTTTCACATCCCCCCTATTCTCCAGACTTGGCTCCCTCGGACTACTATTTGTTCCCCAATTTGAAGAAATGGCTGGCGGGACAAAGATTTTATTCAAACGAGGAGGTGATTGCAGACACTAATGGATATTTTGCAGACTTGGACAAATCCTATTATTCGGAAGGGATCAACAAACTAGAACATCGTTGGACGAAGTGTATAAGCCTAAAAGGAGACTATGTCGAAAAATAAAAAAGGTTTACCCCAAACACATAAGTAGTTTTTATTTTTGCACGGACTTTTCAAACCAGCCTCGTATATATGTATGCCTGTAATTTCAGAAAATTTTAAATGTTCTTTGAACGCACGCCGGGCCGTGTTACCATCATTCGTACTCCCATAGCCACCAGTCTTAGGCTTATCAACGTGCAAACCAATTTCATCCCAAAATAATTGTTGGATGTCAGCCTTTCTTTTCGCAACTAAGGCTTTGTCAGCTTCATTTCTTATTTGCCACTTTTTAATGTGAATTTTGTACCTTGCATTCACAACAAATTCAAAAAAACGGATCTAGCAATGCAATGGACTTATCCCATACTTTAAGTTCTCTTCTTTAGGTTTAAATTTGTGGTTTTGGAAATCTGTTATGCTCAGAAAATCCTTTGGTGTAGCACCGCATAATGAACACGTTTGACTAGATTTAGTTTCAGTCAAAATATTTAATACTTTGCCATCAATTAAAGTTAAGTACAATTTAAATTTAACGCATAAAGTTTTTGTTTCACCAAGCATTACTTCAAAAGAACTTAAGGAATTTATTTCTTCCTCTATATTTTTCTTTTCTTTCAAAATGATTTCTTTAGTCTCCTTTGTGTATTCTAATTTTAATGGTCGACAAAATCTAATAGATTGTGGTGTACGATTGTTCCATAAAATATTTCCGGAGGCTTCTATTAAACGCAAAGGTACATATAATTGTTGTGGCCAAAATAGAGGAGTCACAATTTTGAGACGAACCCGCCTTTTCAAACTGTTGTTTATAGTTTGTATAACCAGTACTACTGTCAAATCCATAACTGACAATGAGTTCGGCGTATAAAATTTCAGTTTTTTTTGTTTCCATTAAGGTAGATATAACTTCCTCTTGCACTTTTATTATTCTTTCGGATGTATGCTTCAGTAACATTTCTAATGGAACTTTCGCTAATGTCTCAGTAACAATTACGCCGTCTGGTCTGCATTTATATTTACTACATGTAAGTTCTTTGTATAGAGGATATATATCGCAATTTCTTATTTTATTGTCTCATCTTATATTGCAATATTGCTCTTTTGAAAAGTTGTTTTCTAAAAGAAAGGCTAGTCCTTCATCAGGAGATAGCTTAGTTGGTGTTGCTGTTGAAATTATTTTCCGTACTTTCGCGGCTCTAGTCGGAGTACTGACAGCTTCTTTTAAAACAACTGCTAAATCTAATTGGTTACATTTACGAGCAGCCGCAGATGCAGCAAGAACCAGGGGTTCAACTTCATTATTTTAATCTTTAGAGATTTCTGCTGCAACTCTTCTTTTTATTCTCTCAGATTTTTGGCAGAAAGTTAATTGCGGTCGTCCACTTTTTGATTTAGTGGAGGCACGCTGCGTTTTACGTTTTTTTATCGAAGTATTGCCTTCAAGTCAAACAGCATGCTGTTTTTCGAAAAGTTTCAAAATCCGACCACTTTTACGTCACTTCATACACATATTTGAACAAAATATTCGTGACTGCTCCTTTAAATATTGTTCAAAGTTTTCGGAACAATCATTCTCAGCAATGTATGAAAAGAAATGAGCATAAATAGCGGCTCTTTTGTCAACTTCGTTGTGTTTCTCTCGCCATATATTGAATAACTCTGAATTTGGCACGCAGTAGTCAGCTGAAAAAAATGCATTTTTTTTAAAAAAGTAGCAGATAGTAGCAGCTAAAATATATTAAATTCGGAAGATAAATGACTGTCCTAGAGGACTATTATGGTGTTATGTCTATCATGTGCTATCATTTTTTTGTAAGTATAAATAAAATTCCAATTCACAATTCCATTAGTTCATCTTAAGGTCACTTCAACTTTTCCCATTTAATCGATCTAATAGATGAGTTCACCAACATTTCACTATATAATATTAAAGTACTTACCTTCGGCTTTATTTTCCATTTTTTAATTTTCAAAAACTATAAATTTTTATTACGAAAATTTTTGTTAGAAACTATCACAAAATTCACTGCACTCAAAAGTTTTTTGAAAACTAATTTAGAAATCGCAAGCAAAACAACCGATAAAGTGACTGAAAATCAATTTTGTCAAATAATTTAAAAGATATGCCTACTTTGCTGTTTTTTTTTATATTAAAGCAAAAAATAAATTTTAATTTTTACTTTTGGCCAAAAAAAGGGGTAAAATTTCCTATAGTACAGCGTTGCAAGAGCGACGCGTGTGCCGAAAAAAAAAAGCGCTTCACATTAGTTGTGAATCGCTGTAAATTGTACTAAGTAGGAAAAACAGCCCTAGGTAAATCGTTCTATATAAAAGACTGTTTCAAAAAGGTTGTATCAGGACTGACAAGCTGAGCCTCATACGGATGTGATTTAGGAATTACCAACCTTCAGACGATATGTGTCAAAATTTTATAACATTTCGACAATTAGTTTACAAGTTACAGTGGTTTTAGTGACGCTACTTTTGATATTTTCAAAACAATGGAAAATATCGAGTTTCGTGAGTTGATTAAACACTGTTCTTTGATGGGAACAAATATAGTTCAAGCAAAGAAATGGTTTGATAAGTATTACGGGGACTCTGCCGCTGGAAAATCACTCATCATTTACTGGTATGTTGAATTTAAACGCCGTCGTACAGATACAAATGATGCTGAACGCTCTGGACGCCCAAATGAGGTGGTTCCACCGGAAACATAAAAAAAAATCCACAAAATTGTTTGGGATGACCGTAAAGTAAAATTGCGTAAGATAGCTGACACCCTAAAGATATTCAAAGAAAGTGTTGGTCATATTTTGCATGAACATTAGGGCATGAGAAAGCTCTCGAAATGGGTACCGCGTTTGGTCACGGTGGACCAAAAACAACAACGTGTTGGTGATTCTGAGCGCTCTCTGGACCTGTTTAAGCACAATAAAAAAATTTTTCATGCCATGTATGACGATGGATGAAACACGGATCCACCAATACAGACCGAAATAAAATCGGCACTCAGCTGAGTGGGCAGCAGCCGATGAAAGCCACCATCAATAGCGATATATTAAGTGCAACCGCTCGAGATTCCCCAAAATGTTCAATTGCGTTGTTCCAAACATGATTGACTTAAATTAGAAGTTTTCCTGTTCATCTTTGCTTACAAAATCCATATTAATGGTCGCTAATAATAATGAATCCTTCTAGATATTTTAGAAGATGCTGATTGATAGCCTTCTCCAAAACTTTCTATATTATTGAAAGCAGCGCGATTGATCGGTAGTTGTTTGGCAAGGTCTTCTCACCTTTTTTGGCAATCGGCTTAACTGTAGCGCATTTCCAGCACGAAGGAAATATTCCCTTTCTGTAGCATAGGTTGCAAAGTTTACAGAAAACTGGTGTCAGTACTCTAACCGGTATTCCATTACGGCCAAAAACTTTTTTGGTGTTTAGCTTCAATAAAATACGATTTATGACACGCTGTCTAAAGAGAATATCTGGCATTTTTTACCGTACATTATGATTCCCTAATCTTCCATTTACAGAAACTAGAAGCTGAAGCAAGATCTCCGACTTGCTTTACATTAGTGGCGTGTTGACTAAAGAACCTGTGACTTTTGAAGATAACAAACACTTCCTAATTCTCCTACAAGTTCATTGAAATCTACCCGAATTTTAATGAAAAATGCAGGGTTTTTTTTGGTAAAAAGAATTACCTAAATCTGTAAGATGAACCTATATAAAACAGGTTGTACGGTGTCTCACATTAAAAAACAGATCATAATAGAAAATAAACAAATACGTATCTTAAAAAAAGTATTTAAACAAATTGTCATTAATTTAACATCGTTTTTATAGAAATATCCGTGTTCTTAAGTAACCAAAACTTGTACATTAGGTACCTGATGCGCTGCCTCTCAAGAACCACACTCCCAAATTTTACAACTGTGTTAATTAACATCATTTTTTTATAACATCTGTGAACATAAAGGTGATATAGTAATACTTATTTTTAAGTTTTATACCAATCATTTATTTTATGACGCGTTGCCATCCATAAAATTGTTGTAACAGTTATCGATCTCAGGAACACTACTTACGAGGTGTGCCTACAAAATAACCGGACTGATTTTGTTTCGCCGGTAATATTGGTGCCGTGTGGTTGGCAATGATGGAGCGTTGAGCTTGAATATCCCTTCTGCCTATTTCGCTATTTTGATGACCGTGCAGTTTCCAGTTCGGCTACAGCGCTGGTTTAAATTGGATTGTGTATTTGCGTTTCGAAGGAAAAATGATTAATGCCAATGTTGAGTAAGGAGTTAACGTGAAATTTCTCGTTGAACTTGGAAAGTCTGCTACAGAAATATTAAGTTTGTCGCAAGAAGTGTACGGTGAGAATTGCTTATCACGAACTCAAGTTTTCGACTGGCTAAAACAATTTAAAGATGGCAGAGAAGATGTCGCACACTCGCGTTGGGCGTCTATAAACGGCAAAAACAGACGACGACATTAAAAAAGTTGATAAAATCATTAGAGTATTCGAACTGTCAGTAAGTTAACAAATATTGACAAGTAAAGTATAAGGGTAATAACATGTGATGAATCCAGGTTTTTCACGTATGGCCCTGAAATCACGTGCCAATTTATACATTAAAAAAAGCCCAAACTCACCTACGCAAAAGAAAGCACCGATGAGCAAATCAAAATGACGATCGTGTTTTTGACATCCATGGGATTGTTGTTCATATTGAGCGGGTGTCTAAAGGTCAAACTGTAAATCAAGTTTACTATAAACAGGCTTTGACCACATTTCGTGAACATCTAAGAAGGAAAAGACCTAAAATGTGGAACAATGTCTTGGTTCCTCCACGAAGAAAACGCATCAGCGCACAATGCTCTTTCAATCAAAGAGTTTTTGGCGAAACATGGAATGCCCGTGTTGGAGCATCCGCCCTACTCACCTGACCTTGCCCCATGTGACTTTTTTTGTTTCTAAAAAGGAAGAGTTGGTTGAAAGGGACCCGTTTCCAGTCCACTGACACAGGGAAGAAAAAAGCGACGGAGACATGATGAAGCTGTCAGTAGACGACCTGCACTGCTTTCAACAATGGAAAATCCGTATGGAGCCGTGTAGGGATCGAGACAAGACACAGCATTCAAGGTGTCTAGCTAAAAATCATAATAAACCCCCTGACTTTTACAGGTTTTTTCAAAAACAATAGCTCATTTTTCCGTGACAATCATGGAATACCTTAGGTATAATACTGTTAAGTGCTCCATCAAAAATCTGGAGAATACAATATTGCAATAAAACCTCCATATGATCATTATGTAGCCACACAGTGAGCATGGAAACGTTTCCACTGTATTTGAATTCCGACGTAGGTTCTATGATACAAGAATCCTGAAGTAAGGTGGCCGAATTGATACTGGATTTAGTTTATTTAAACAATCAAGATGGATAAATAAACAGAAATGTAAACTGCTTTAAATTATGTGGTTTAATGTAAAACTACCGAAAACAGGCAAAGTCCATATTTCAGCAGTCCTTTCACTTATTTGTCAATCCATCTCGAAACGTGTTTCGCCGTATCACGACTCATCAATCGGGTTAGGATCGACAAACAAGAGAACAGACTTTATTAATCCTTATCCAGGTACTTACAGTACGTAAAGGTAAGATGCGACAAATTATACCAAGTACGCACACCGAATACTCCATCGTAGACTGATACAGTAGCTACAAGCCGACAGAGTGGTTGACAAACTCAACACTTCAACGTAGACAGCGCGTTTTTTGAGGAATTCCCCTCTGGCACATGTAATTTAATGTAAAACTCCTGAAAACAGACTTGTAGCTGCTGTGTCAGCCTATGATGAAGTATTAGGTGTGCGTACTTGGTACAATTCGTTGTATCTTACCACTACGCTCCTGTATCTGTAAATATCTGAATAAGGGCTAGTAAATTCTGTGCAAGGATTTTTGATTGGTCAAAGGGTATCTGGTGTCCTGTTAAATGCTGGCGTTCTGCAAGTGCTGGAGTGAAAATATTACGAAGCCGTACTCCCCTTTGATGTTTTTAACTCGAGTACATATTTTTCTGCTAGTTTCGTCTGTGTAGGTTTTATCAAAGCTACGCGGGATACTCCTAGATTTTTAAGGAAAATCTTATCTTTGGTAGATCTGAGATGTGAGAATTTAGGGCACATAAAGAATCGTGTTATCATTTTATGTTCCTGTAGAATTTTCGAAATGCGATCTGGGATATTCTTAATGTATGGCAGGATTACAATCGCAAGAGCAAATCAGTCTTTTGGAATTCTATAACAGTAGCAACAAATAGTAAACATTGTTAAAAAGACAAGTATTTCAGTAGTTTAAGAATTTTTTTTCCTTCTCAGTAAAATGATGTTTAAATGACGTCACAAACTAACACACAAAACAATATTATAGTGCAAATAAATGATATAACGAAAACCGAACCAACCAAAAGTATAGTTATGCCGGGTTTCCATCAAACGGACATAGCACGAAACACAAACAAAAACTGTTTTTCTCAACAAAAAGAGCCATGTTTTGTAAAAAAATGAACAGTTCCGAAAACATGTTTGTCGGAGAACAGTGTTTTTAGTAAACAAAACACTTTCCCATCTCGAGTCGGTACATCAAAAGAAAACAAATTTGTTCGTGTTTTTTAGTCTGTTTGGTTGGAACACCTGAATGTTGTAGTTTTATTCTTTGCGACATTTATACTCTACTCTTTTAACTAGTTATCAAGTTTTTATCAACTGTATGCGATTTATGAAGAGTTTGTCAATACTTAAAGTAAGTACCAGTTTTTTATATTTATTTTTTGTTAAACAATTATTTATATATATATATATATATATATATATATATATATATATATATATATATATATATATATATATATATATATACATATATATATATATACATATATATATATATATATATATATATATATATATATATATATATATATATATATATATATATATATATACATATACAGTCAACACTGTTTATAGTGAAACTCTATATAGTAGTTTTTCACTATATAGAGTTTCACTATAAACAGTGTTGACTAAAACAAGATTTAAAGAACACTTAGCACACTTAAAATACAATAGAACATAAAAGTCTAGCATTGCCGAACATGCCCTTGAAGCTGATCATACTGTAACATTAGATAATCTAAGATTAATAAAAAAATGTATCTGATAGGATATTGTTGAACGCATACGACAGAGTGCCTATTCCTTATAGTCCCCTCTACTGGTAACTTGACCGGAACTGATGGCCTTGCCTATGTGATTAGTTCCGCTTGAGTAATTCAAGGGTTAGGCTAAGTATAAATAGGGTAGATTTGTAATTTAGCTTTAGGGAATCATCGCTCCTGATGAAGCTAACATGGTTAGCGAAACGCGCGTTGAGTACAAAAATAAAGTGTTTGCTGTAGTATATACTGGTAGAAGCACAATTTAAGCAAAAAATGCAAGAAGATGCAATTGACAGCAATATTTTTCAAAGTTGCTTTATTCTAGTACAATTGATTTGTGGGACAAACAAGAAAGTTATTGGGCAGAACCCAACTTCCTCTTTGCCACGATACTGTCGGCCAATAAGGATTAGATTTGTTAAAGAAACAATGGATATTACAAATTCTGAAATTACTTACATAGAAAATGCAATAAACACTTAGGTAAACAGCGAATCCGTACAAGGAGACATCTCTTCTTCCATGAAACATATAATGATGTTAACTACGGTCGATGCAAAAGTGTGCAATGCTGCTACTTCAACCACTTCAACAATGAGATGCTACATTTGTGGTGCTAGTTCAAAGCATTTTAATGACCTCAATGTAAAAAAATAACGTTGACACAGATGCATTACAGTTTGGCCTGTGTGTATTGCACGATAGGATCCGGTTATTCGAAAGTATTCTGCATTGCTTCTTGTGCAAAAATGGCAGCTAAGATCGGACAACGATAAAAAAAAATTGTCAAGGAAAAAAAGGCAGAAATACAGGCAAAATTCAGAAAGCAAACGGGCTTAATCATAGGTGTGCTAAAAGCTGGATTTGGTAACACCAATGATGGCAACACAAGTAGGACATTTTTTGCTAATCCAGAGGTGGCCGCAGAAATTACTGATGTCGACTTCAACCTCATACATCGCTTAAAAGTGATTTCGGAAGTTATATTGAGTGGTCATAAAGTCGACTATGCAGACTATGGATATGAGACCGCCAAAATTTATGTGGAGTTGTATCCTTGGCATCCCATGACTACTACGATGCACAAAATATTAATTCACGATGCAACAGTAATGGAAAAGGCAGTTTTGTCTATTACTGTCCGAAGAAGCAGCAGAGGCGTGGAACAAGTACTTTCGCCTGTACGGACAAAATTTTGCTAGAAGAATGCAATTTGTCCTTAACAGATTATTGCTCTGTTCAGATCGCTTTATATCTAGTATAAGGTCAAAACCCAAAAAAAGATCTATGCCGTTTACTAAAGAAGCAATACAAATGCTTGTTTCTGCTGAACTCAATATTAACGACGAAAGTTCCGAAGAAAAAAAAGAAATTCGCGGAGGATTCTTCATCGTGAATAATTGTTTTTGATATTTTTGTTTAAGTGAACATGTTTTTTTTTTTCAATGTACTTTTTTCTTATATATTAAAATGTATTTTTCTTCAAAATATGCACTCCAAAAAGGTTTCACTGCCATATTTAGAAACAAACCCGATTTTAAAATATCTAAAAACAAAATAATTTTCGCTGCATAAAACGCTGAAATACCACTATGTGCAACTGATGCATTCCCGGTCTTAAAAATAACATAAAATATCCTATAATTTTGTCAATTCGTTTATTTAAATACGACGCATGTATTTGAATAGGAAAGAGTGTTTAAATATTAGTGAAAATCAACGGTCAACAGGAATAAAAAGCAGTCCTGAGGAAATGAAAAACTGCATGTACTCTGCTGCATGCTTCCGTTAATATACAGTCGACACTGTTTATAGTGAAATTCTATATAGTGAAAAACTCTTTATAGTGCAATTTTTTCAAGACCTAGAATATTTTAATGAAATTTCATGTAAAAAGCCCTGCATATAGTGAATCTGTAAAATAGTAACACTCTATATAATAAAATTTTTACCGGAATTTTTATGTATAAATTTTTATGCATTTATTGAGATTTTGGCCATTTCGGGTTTCCCATTTTTATCTAACATTAGCACGAATTCCATTTTTATGGCGCATTCTTTTGAAAAGGTTCTTAACGCGTTTATAACGCCTAATGGTAGGCAATAAATCAGGTAGATTTCTGTGAGAAACCCGGGGAATAACCCATTTTATAGAAACCCGGGGAAAAACCCATTTTATAGTCGAGACCTAGTAATTCGCAAATTCAGGTTCAGTTTCTTTTTGTTTAAGAATCAAGTAAGATGTCCAAGCGAGTGTGTTTAAGTTTAGCTGAGAAAATTAAAGTTTTGGAGGAAATTGATAAAGGCTGCAAAAAAATTGATGTTGCTGCAAAATTTGGTGTTTCTCCAAGTTGCGTCTCTCTGATAATAAAAAGTCGCGAGTATCATCAAGAAACCTAGTGTTCCAAGCAGTCGAAAACGAGTACGGGTGAGTACTTACGAGGATGTAAATGAAGCAGTTTTACGATGGTTTCAAGTGGCCCGTACGCATCAAAACGTACCAATATCGGGAAATTTAATAAAGCAAAAGGCTCTACAATTTGCTAAAGAATTTAACTGCGTTAATTTTCAAGCTAGTGAAGGGTGGTTGAGTGCCTGGAAGACTCGTAATTCAATTATTTTCAAGACGGTATCTGGCGAGAGTGCAAGCGTTAGTCAGGAGGACTGTGACATTTGAACTGAATCCGTTTTAAAAAGTGCATTGAAAAAGTACGAGCCAAAAAACGTTTTCAATTTTGATGAAACCGGTTTATTTTTTAAATGTTTGCCAAATAAAACTTTTGCTTTTAAAAGTGATAAATGTTTTGGTGTTAAAACAAGTAAAGAAAGGGTTATACTTATGGTTGGAGCAAACATGGATGGCTCAGAAAAACTGAAATTACTGCTCATAGGTAAAAGCAAAAATCCCTGTAGTTTAAAAGGAGTTAAATCTCTGGAGTTAGATTACGCCAATAATAAAAAGGCATGGATGACTTTTGAGATTTTCGAAAGATGGATCGAAGAACTGGACACGAAAATGAAAAGCCAAAAACGAAAGATTGTGATGTTTATAGACAATTGTCCTGCACATCCAGTTACTGTAAGTAAAAAATTAAGGAATACTGAACTGATCTTTTTTTCACCAAACATGACCTCCAAATTGCAACCTATGGACCAGGGTATTATAAAAAACATAAAACATCATTACCGAAACAGAACTGTTCACAAAATTGTTAATGCGATTGATAACAACCTTCCAGTCCAATAATTGATTACCCTTAAAGAGTGTATAACCGAAGTCGCTAAAGTATGGAGTGAAAATGTTTCTCAGCAAACTATCAAAAACTGCTTTTTTAAAGCAGGTTTTACTGAAAAAATTGACGAATGGGAAGAAGAAGACGAAATGGATCTCGCTACCTTAAAAAGGCAATGGGGTATTCTACAAAAAACTGCTACCGACCACGCAGATTTTTTACTTGAAGATTTCTTAGAAATCGACAATGATGGCACGACAGATCTCTCAACTGACCAAGACATAACTGACGATATAAGAAGTATAGAAGATCATGAAGAAGAAACTGAAACCGGGGAATGTCCTGCTAAATTTAGTGAAAATGAAATAAGAAATGCATTTGACATTGTGCCAACTACTCTCAGGGGCCAGGAAAGTGTACCTGATCAAATCTTTATGCATTTGAATGAATGCGAGAATTCTGTTGAGCAACAATTATTTTTCAAAAGTAATGTTCAAAAGAAAATAACTGATTATTTTTCCTAGTACGTATGTACGTAGTATATACATATATATTAACAGATTTTGTATTATTCTTTTTATTTCGTATGTAGTACATACATAAAGTCCGTACGTTATATCTTTACACGTGCGTCATAGTTTTCAGGCAATATCCCAGACGACTATTATATTTTTAGTCTCTTTTTACCAATACTTACGATTTATTGGTGAAAAGAGACAAATAATATAATAGTCGTTTGTTATATGGTCTGAAAACTATGACGCACGGGTAAAGATATAACGTACGGACTTTATGTATGTATTTAGCCCTGTACATTTAATGCACTATTTAAACTTTCAAATGTTTAATAAAATCTTTTCTAATAATTCAATTTTGCAATTTTTTTTTGTTGCTTGTACCTTACAAAATACAAGTAAATGATTACCAATATAAAATACATACATAGCAATATATTCGGATTTTTTCTTTATATAGTGAAAAACTCTCTATAGTGAAATTTCGGTCAACATTTTGGTCTTTCACTATATAGAGTGTCGACTGTATATATATATATATATATATATATATATATATATATATATATATATATATATATATATATATATATGTATATGTATATATATATATATATATATATATATATATATATATATATATATATATATATATATATATATATGCATTTAGTTACAATGTTGCTACGATTAAAACAGTTTACTACTAAAAACAGATTTATCAAAACCGTAGTTTTAATTCATTTTTAGCTTGTGAATTCCAAAAAGCAGTGGACTAAAAATCACTGCAGCAATTTAATTGAAATGTACCGCCAACATATTAACTTGTGGGACTCAAAAAATATAGATTATAAGAATAAAAATAAAAAATAAGATTCACTCAAGGAAATTGGTAATACTTTTGAAACTAGCAGTGATGAAATCGAGCGAAAAATCAAAAAGATGTTCAATTAGTAAAACAGGAAAAGAAGGAAGTATAAAAGCATGAAAAAATATGGAGCTGGACACCCGTTTGTTTCAAAATAGTTTGGATATGATGCCCTGAGTTTTTTGTGTGACAAGAATAAGCTGAAGAAAGGAAGGGTTACCTTGATATAATGTTGAAGAGCATCATACAGGGCCTCACATACATGTACGTTATGATTCGTGATACAGAAGAATTTGAAATTTTGAATAAATATTTTAATGAATGAAAACTGTCCCCGGTGGCTAAGTACCTCAGAGTTACTGCCAGGCGATCACTCACGGAAATTGCGTCTCGGTGATTTGTATTTTTCCTGGCGATTTTAGGTTCTAACAAATTAATTAAAAATTCAAAATCTACTTGACATTCTGGTAAAATTGTGGCAGGAAGATCTCAATTCTTCGTTTAACCCAACATTGTCAGTGCTTAAATCAGCCAATAATTCTTTTGTGCCGTAATTAACTCTCCTTTTTAATAGAGAACCAACTCAATAGTTTGGTTTTTTTCGGTTTTGGCCTCAACTAAAAACGAACCACAGCTAATCATAAAATCGTCGTCGGAGAAAGGCATTCTTGCGGGACTAAACAAAATAGGAAAAAGAGAATAAACACTAGCAACAAAACTTTTGGAACAGTCTACAGGAACTATTTGAAACAAACAAAACATGTTTTGTTTTGTTTATCGAAAACAGAACAGTTTTTTTAAACTGTCCGTTTGGTGGAAACCAATCTTTTTACGGGGAAGAATGTTTTGACTTTTAATTAACTTCGTAGTTAAAGCGGTAAATGTTATGGTAATATTAATATAAAATTTTAGCTATATTACAACCATGTATTTTTGACTACCAGTGTATTATAACAAAGCCATATTAAAAACTATGTTAACAACATTATTAGCATTAGGAACTTTCCTAGCCATTTATCATACCATACACGTGCATACGCATTGGATGTGTTCTAATATTTTTCTTTGAAAGTCCGATGTTATTAAAGAAATTACCATAGAATGACCTTTAACCATATACTGTGTTAAATAACATATAATCCACCTACTTATAGGTGATGTTGAACGTTTTCCTAATATGGTAATACAAAGCGCATTTGTTTCCAATGTAGTTTAGGATTTTATCAGAGTTCAAGGATGAATGCAGAACATTTTAATATTGAGTACCAGCAGGTGTCCCCGTGACAATCTTTACAGTTGGTGAATAAATAAATAAATACATATACATATATATACACACACACATATATATATATATATAACACATGGGCTGAAAAGTCCCGGGCCTAACAAAGAAAACACGGTTTTTTTGGTTCAAAATTAGCTTTATTCATCAACGTAATCTCCATCAAGAGCAACGCAATCATTCCAGCGCCGCTCTAACATTTCAATACCACTTTTGTAGAACGATTTATCTTTTGCCTCAAAATAGGCCTCAGTTTCAGCGATAACCTCTTCATTCGTGCGAAATTTCTTACCGGCGAGCATTTTTTTTCAGGTCTGCGAACAGCCAGTAGTCGCTGGGAGCCAAATCTGGCGAATACGGTGGATGTGGGAGCAATTCGAAGTTCAATTCATGTAGTTTTGCCATTGTTTTGATTGACTTGTGACACGGTGCGTTGTCTTGATGAAACAAAATTTTTTTCTTTGCAATATGCGGTCGTTTCTTTGCAATTTCGGCCTTCAAACGCTCCAATAACGCTATATAATATTCACTGTTGATGGTATTTCCTTTCTCAAGATAGTCGATGAATATTACACCACGCACATCCCAAAATACCGAGGCCATAGCCTTTCCAGCCGATTGTTGTGCTTTCGGGCGCTTTGGACGAGGTTCACCAGTTGCTGTCCACTCAGATGACGATCGTTTTGATTCCGGAGTGAAGTGATGGATCCATGTTTCATCCATTGTCACATATCGACGCAAAAATTCCGGTTTGTTACGTTTAAACATGGCCAAACACTGCTCAGAATCATCAACACGCTCTTGTTTTTGATCAACAGTGAGCAAACGCGGCACCCACTTTGAACAGAGCTTTCTCATAGTCAAATGCTCATGCAATATAAAGCCAACACGTTCTTTTGATATCTTTACGATGTCAGCTAACTCATGCAACTTCACTTTTCGATCATTCAAAACGATTTTATGGATTTTTTTGATGTTTTCTGGTATTACCGCCTCATTTGGACGTCCACTGCGTTCTGCATCATCGGTGTCTCTACGACCACGTTTGAAGTCAGCAAACCAACGTTTTATTGATGTTTCTGATGGAGCGGAGTCCCCATAACACTTTTCAAGCCATTGCTTCGCTTGAACGGTATTTTTTCCCATCAAGAAGCAGTGTAAAATTAAAACACGAAATTGTTTTTGATCCATTGTTTTGAAAATAACAAAAGTAGCGTCACTCTTAGCACAATAACTCACAAACTAATGAATAGAATATCATGAAATTTTAACAGCTGTCTTTTGAAGGTTAGTATTAACTGAAAAAAAGGTGACTGCAATAAAACTAGCGCCATCTATGTGTTAGGCCCGGGACTTTTCAGCCCATGTGTTATATATAGCCTTGGCCAAAAGTATTAGGCACTTCTAATAAACACGTGAAACTCATAAGATATTAAAAAAAAGACTAATTGTTTTAACAATACTATAGGTGTGTATAAAAATGTATAAAAAAAAGGGAGAAATACTTACCCCTCTGGCTATGTAATGCTAAATCATGTCTTAATATGTGTATTATAGCGTTTTTTTTTTTCTAAGTTTTTTGCTTTAAGTGGATCTCGGGTAGTCTATAGTTTATGCGGATCTCGTCTTAGTATGGAAATATGTATATATATATATATATATATATATATATATATATATATATATATATATATATATATATATATATATATATAGCCTTGGCCAAAAGTATTAGGCACTTCTAATGAACACGTGAAACTCATAAGATATTAAAAAAAAAAGACTAATTGTTTTAACAATACTATAGGTGTGTATAAAAATGTATAAAAAAAAAGGGAGAAATACTTACCCCTCTGGCTATGTAATGCTAAATCATGTCTTAATATGTGTATTATAGCGTTTTTTTTTTTCTAAGTTTTTTGCTTTAAGTGGACCTCGGGTAGTCTATAGTTTATGCGGATCTCATCTTAGTATGAAAATATGTATATGTATATATATATATATATATATATATATATATATATATATAGCCTTGGCCAAAAGTATTAGGCACTTCTAATAAACACGTGAAACTCATAAGATATTAAAAAAAAAGACTAATTGTTTTAACAATACTATAGGTGGCGCTGTCAAAATCTAACTTAAACAATAGACAATCTCTTTTACAGGTCCATAAAACACCTGGCCCACAAAATTGCGATAATGAGGTTTTTTGAAAAATATTTTTAATGTTTTATCAGTCTCTTTTTACTACTTGTAGTGTCAAGAAGCTTCCGTGCGTGTTTTATTTGTGAACTGAACATTCTTATATTTGTGCAATGCCTAAGAAAAGTAAGACTGGTATCGTAAAACGAATTAAAATTCAAACCCTACATGAACAAGGCAAGTCCCAAGTAGAAATAGCCACGTTAGTGAAATGTTCTCGGTGCGCAGTGCAATGTGCTATTAAAAAGTTTGTGGGGACTAGCTCCCATGTCAACAAAATGAGAACGGGCAGAAAACGTAAGACTAATGAGCGACAGGACAGAAAACTCATTCGCGAGTCTATTAAAAATCGAAAAAAAAACATCATTTGAGCTCGCTGCAACTCTGTCGGAAGAGATGGGGATGCCGATTAGTTCTCGAACGGCAAGGAGAAGACTGACAGAAGCTGGATTAAGAGGATGAAAAGCTAGAAAGAAGCCTTGGCTTTCAGAGACCAATAGGAAGAAACGCTTAGAGTGGGCTCTGAAACACCAACATTTTAGAGAAGAGGATTGGTCTAATGTTGTATGGTCCGACGAATCCAATTTTGAGGTAAGTTTTTATATGATTTATTTTAACAAATAACTACATACAATTACTCTTGATTTAATCCGTTTTAGTCAAAATAATAACTCATTTTTTAATTGAGTATTTTTTCTATTTTACAGGTATTCGGAACGTCAGGTGTGACATTCGTGAGGCGGCGTGTCGGCGAGGAATACTATCCAGATTGCGTGGTACCTACTGTAAAACACGGAGGAGGCAGCATTATGATCTTAGGCTGCATGGCTGCTAAAGGTGTCGGTGAAATGTTCGTTTGTGAAGGCCGCATGAACAGCCAAAAGTACATAAATGTACTAGAAACTGTACTGATGCCTTCGCTAACGCGCATTTTTGGCGACACTAATTTAGACGACATCAAATTCCAAAAAGATAATGCATTTTGTCATAAATCAGCGGCTACGATGCGCTGATTCAGAGGCAATAACATTGTCTTGTTGGATTGGCCGGCGCAGTCTCCAGATCTAAACCCTATCGAGCATCTTTGGGGTATTCTGAAGCGCAAGATTTGAGGGCATAGCATAACATCAAAAGCAGCACTAAAAAGAGCTTTGATGGATGAGTGGGATGCCGTAAATACAACTGAATGTACTAGGCTTGTACGAAGCATGCCCCCAAGAATTGCTACTGTAATTAAAGCTACCTAAATATACGATTTTACAAAACATACGAATATTTTACCCTGCAACACAAGAAATGAAGTAAATTGTAGGGTGCCTAATACTTTTGGCCAAGGCTGTATATACATATATATATATATATATATATATATATATATATATATATATATATATATATACTTAAATATAAAATTTGTTGAGGAACTCGGCAAAGGGCGTGATAAATGTTCACACAATGTTCATTAAGCCAATATTTCGGTCCTTGGTTGGGACCTTCTTCAGGGCAAAAAATGAATAGTGAGAAGTTGAGTTAACATGAATGGCCATAATCAGCTTATAACATAGAAACGACTAATAATCCATTAAAGTAAACACTATAAACTAATACATAAAGCTAAAAAGATCGAATTTATAACGGGGATGTGTTTGAAAACCCTGGATGCTGAAAAAGATTTTTAAATAATTTACCCGAAACAACCACCTGTGGCCGGCGCCATGCACGAAATGATTGAATTTATTTAATAAATAGGTTTCTTATTTTCTGAGAATAATATTAAATCCAATTGGCGTTAGATAATTCTGTTAGATGTATGTTATGTTGGCAAAAAACCTGTAATGTGTAACTAGGTTAAATAAAAAATATGTGTTCCTATCTTAATTTCGGTGGTATTGATCATTATTTAAAGAGAGAAAATTCTGTAACTGAATGTAAAGCATAAAATTTTGTACGAGCCACTTAGACCTGCGAAAATGGCACTATAAATGAATAGTCTTAAATTCTTTCCAAAGTGAGATAAAACGAACAAAAAAAAATTGCTAGTATATCCGCCATGGCCGCCTAAGTCTAAGAGTTAAAATCAGTTTTTTGCCGGTCACCTGTCAAACAAATGTCAACTTGTGATACATCGTTGAAAAGAGAATTTTAAAGCGAATTGAAACTGATAAAAAATATACTGGGTTCCATTAAAAATAAGAGAGTTTCAGTCACTTCTCGTCAAGCCAGAAGTAGTTAAAAATATTTCTTAAGTTATAAAAAAGCCCAATAATGTCCCATTCGGGTATCTAAAAATACAAACATGTAACTTTCAAAGTAAAAAAATTAATGGAGTTACATGTTGGCTGTGTCACACGGTATATATATATATATATATATATATATATATATATATATATATATATATATATATATATACATATATATATATATATATATATATATATATATATATATATATATATATATATATATATATATATATATATATATACATATATAAATAAGATTATAATTGTGTTTTCATATTAGAGATACATTTTATTTTTAAAACACTTGATGTTTTATTATTGTTAAGTATTTACGTTATTCCACTTGTACTTTTTTTTTCTGAATTCAGTGCAGAATGTTTGCTAGAGTTCAATTATATTAACTGCTAAAATTCGCTAACCAAACTTTTAAAACTCAATCTGGGCATGCAAAAGTAGTAATTTAAAAGTAGTAATTTTCCAGCACGAATGAGTTTGAACAAATCAATGCATGGATTTAATTTTTTATATACGTAGTATATAGGCACGAAAAGTTATCAGTTTAAATTTTACACATAAATAAAGGTTTGAAATCATACACTGTTTTTTTTTGACGCCAATCCGAGAAAGTAGTTTGTTTCCTTATGGACGAACACCACCTACTCTTTTAAAAACAAACCCACTCCTATCTTGTTTTCTATTTACTCATACACTTTCAATTTGGCAGGTAACGACGCGGATGATTTGTCTAGAAGGTACATCTGTTTATGGTCAGATTTATTTTTTATTACTTAATTAGTGACAGGTTTCTTAGAATCGATTGTGTTGACTATAAGACCTGTAATTTGTCGACTTCAGATTTTCCTATTTGTAAAAACGTTTTTGTAAATTAAGTAATGAGATAACAGTGGCGTTTCTAGAATTTTCTGTCCGTTATCTTAGTTTGAGTAAATGAAAACTATATTTCATAAAAAAGCCGATCAAGTGCAAGTTGGACTTGCGCAATTAGTGTTCCGTACGTTGATTGCAAAAATAAAAATTTTTGTTACGGAGGTATATAAAATGATCAGTGACTTCACAAAAACACACCCCCAATAAGTTTTCAACAAAGTTTTTTTCCGATCTTTACTGAAAACTGACGACCTTGAAATTCTTGTTTTTAGTGTTCCGTACGGAACACTTATAAGATCACTTCGGTGTCTGTCTGTCACACCCGATTTTCTCCGAAACTATTTGACATAGAAAGTTGAAATTTGGTAAAAATATAGGAATTGATGGCCTCATCAGAGCCATGTAGTTTTGAGAGTTAAATTTTGATTTAAGGGGTTAGTTTTGGGGGGTGAAATCGGAAGTGAAAAAAAGAATTTTTTACTAGGTCATCGAGTGTAGTATCAAATGAAAGCTTGTGAAAACCCGAGTAAAAAATGTATATATAATGTAATACTTGCGCGCACTTTCCTTTGTATTATTTTTAAAAAATCGCGAAAAATCGCTGTCCTCCGCCTTATCCGAAAAGCACTTATCAAAAAATTTTGAAAAAATTCCGGAATATTCTCCACGGAGTGTAGATTGAACGAAAATTATCACGAGTGCGTTAGCTTTAATAATTTTTCTGGTATTTAAAAAGAACAAAAATTTCAAGGTCATCAGATTTCAGTAAAGATTGGAAACAAACTTTGTTGAAAACTCATTTGAAGTGTGTTTTGTGAAGTCACTGATTATTTTATACATCTGTAACAAAATTTTTTATTTTAAAAGCAATCAACGTACGGAACACTAATTGCGCAAGTTCAACTTGCACTTGACCGGTTTTTTTTTATATACCAGATAAATTATTAAAGGTAATGCACTCGTGATATTCTCGTTCAACTACACCGTGTGGAGAATATCCCACAAGTTTTTCAAAATTTTTTGATCAGTACTTTTCGAGATACGGAGGGGCAGCGACCACGGACGTGGTGTATTGCACATTGATTTTTGGCACGAACGTCGCATCATCAATGCGGCGTACTACTGAAACCTTTTGGATAAGGTTAAACTTGCTTATCGCAGGAAAAGACGTGACTAACCGATACCAGACGTGATTCTTCTCCAAGACAACGCTCGACCCCATATTGTAACTCTCACTCGCAAAAAATTGGAGAAAATGAGTTGAACAACACTTGAACACCCTCCCTACAGCCCTGACCTAATGCCCTGAGATTTTCATCTCTTTGGATCATTCAAAGAAGCGCTGGGATGCCAACGATTTTATGACGACAACGCGGTGGAGGGCTTCGTGTGCAATTGGTTACTGACATAGCCCCTTCCTTTTACAATGACGATATCAAAAAGCTTCCGATACGCTGGGAAAAGTGCATCTCCAAAGCAGGAGATTATGTTGAAAAAACCGGTCAAGTGCAAGTTGAACTTGCGCAATTAGTGTTCCGTACGTTGATTGCTTTTAAAATAAAAAAATTTTGTTACAGAATGATCAGTGACTTCACAAAATACATCCCAAATGAGTTTTCAACAAAGTTGGTTTCCAATCTTTACTGAAATCTGATGACCTTGAAATTTTTGTTTTTTTTATATACCATATAAATTATTAAAGGTAATGCACTCGTGATAATTTTCGTTCAATCTACACCCCATGGAGAATATTCCAGAATTTTTTCGAAATTTTTTGATAAATACTTTTCGAGATAAGGCCCGGGACAGCAATTTTTCGTGCATTTTTAAAAATAATACAAAGAAAAGTGCGCGCAAGTATAATATTATATATATATATATTTTTTACTCGTGTTTTCACAAGCTTTCATTTGACACCACACTCGATGACCTAGTAAAAAAATTTTTTTTTCACTTCCGACTTCACCCCCCAAAACTAACCCCTTAAGTCAAAATTTAATTCTCAAAACTACATGGCTCTGATGAGGCCATCAATTCCTATATTATTACCAAATTTCACCTTTCTATGTCAAGTAGTTTCGGAGAAAATCGGGTGTAACAGACAGACAGACACCGAAGTGACCTTATAAGTCTTCCGTACGGAACACTAAAACTGATACGTACTTGGTTTATTTGTTATAGTATATAAAAATTAAAAAAAAAAGAAATCTCGTTTATATTTGATTCATCCTCGTACTTATATGTCTAAATGCTTTTTCAATCATTGGCCAACATCTTAGACACATTATCACTTTAACATTTGCATTTCCTAACCAGATTACTCACATTTTAAGAGGGAAGTACGCGGTTATATAGATATTAATTTTCTCAAGGGATGAACAAGCCAAAATGGACCAATGTCTTGGTCGTTAAAAACACCAGACTGTAATTTTTACTTCTACTCTTGCATTGTTCTTATGGTATGTCTGAAAGGTTCTGTTTGTGGCTCTCATGTTTCCTCAGAGAGCGTTCTTTACGAGTGGCGGTCGACGGATTTCTTTCTAACACCCTCACTATCAACGCCGGTGTGCCCCAGGGCTCCATACTGTCTCCTACTCTCTTTCTCATTTACATTAACGATCTGCTGGAAAAGACCAGGAATCCAATCTATAGCTTTGCAGATGACAGTACGCTTGTCTCTTCATTCACCTTGAACGCTCGGACATCGGCTGCTCAGGCGAATATCCGCAGACAGCAGGAGGTCGTTCAACTTAACAAAGACCTGGAAGAAATTCTATCTTGGGGTGACAGTAACCAAGTGGAATTTAACGCTACAAAAACTCAAGCGGCAGTTTTTTCTAAAAAAAGTTAACGTTGCTGAACCCGACATAGTTATGTCAGGGCACTCCATTCCCCTAGCATCGTCGCTCAATTTGTTGGGCGTTAGTTTGGGAGCAAATATGTCTTGGCATGAACATGTTGCAGGCATAGCAAGGAGAGCTTCTCAAAAATTGGGAATATTATTTAGAACCAGAAAGCTTTACACCCCACAGCAACTGTTAATTCTTTACAAAGCCCAAATTCGACCAACTATGGAATACTGCTCCCACGTTTGGGGCTCCGCTCCAAAACATACACTGCATTTGTTGGATTCTGTTCAGAGAAGAGCGGTCCGTCTGATTGGGGACCCGGAATTGACCGGCGGCCTTGATTCGCTGGAACATCGAAGAACGGTTGGCGACTTGAGTTTGTTCTACAAGTATTTTCATGGAAAGTGTTCGAAGGATGTAGCCCGCTTAATTCCTCCCAAAGCGGTGCATGTTAGAAATACACGTCGCGCTGGTGCTTCGCATCCGTATGAGGTTCAGCTTGTTACTCCGCGTACGACGCTTTTCAAGCAAACTTTTATATGGAGAACGTCATCTCTTTGGAATAATTTGCCCAGCGCTGTGTTTCCCACCGAGTACAATTTACAGCGATTCAAGAACAACGTGAATCGCTTTTTCCGCACTCATGCCGCTCCTGGAGCGCTTTAGGGACTTCCCTGCAGCACGTGTGCTAGACTAATAAAAAAAAAAAAAAAAAAAAAAGAAATTGATGTCCGTAAGGAATTCTCTTATATTGTTTTTGTGGGTAATGAAATTTGTGATTATAGACTGAAGACTTGATGCGAGGTTGTGGAAATCACGAAGTTGTTGGTGATACTTGGATTCAAAAATATGCCGGATCGTGAGTGGGGAATCGCAGTCAGCGCAAGTAGGTGCCGGGTTATTTTTTAGTAGGTGTATGTGTGTAATGAATGAATGTCCTATGGCTAGTCTGCGCCATGTTACGTTTTCACGCCTAGTAAGTTGAGTGGAGTGAATGGGAGGATGGAATGTGAGTTTGACCTGCCAGAGTTTATTTTCAGTATAATGAAAGACTGATTTTGTCAAATTTCCACTTTATTTAGTTTCACTGAAACTGTATGACGCGTTTCGCTATACTATAGCTTCGTCTGATACAAAATGATATTTGAATATTAGTGTTGTTACATTTATACAAATAGCCTAAGGTAGATAGGTAATAAAATTAATACTATATGCTAATGAATATTGCTGGGAAATCCATTTTGAATAATAATTGTATAAACTGAGTAAAGGTGAGTTACCATGGGCCAGACAGGTGTCTTTTTGTTCGTTTAAGATGATGTCTGAATTTTTAATTCTATTTATTTCTAAATTTTCTAATGGGTTTAATTTTACGCCTTTGTTTTGTATGTGTAGAATTTTAAATTTATCGTCAAAAAGATGATTTGATTCTGTTGAAATGATTACTGTACGCTGAGTCAGTTTTGTTTTTTAAATAGCTTCTTTTATGTTCCGAAATCCGAGTTTCGAATGAGCGACCTGTCTGACCTATGTAACTTTTATGACAAAAACCACAATTCAACTGATACACTCCAGATTTTTTTGATATATTTTGTTTTCCCCCCGTTTTTAATGAATTTTCCTAACGAGTTGTTTGTTCTAAAAGCTATGTTGATATTATATTTGTTTAAGTGGTTTTTAATTTTCTCTGACGTGTTACCAAAATAGGTTAAAACATTATATTTTTTCCCTGTGTTTTCTTTCTTGGGGTATACTAAAGATCAAAAAAATCTGGAGTGTATCAGTTGAATTGTGGTTCTTGTCATAAAAGTTACATAGGTCAGACAGGTCGCTCATTCGAAACTCAGATTTCAGAACATAAAAGAAGCTATTTAAAAAACAAAACTGACTCAGCGTACAGTAATCATTTAACAGAACCAAATCATCTTTTTGAGGATAAATTTAAAATTTTACACATACAAAACAAAGGCGTAAAATTAAACCTATTAGAAAATTTAGAAATAAATAGAATTAAAAATTCAGACATCATCTTAAACGAACAAAAAGATACCTGTCTGGCCCATGGTAACTCCCCTTTACTCAATTTATACAATTAATACTCAGAATGGATTTCCCAGCAATATTCATTAGCATATAGTATTAATTTTATTACCTATCTACCTTAGGGTATTTGTATAAATGTAACAACACTAATATTCAAATATCATTTTGTATCAGACGAAGCTATAGTATAGCGAAACGCGTCATACAGTTTCAGTGAAACTAAAAAAAGTCTTTCATTACATTCGTTATGAATTTCCATCAAGTAACAGCCACAACAATTCAAAGTTTATTTTCAGTGTCTATTAGGTCCCAGTTTAGCTGTGATAGTTAATTAAAAAGATCTTTAAGGTGGTGATTGAAGTCTCTAGGGTGATTTTCGCTGTAGACGGGAGAGCCCTGTACGAACGCTCGTTTTGCATAATTGTCGGCGAGATCATGTCCAGGGTTATTGACATGACTCTGTAACCAACCGAAGTGGATGGTTTTATTCTTGATTTTTGCAACATATAATAGATCGTAAATCTGACGAATGTAATTTTGGGAAAGGTTCTTTGATTTGATGGTAGAAAGGGCACTGCGGGAATCTAAGACTATAAGGAAGCTGGAATGGGATGCGAGAGAGAGGGCCAATCGGACTCCTTTTCTGATGGCATATAATTCCGCAGTGAAAAATGGAAAAATGGGGGGGGGGGGGGGGGGAGTTTGAAAAATTTAGAGATGTAGCTGGTGTGAAAAGCCTATCTAGAGATGATTGGGAAGAACGTAACTCTCGTTTTACAAAATTTTAATGGTTATAACCAGAGAACCTGATTTCAGCAGGAAAGAGCGACATCACACACACATCTTTGCCATTCGTTCGAGAAGATTTCCAGAATAAATTTATCTCAGAAACGGATTCCTGTACTCTGACTTTTTGTTTCTTTCCATCTCAATACCACAATACGTGTAGTATAGTAATGTTAATCTATTTTTCTCCTATATTCTGTGTTAGACATTAAAAGGTATAAAATCGAGAATGAAATTGTACAAAAAAATATTTTCGCAACACCATTTCGCAGACGACCTTAATCGGGCTATAACCAAACCGTCGCCGGCGCTACCGTATTTGGAAGAACAAGGGACTACTGCCGGCCAGCGGCATGGTCGCCACCATGAATTTTACACACCTTATAATTTATTCAGAAATCATTTGTATTTAAAAATAAATAAATATAACAAATCGGTACGTGTGATCAACCTGCGTAAGATGATATACAGGATGTTTTCTAAGTTAGGACATTGTTTTAATAGGTCACAGTTGTCTAAAGTCCCGCCTATAGTATATAAAAAGGTTAGCTAATACAGGATATATATATATATATATATATATATATATATATATATATATATATATATATATATATATATATATATATATATATATATAACACATGGGCTGAAAAGTCCCGGGCCTAACAAAGAAAACACGGTTTTTTTTGGTTCAAAATTAGCTTTATTCATCAACGTAATCTCCATCAAGAGCAACGCAATTATTCCAGCGCTGCTCTAACATTTCAATACCACTTTTGTAGAACGATTTATCTTTTGCCTCAAAATAGGCCTCAGTTTCAGCGATAACCTCTTCATTCGTGCGAAATTTCTTACCGGCGAGCATTTTTTTCAGGTCTGCGAACAGCCAGTAGTCGCTGGGAGCCAAATCTGGCGAATACGGTGGATGTGGGAGCAATTCGAAGTTCAATTCATGTAGTTTTGCCATTATTTTGATTGACTTGTGACACGGTGCGTTGTCTTGATGAAACAAAATTTTTTTCTTTGCCATATGCGGTCGTTTCTTTGCAATTTCGGCCTTCAAACGCTCCAATAACGCTATATAATATTCACTGTTGATGGTATTTCCTTTCTCAAGATAGTCGATGAATATTACACCACGCACATCCCAAAATACCGAGGCCATAACCTTTCCAGCCGATTGTTGTGCTTTCGGGCGCTTTGGACGAGGTTCACCAGTTGCTGTCCACTCAGATGACGATCGTTTTGATTCCGGAGTGAAGTGATGGATCCATGTTTCATCCATTGTCACATATCGACGCAAAAATTCCGGTTTGTTACGTTTAAACATGGCCAAACACTGCTCAGAATCATCAACACGTTCTTGTTTTTGATCAACAGTGAGCAAACGCGGCACCCACTTTGAACAGAACTTTTTCATAGTCAAATGCTCATGCAATATAAAGCCAACACGTTCTTTTGATATCTTTACGATGTCAGCTAACTCACGCAACTTCACTTTTCGATCATTCAAAACGATTTTATGGATTTTTTTTATGTTTTCTGGTGTTACCGCCTCATTTGGACGTCCACTGCGTTCTGCATCATCGGTGTCTCTACGACCACGTTTGAAGTCAGCAAACCAACGTTTTATTGTTGTTTCTGATGGAGCGGAGTCCCCATAACACTTTTCAAGCCATTGCTTCGCTTGAACGGTATTTTTTCCCATCAAGAAGCAGTGTAAAATTAAAACACGAAATTGTTTTTGATCCATTGTTTTGAAAATAACAAAAGTAGCGTCACTCTTAGCACAATAACTCACAAACTAATGAATAGAATATCATGAAATTTTAACAGCTGTCTTTTGAAGGTTAGTATTGACTGAAAAAAAGGTGACTGCAATAAAACTAGCGCCATCTATGTGTTAGGCCCGGGACTTTTCAGCCCATGTGTTATATATATATATATATATATATATATATATATATATATATATATATATATATATATATATATATATATATACAGTAGAACTCCGGTTATCCGAAGTAACGTGGGGGGGACACCCTCCTCGGATAACTGAAAACTCGGATAATCCGAATTCGTTTTTTATTCATTCAAAAAACAAACACCAATACTTTAAACCGATGTATTAACGTTTTAAACATATAAATATTATTATTATTATTATTATTATTATTATTATTTATTTAGTAGTAGTATTCACAATACTTTTTAATTTACATTTAAAATAAATTTAACAAACAATTTCATACTCTGATTAAAAACTAATGTTTTTTACAAAATTTATTGTTCCTTTTCTAAACATATTTATATTTGTTTCACTCTTTATGTTGTTGGGCATCATATTGTATAAGCTCAGGCCACTGGTATCTGCACGTTGCGGTCTGAAATCTAATGCGTTCCTCAGGCTGTACGGTTGAACATCCCCAACATATCTTATTTGTTCAATCAAGTATTCCGGTGCATTTCCCATTTTCATTTTCTGGATAAAACATATTGTATTTAGCTGCAGTCTTTGCTTTACATTTAGCCATTTCAGTGCATCTAGCATATATCTTATTGATGTGAAACGATTGCGTTTCAAAATAGAGCGCATAGCCTTGTTCTGGAGTTTTTGTAGCCTTGCCTGTTGTTGGTCTGAACAGCATGTGAATATAACAGTTGATCCATATTCAAAATGAGGTTTTATCATGGTGTTGTATATATTTATTGCAGTTAATATTGTTACTTTACTTCTTAAACGTTTGAAAAACCCAATTTTTTTCCCTATTTTTTTACATATATATTCGACATGTTCTTTAAAGTTCAAATCCCTGTCTATGAGGAAACCCAGGTATTTTATATTACTTACTTTTTCTATTATTACATTATTTATTTTGAATGCTCTGTCAGTGTTCATATCAATTTACATTAATTTTGTCTTGTTTTCATTTAATTTTAACTTATTCATTTTTAACCATTTGTTAATGTTATCCATATCATTTTTTAAATTTTCATGACATATCTCCTCTGTTGCTGCTTCTGTAAAAATTAATGTATCATCTGCATATAATACAATTTCACATTTTTTTTAATACATTTTCCATGTCATTTATATATATTACAAAGAGAAGAGCTCCCAAAATTGAGCCCTGTGGTACTCCAAAATCGTTTTCTATTGCATTTGATATTTCGTTATTGATATTTGTGAATTGTTTACGATTTGTCAGATAGGACTGAAACCATTTTAGCTCTGTGTCTTGAATACCGTATCTAGTAAGTTTTTTCAATAGAATATCCCTATCTATAGTTTCAAATGCTTTTTTGAAGTCAAGGAAAATTGCTAATATTTTATTTTTTATCTTTTTTACATTTCCATCTGTTTATAACATAATTGATTGCTGTTTCACATGAATATTTCTTTCTAAATCCTGATTGAAACTTTGATAGTAGTCTGTGCTGTTCCATGTATTCTTCCAATTGATTTTTTACTATTTTTTCAATAACTTTTTCACATATTTTTAAAGTGTTAATTGGTCTGTATTCTTCACATTTTAATGTATGTTTTACTTTTTGGATAGGAAATATCATTGATTCCTTCCAGTTATTTGGAAACAACCCTGTCTCTAGTGACTTATTTATAATATTCAGTATAATATTTCCTGTTATGCCCCAATTATCTAAAATTATGTTACTTGATAGTTTTGTATAGTCTGGTTTTTTCTTAATATTCTTAAAAATAGTTTTCAGTTCTTGTAGATTTACTGCACGAAATTTGAATTTAGTGTCAATCTCAGGTATTTCATTTTCGTATTGTATATCTTCGATGGAGCATCTGATTTCATTTATACTATTTACAAAATATGTGTTAAGATTTTCAGCTATTTGGAAACTGTCTTTATATTCTATTTGATTATATATCACAGTTTTTATCACACTTTTGGGTTTTCTTAAGACTAGTTCTTTAATTTCATTCCACATTTCTTTTTGGTTATTTGCATTGTTTATTTTATTATTAGTATAATTTTTTTTTTTCTTTTTCAATTTTGACTTTATACGTATTTCTTATTGTTTTATAACTGTTCCATGCCTCATTTGTATTTTCTAAGATTGCTCTTTGGTATTTAAGAACTTTTTTCTCGTTTTAATGCTCTGAGCTCATTATTAAACCATTTGTTATAACTTTTTTTAGACATTTTTTTCTTAAAAGTAAATTTTTTTATTACGTTTTCGATACAATCATCAAATTTGTGAACATATTCATTTAAATCATTAATTTCATCACATCTTAATATTGCACTTAATTGATTTTTGAATCTGTTTTTTGTTGTACTTAAAAAGGCTTATTTCTTTAATATGATAGTTTTGCTGCTTGGTATCACACTCGATTAAAATATCAATAGATTCATGATCAGCTATTTTATTATTTATTTATATAGGTATATATAAATAAGTACATACATTATAAAACAGTGAAATAGGTATCTATGCGCTTCTGTTTCATCTTATTATTATTATATGTTCTTTTTCTCGCTGCAATGTTTCTCCATCTATTAAGAAGAAGCAAATTCGCTCGGGTTGCCTCTGGTTGCTGTTCGATATACCTCAAAGCTTTTTCCAAAGAAGCAAAACCTTCTTGATGAAAGATCTTCTAAATCATCTGCTGTAATCCATTCAACCACATCTTCTCTTGTTAAATTTTCGCAACCTTTTAATTTTTGCATTAATTCAAATAAACTTTTTTCTTTTTCTTCTATCTCGCTGTCAAAATTTGAACAGGACATTTCTCCATGGCTTCTCAATTTCAAAGCTAATTCATTTAATGGAGTATCATCTTCACTGTTATTATAGTCCTCAAAATCAATAACTTTTGACCAACATTTTTGAATAGTGGTAGTATGCACAGAATCCCAAGCTTGACTTACCCAGTAAATAACATTTTTCAGTGTAACCTTTCTCATCCCATTGATAATATCCTCCCACATGAAGTCCTTCTCCAGGGTGAGAGGGGGCATTATCCATTAACAAAATTGCTTTAATAGGAAGACGGTTTCTGTTCAAAAATTTAGTCACAGATGGCACGAACTCTTCTGCAAATCAGTTAGTAAATAAGGTCGCATCGATCCATGCGCTCTTCTGACTTTTGTAATAGACTGGTAGGGCTTTGGGTGAGATGTCTTTTAAAGCTCTTGGACGTGCAGACTTGCCAATCACCATCAGTGGAATTTTGTGCTTGCCAGATACATTGGAACATACCATTATAGTTAATCTTTCCTTACTTCGTTTGTGCCCAGGAGCTGATTTTTCCTGTCGAGATGCCAATGTTTTTGATGGAAGCATTTTATAATTCAGACCAGTTTCGTCACAGTTGTAAATTTGATCACATGTGTATCCACAATCTTCGATTTGCTTTTTAAAGTTCTGCTTAAACTTCTCAACTGATGACACATCAGCAGAAAGTTTTTCACCACATACAGTCAGTTGTCGTACACCGTACCGTTTTTTTCCAGCGGTCAAGCCATCCAGAACTGGCGGTAAACTGATCTATCTCTGGGAATTGCCTACTAATCATTATTGCTTTCTGTTGTAAAATTCGACCTGACAGAGGCACACCTTTTGATCTCTGTTGGTTAAACCACATGAATAAAGCTTCGTTAACCTTTTCATAGTCGCCGGTTTTCATTGATTTTCTTCCCGAGGAGGCTTGATTTATACACCCCTCTTCTATTTTTGTGCGGTTTCTTTTCCAATCTCCAACTGTTACCTCACCTACTCCATAATCTCGTGCAACAACTTTAATTGTCTCTCCTGCTTCAATTCTTCTGATGGCTTTTAATTTTTCTTCAATAGGACCGACGATTCTTTTACGCTTGTTTTGCTTCATTATAATACGACAAACAAAAATTCAATCAAAGCAGTTCGTATTAATTACACTTAACTACCAGAACTCCAACCAAATAAATTATGTGAGAATACTCGTACTTCTCCATAGTAAACGCTATAACGCTCTGCATTCACGCAAATTTACATGCTGAAAGAGTCCAAAAACATAAATAGGGGAACCTCTCACACGGGCCAGGGGGATTCCCCGAAGGCCCCGACGATTTTAAATGGAAATATGTACATACATATTTTAAAAGCTCGGTTAATACGCAGCATAGACGCGCATACCTTGGATAATCAGGTTCTTAGACTGGCTCGGTTAATCCGGAGCTCGGATAATCGCGACTCGGTTAACTGGGGTTCTACTGTATATATAATATATATATATATATATATATATATATATATATATATATATATATATATATATATATATATATATATATATGATATTTTTTAAAATTTTAATTCCGGTTCAGTACAACCTTTCTCGTAATCATTCCATCCATTGGCGATCTTATTTACTACTACTGATGTAAACAACAAGCCTCGATCCATTTGGTGGTGAGATTGCTTCAAACAATAGCATTATTTTTGGTATCATTAGAACGCTGATTTTCTACTCTTTCCAATAATACTAAAAACATTTGGATTTCCAAAAAGTTTTACTGATTAAAATGGTTTAAACCAATAGAACCATTTTTGCTCGCTCGGCAACGTACTCGTTGCGCGCTATTCATCCCTATAAAAATACATGCAACTGCATTTTCCTATCATTCCTTTGTCGAAACTTGAACCGTCAACATCTCTGCTATACCTGCTCACTAATTACGTCATCGGAAAATAGATACCACCCCGGAAGAAAGACACAAGTCATTGCCCTATTGTAAGAAGGGTATACTCAACGTGTAGTCGCTGTGCAATTGCACCTGAGGCAGTCAGCTGTCTCCAGAGCCTATAGACGTTACCAAGAGACCGACACCTTTACAAGGAGACCAGGGTCAGGAAGGTGTACCTCGGACTGAGACGACCGTTTCATTATCAACACCACTCTAAGAAATCGTCACTTGACCGGCGTTGAGGTCCAGCAGGATCAACTTAACTCCAAAGAAAAATCATAGAGATATTAGAATAGAGGAGGTAAAGTATACAGCCTGTGTAGTTAAGCGAAAGCATGGCGTCGTTAAAAAAAGAGAAAGAGATAATATAAGTCATTCTATCCCTCTTGTCAGATCTAGCGAAGAAGAATACAAATAAATAAAGAGTAAGAGAGAAGGAATAACTACTATTATTTCTTTCTCTTTCTAGGAGCCCCACACGAGAACTTACCTCCTTTGTTCTAATAATATCTCTATGGAAGAAACCAGCTAACGGACCCAAATTAACAGTAGCCGATCGACAAGCGCGACTCAGGTTTGCCCGAGAACATGTCGACTGGGACCTTAAAGAGATGGCGCTCGATTTTATTCTCCGACAAGTCCCGAATGTGCCTACATGGTAATGATAGAAGAAGACGTCTATAGGAGGCCTGGGGAGCGCTATTCGCAGTGCTGTATTACTGAAACGGTTGCCTACGGAGGAGGTTCTGTCATGGTGTGGGGAGGCATCTCACTGGATGCGAAAACCGATCAGTTTTGGCAAGTATTTTTTGGGATGCGTGTGGAATAATACTGATACCTTGATAAGGGGGGGGGGGCGAACAATCACCGGAGACTAGCAGGGAATTGTCTTACCAATATGAACAATATATTATATCTGCGTATAAACGTAAAGATGTGCATAACTTGATTTCATACCGTGTTTTAGATTATCGTGTTCCTGATTAACTTATCTACTTAGATACGGTCAATAATATTTTAAAGCAACCAGGATAACGCTCTGCGTTCGGCCAATTAGTCACAGGTCGAAGCTTACTGACATATACAGTATGTATAAATTTTCTCTTGCAAGTTCAAGGGATTTCAGAAGCATTAGCGCTTAAACCAGGGCATTTCGCATTTTGTGCCCGTGAAGACTTTTAATCAGGGCTTAAAAAGCTACAAAAAAAGCAATATAAAAAAAAATTGGCCGGGCCCCATTTTCTATAAGATTAGTGCGGGGTCCTTTCGAATTTTTCAATTGAGCACCAGTGACTATATTAGAGACCGTCGCACAGTGATTCGGCAAGAACATGCTAGCGGGACAATATTCATGACCTAATTTCCAGGAACCACTGATAACGACTTTGTAAACAACCCCCCCCCCCCATTTAACGAATTCCAAGAATTAATTTGTTTACCACCTCATAAAGGTATCTTATCAGGGGGTCAAAGTAACCCTTATAAGAGAGGTCATTTTCATTTGCAAATCAGTTACATTTTATGCACACTTGTGATAACATATTTTAAAATTGGTAGCAAAGTGAAACAAGTTTTTTGTGATGGAATATTCTGTTGAAGGTATGTACTCTATTATGACTTATATTTTTTATAAAAAATATGTATACTTTTGGTGTAATATCAATTTGTAAATGTATAGATAAATCCAGCAAAATTTTACATTAATTGTAAACTTTAAAAGTAGCAACTTTTTTTTATCCACCTAGATTTTTCTATATGTAATACCTACAACATTCAGGCACAGATTCATATATATTATAGACCCCGAAAGTAAAATTATTTTATTTTTTCAGAACGAGTCGTGACTATGACGAAAATGGAATTTTTTGAAGAATGGCTAAAACATGACAAAACTGAACGAAACAGTGGCATTTTTTATTATATAAGTGAAAAATTCAATATGTCTGATGTTTCTGACGATTCTCTAAAACGACTCAAATTAAAATATCAAGCCTTTCAGCAAAATTCAATCAAAAGTGGACTTCTTTAAAGTGTAACAAAGAAATGTTTCTAATCAAATATAAAGATTGGTTAGAGGGATCCGGAATCGAAATAAAGATGTGTGTTAACCAGCCGTGCACTTCAACATCATCAGCGGCTCTTTCCGTAGGGCGACCCAAAAAATCATTTGAAGACTCATCAACGAAAACGAAAAGACGGAGAGTAGAAGATCTTTTGGAATCGCGAAGTGCAAGTGAGCTTATTACAGCAGCTGAGTTAGCTACTCGAAAAGAAGGGCATCGAAGTGTTGCTAAACAGATCCATAACGTCGCGGTCAGTGAAACTAGAGAAAAGAATAAGTGTTCTGAACAAAGTCGGCAGTTAACACCAGACAAAGCTTTAGCTTATTATGTGGACTCAAAATCGACTTCTCACTCATATAAACAAACAAGAAAATGGTCAATGAAAGCGGGACATCAAGTGTATCCATCGTTTTATAGTTTAGGTAAGTCCAAAGCTTCTTGTTGTCCTTCTGACGAATATATTTCTGTGACTGAATCTCCAGCTGAAATTAAACGAAGCGATTTTGGATAAAACGGCTGCACGATTAGTTAAAGCTCAGACGGAAGTCATTAGAAGTGTGTTACCTCGTTCATATTATACGTTGGTAAGCAAATGGGGGCTGTGATGGGAGTTCGGGGCATAGCACGTATAAGCAGAAATTTGAGAACACTACGCTACAGACGAATTTTTGTTCGTATTACTCATTTGTCCCTTTGAGACTGCTTGATGGCGAAACTGTGATCTGGCAAAATCCAAGACCTTCCTCTACTTTTATATTGCCGTCCTATTAAGTTTATTTTTGCCAAGGAGACAAAAGAGTTTACGAAAGAAGAAACTTCTAAAATTTTAGATAAAGTAAGTCAGCTTCTTCCAAACATTATGTAACGTTGCTAGATCTCAAATCTCTGTTAAACACGATTTGTTTTTGACAATGACTAATGGCAAAGTGTGCAATGCCTTAACAGACACAAGTTCAACACAAAAGTGTTATATTTGCGGTGCCACCCCGTCTACTATGAACGAGGAGTCAAAGAAATATCCCAGCAACGAAGAACGCCTTGCATTTGGTTTATCTACTTTACATGCATGAATCCGCACGTTTGAATGTTTGCTTTATATCAGCTATCGTTTAGAAATAAAAAAGTGGCAAGTCAGGGGAGATAACGACAAAGCTATTGTGAAGCAACGCTCACAAGAGATACAAAAAAAGTGTTTAAAGATCGTATGGGTCTTATTGTAGATAAACCAAAACCTGGGTATGGTAACACAAACGATGGAAACACAGCACGTAGATTTTTTTCCAAAGCTCAATTGAGCAGCGAAATTACAGGATTAGACGTAAACCTTATTCGTAGATTTCATGTAATTTTAAGAACTTTATCATCGGGATATGACATAAATTATATAGAATTCGAAAAGTTTTGTGTTGATACTAGAAAATTATACCTTGATCTGTATTCGTGGTATTTCATGCCCGTTACTGTGCATAAAAATTCTTGTACACAGCGCGGAAGTCATAAAGTCTTTTCTTTTCCCATTGGACAACTCTCCGAAGAAGCCCAGGAGGCAAGAAATAAAGACTGTCGTAGATTCCGTGAACGGCACACCAGGAAGCGGTCACGTATTGCCACAAATACTGATCTTTTGAGAATGCTTTTAATTACGTCTGATCCTGTTATCAACTCGTATAGAGAATTACCGCGAAGAAAATTTACTTCTTTGCCATCGGAGGTTCTGCAGTTGATTATCCCACCTTCATTGCCATCCGAAACACCATCAGTAAGCCATCATCACGAATTAAATGAGAAGGATTATTTACTCTCTGAATATTCTACTGAATGCGGGGAGAGCGGTGATGACGACTCATCTGATGGTGATTAGTAGGTTTAAGTATTTTTTTATTGTAATTATTATTCTTATTTTATTGTGTGTTGTAGTTGCTTATAATTCATGCCTTAGTATATAAGTTATTTAATATTATATTTCTTTTACTTATACACCCTGTTGTAAATAATTGATATATAGATACTGTTATTGTACTAATTTATTTTAAAAGAAATAATATTTTGTAAATTAATAAATGTGGGTTACTATCATTATGATTTTTTTTATTTTTTTCCTAGAAATTTCTTTGTAAACAAACATGATTGTGCTTTTCACATATAATGAGTAGGTAGACGTATGTAGCTAATTAAAGAACAATTAGCGACAATAGTGAACAAATGAGACACATTAGTAAACCACTTCTGTCTTGCAGCTACATATTTCGATTAATACACATACAGTACACATTTTTTTCAACTTTTTTTTTCTTAAAATAGCTTAAGATACCTGGAATATACATAAAACAATTGAAATAAGTGAAGAAAATAATATTGTCCCGCTAGCTTGTACTAGTCGAGACACTGTGCGTCGTAGCCAAAATTACATACGTAGTACAAGGGGCCAACTTTTACGTCAGTCTAACTGGCCCTAAATACAACTTTTGGATTTAAATCATTAGTATATTTCTGTTTTAAGACGAACAACTTTTTCGAAGTTCATTCATGAAAACATTTTTATTCATCTAACAACTGTTATGTTTTTAAAAGTAAAAAATAAATAAATAAAATGATCGACCCAGTACTTCCCTGCTAAACACACTGTTATAAAATAAATACTGAATATGACTTTCTCAGGCTAGAGGATGATTTAATCCAAACAATACCACTAGATATTTTAAATATTAAGTATTTCATGGTCAGGTATTTCCCCCATATACAAACAATTTCTATTAAAATGGGAAATAATGAAAAAATAACATTTTCAGATTTCTTAACTTCACAAACACTAACAAATAAAGTATACACGATATATTCGAGGCAACCCTTCTAAACCTCTTTTATCCTTTAACTCCTCTTTATGATTAAATAAAATAGTCACACAAAAAAAAGTTCATTACCACGAACCAAAAGACATGGATCTAGTGTACCATATTTTTCGACGCTAAATTCGAATCCGTAAAACATCGCTTGAAATGGGATAACTACAGTAATACTCTTAATGAAGTGTAAGTCCTATAGTCTAGAGAAGAGAATATGCATTCAAATCACAGTAAGCTATTTTTATTAATTAAACCAAAATCGACCCTTACAGAGGGTGAAAAGTACCCTTAAAACTCAAATAACGCACGCGAGTTTAAATAACATGTACAAAGGACAAATTCTTGTAGTTCTTAGGACAAAATATCAGAATCAGGTGTGACAACCAGACATTACTCTTAAAGGGTTGAGACTCATTCCTATATGGTGTAAAAATCACCCCAACCTACGGAGGTATCTCATAAGTTTCAATAACGACGAAAAAAGTCCAGGCTTTTTTAGTTTTAGGCAAGGTGAACAAATATGGAGTAGATTCACTTGAACCACCGATACACGACTATAAAATACCCTTGAAGGGTGGCAAAAACTATCTCTGCGCTGTAATGATGCGCTTGGATGTTACTGAAATTAGGAAAGTGTCAAATATTTGTAAATTACCGTGCTAAGCAATTGACATTTATAGTCTCAAGTAGGATGGACAGATTGAAGTGAATGTGCATCATTCAAGCCTGATTCTTCTTGAAATTTAATTCGAGTCACTATCTCTCGTTGTAGTAATTTTTTTGCCCCAGATCGCATAATTTTTAACAATCTCGTTCCTTCCAAATTTATAACACCTTATAACCTTTACTGAATAATTTTTTTGATACACTGATTAAAAAATGCTGTGGAATAATTATTCCATACATATGGGACACCCTGTATATATATTAAAAAAGGGCCAATGATATGACGTTCACGAACCTCTGCCCACACGTTTATCTTTTGTGGTCTTTGAGAATGACTGTCGATTATCCAGTGGGGATTCTCAGTAGACCAGTACCGGCAGCTATTCCTGTTAACTCTTCCGTTGAGACAAAATGTGTCCTTGTCAGAAAAAACAATACTATAAATTCGGTTAGGATCATGACTGATTCGTTCCATCACAACCTCGCAAAATTCAACGCGTCTATCGTAGTCATCTTCAGATAATTCTTGCAATTTTTCTTCATTCAGTATACGTCTTAAGGTATGGGGATTTTCTGTAATTTCCAATAAAACATCTTTTTATCATCGCTTGTTTTAACTTTTGGAGGTCCAGATTTAGAACGATTCTCAACATGACCTGATTGTCTAAATGGTTTTAATGTTTTGCTAACTACGGATTGGGCAATACGTTCTCGATTCGGATATTCTGCGTTCACACACCTCCTGTTGTGATCTCCTACGTTCTCCGTAACCAACCATCATTAACAAAGTGATTCTTTCAGTTTCTGTTAAATGTACGATTATGATATTACGCTCAAATTGCAGTTTCACAAACCCATTATGTCGTTATCTGACAGTAAATGTTTGACACAAGCCGGTTTTAAAAAAAAAATAATAATTTGATCTCCTTAATTTCAAATATCAATAATTCCAAAACAATTTAGACATATGGTATGTTAGATAAATAATATCTAAAATGTTTAGTAGGACTCAAAAATAAAATAATATACAGGGCTTTTCATTTAAAAAAAATGAAGAAACACATTTTATTGTCAACGTCAGCATGTGCGCCGTATAACACTCTATAACTTTTATTTAAACATTTTTTTTCGATACACTATTAATAAATGCTGTGGAATCATTATTCCATACATATGGGGCACCCTGTATATATATATATATATATATATATATATATATATATATATATATATATATATATATATATATAAAATATATATATATATATATATATATATATATATATATATATATATACAGTAGAACCCCGGTTATCCGAGGTAACGGGGGAGAGCACCCTCCTCGGAAAACTGAAAAGTCGGATAATCCGGATTTGTATTTTCTTCATTCAAAAAATAAACACCAATACTTTAAACCGATGTATTAACGTTTTTAACATATAAATAGGTACAAACATTATAAAACAGTGAAATAGGTATCTATGCGCTTCTGTTTCATATTGCATCTTCTTTTTCTCGCTGCAATGTTTCTCCATCTATTAAGAAGAAGCAAATTCGCTGGGGTTGTTCAATATACCTCAAAGCTTTTTTCCAAAGAAGCAAAAACTTCTTACTGGGAGACTGTTCATCAACCGCCGCTTCGTCATCGTCATCTGATTTTTCGGTTTCCTGAAAGGCATTCGTTATATCTTCAATACTCATTTCTTCCTCTAAATCATCTGCTGTAATCCATTCAACAACATCTTCTCTTGGTCATATTTTCGCAACCTTTTAATTTTTACATTAATTCAAATAAACTTTTTTCTTTTTCTTCTATCTCGCTGTCAAAATTTTAACAGGACATTTCTCTATGGCTTCTCAATTTCAAAGCTAATTCATTTAATGGAGTATCATGTTCACTGTCATTATAGTCCTCAAAATCAATAACTTGTGACCAACATTTTTGAATAGTGGTAGTACGCACAGAATGCTAAGCTTGACTTACCCAGTAAATAACATTTTTGAGTGTAACCTTTCTCATCCCATTGATAATATCCTCCTTTTCTGTGTATTTCTGTATGTTCAAGATATAAACACCTATAATTTTTTTTAATGTTTTCGAGGATGCCTTGATCCATCTGTTGCATTATGCTGGTTACATTTGGAGGAAAAAATTTTACAACAATTTCGCCCACATGAAGTCCTTCTACAGGGTGAGAGGGAGCATTATCCATTAACAAAATTGCTTTAATAGGAATAGGTTTCTGTTCAAAAATTTAGTCACAGATGGCACGAATTCGTTTTCAAACCAGTTAGTAAATAAGGTCGCATCCATCCATGCACTCTTCTGACTTTTGTAATAGACTGGTAGGGCTTTAGGTGAGATGTCTTTAAAAGCTCTTGGACGTGCAGATTTGCCAATCACCATCAGTGGGATTTTGTGCTTGCCAGATGCATTGGAACATACCATTATAGTTAATCTTTTCTTACTTCGTTTGTGCCCAGGAGCTGATTTTTCCTGGCGAGATGTCAATGTTTTTGATGGAAGCATTTATAATTCAGACCAGTTTCGTCACAGTTGTAAATTTGATCACATGTGTATCCACAATCTTCGATTTGCTTTTTAAAGTTCTGCTTAAACTTCTCAATTGATGACACATCAGCAGAAAGTTTTTCACCACATACAGTCAGTTGTCGTACACCGAACCGTTTTTTTTTCCAGCGGTCAAGTCATCCAGAACTGGCGGTAAACTGATCTATCTCTGGGAATTGCCTGCTAATCATTATTGCTTTCTGTTGTAAAATTGGACCTGACAGAGGCACACCTTTTGATCTCTGTTGGTTAAACCACATGAATAAAGCTTCGTTAACCTTTTCATAGTCGCCGGTTTTCATTGATTTTCATCCTGAGGACGAGGAGGCTTGACTTATACACCACTCTTCTATTTTTGTGAGGTTTCTTTTCCATTCTCCAACTGTTACCTCACCTACTCCATAATCTCGGGCAACAACTTTAATTGTCTCTCCTGCTTCAATTCTTCTGATGGCTTTTAATTTTTCTTCAATAGAAAAGACGATCTTTTACGCTTGTTTTGCTCCATTATAAACAAACAAAAATTCAAACAAAGCAGTTCGTATTAATTACACTTAACTACCAGAACTCTAACCAAATAAATTATGTGAGTATACTCGTACTTCTCCGTAGTAAACGCTATAACGCACTGCATTCACGCAAATTGACATGCTGAAAGATTCCAAAAACAAAAATAGGGGAACCCCTCACACGGGCCAGGGGATTCCCCGAAGGCCCCGACGATTTTAAATTGAAATATATACATACATATTTTAGAAGCTCGGTTAATACGCAGCATAGACGCACTTACCTCGGATAATCAGGTTTTTAGATTAGCTCGGTTAATCCGGAACTCGGATAATCGCGACTCGGTTAATCGGGGTTCTACTGTAATTTGATCTCCTTAATTTCAAATATCAATAATTCCAAAACAGTTCAATTTACGCATATGGTATATCTAGAATTTTTAGTAGGACTCAAAAATAAAATAATATACAGGGCTTTCCATTTAAAAAAATTTAAGATGACGCAATTTCTTTGAACTGACAAAACATTTTATTGTCAACTTTTATTTAAGTATTTTTTCGATACACTATTAATAAATGCTGTGGAATCATTATTCCATACATATGGGGCACCCTGTATATATATATATATATATATATATATATATATATATATATATATATATATACGAGGCTGGTTTGAAAAGTCCGTGCAAAGTCCGAGAGATGGCACCACCGGCGCGTATCGACGTCATGTTTAGTTAGTAGCATCTCTTGAATGAACGCACACCAAGTTTCAGCCATATTGGTCTATATTTCTTTGTGTTTGGCATTCGTGTGAATCAAGGAAGTCGAGTGATTTTCAAGAAATGGACGAAACAGAATTTCGTGTGGTGATTAAACATTACTTTATGAAAGGCAAAACGCCTCAGGAGACTAAAGAGAAGCTTGATAAACATTATGGTGACTCTGCACCTTCGATTAGAACAGTTTATAAGTGGTTTTCAAACATTTTCGGACTGGCCATATGGGCACAAGTGACGCTGAACGTTCTGGACGGCCTGTGGAAGTTACGACTCCAGAAATCATTGATCAAATCCATGATATGGTGATGGATGACAGAAGAGTTAAGGTGCGTGAGATTGCTAGTGTTGTGGGCATCTCGACTGAACGGGGTACATAATATTTTGCATAGACATTTGGACATGAGAAAGCTATCCGCAAGATGGGTGCAGCGATTGCTCACGCTTGACCAAAAACGGAATCGTGTGAAGTGTTGCAAGGATGGTTTGCAGCTGTTCCAGAAGAATCCGGAGGACTTTAAGCGTCGTTTCGTCACTGTGGATGAAACATGGATACATTACTATACTCCTGAGACCAAACAACAATCTAAACAATGGGTTACCAAGGGGGAACCTGCACCAAAAAAAGGCGAAGACCGTTCCTTCGGCCAGAAAGGTTATGGCGACTGTCTTTTGGGATTCGCAAGGGATAATCCTCATCGACTATCTGGAAAAGCGTAAAACTATTACAGGTGAATATTATTCATCGTTATTGGACCGTTTGAAAACCGAGCTGCAAGAAAAACGCCCGCGATTGGCCCACAAGAAAGTCCTTTTCTATCACGACAAACGCACCAGCACACACCTCAGCAGTTGTGTGGTCGCAAAATTAATGGAAATAGGATTCCAACTCGTTTCACATCCCCCTTATTCTCCAGACTTGGCTCCCTCGGACTACTATTTGTTCCCCAATTTGAAGAAATGGCTGGCGGGACAAAGATTTTATTCAAACGAGGAGGTGATTGCAGACACTAATGGATATTTTGCAGACTTGGACAAATCCTATTATTCGGAAGGGATCAACAAACTAGAACATCGTTGGACGAAGTGTATAAGCCTAAAAGGAGACTATGTCGAAAAATAAAAAAGGTTTACCCCAAACGCATCAGTAGTTTTTATTTTTGCACGGACTTTTCAAACCAGCCTCGTATATATATATATATATATATATATATATATATATATATATATATATATATATATATATATATATATTATATATACGAGGCTGGTTTGAAAAGTCCGTGCAAAGTCCGAGAGATGGCACCACCGGCGCGTATCGACGTCATGTTTAGTTAGTAACATCTCTTGAATGAACGCACACCAAGTTTCAGCCATATTGGTCTATTTCTTTGTGTTTGGCATTCGTGTGAATCAAGGAAGTCGAGTGATTTTCAAGAAATGGACGAAAAAGAATTTCGTGTGGTGATTAAACATTACTTTATGAAAGGCAAAACGCCTCAGGAGACTAAAGAGAAACTTGATAAACATTATGGTGACTCTGCACCTTCGATTAGAACAGTTTATAAGTGGTTTCAACATTTTCGGACTGGCCATATGGGCACAAGTGACGCTGAACGTTCTGGACGGCCTGTGGAAGTTACGACTCCAGAAATCATTGATCAAATCCATGATATGGGTGATGGATGACAGAAGAGTTAAGGTGCGTGAGATTGCTAGTGCTGTGGGCATCTCGACTGAACGGGTACATAATATTTTGCATAGACATTTGGACATGAGAAAGCTATCCGCAAGATGGGTGCAGCGATTGCTCACGCTTGACCAAAAACGGAATTGTGTGAAGTGTTGCAAGGATGGTTTGCAGCTGTTCCAGAAGAATCCGGAGGACTTTAAGCGTCGTTTCGTCACTGTGGATGAAACATGGATACATTATTATACTCCTGAGACCAAACAACAATCTAAACAATGGGTTACCAAGGGAGAAAATTGCACCAAAAAAGGCGAAGACCGTTCCTTCGGCCGGAAAGGTTATGGCGACTGTCTTTTGGGATTCGCAAGGGATAATCCTCATCGACTATCTGGAAAAGGGTAAAACTATTACAGGTGAATATTATTCATCGTTATTGGACCGTTTGAAAACCGAGCTGCAAGAAAAACGCCCGCGATTGGCCCACAAGAAAGTCCTTTTCCATCACGACAACGCACCAGCACACACCTCAGCAGTTGTAGTCGCAAAATTAATGGAAATAGGATTCCAACTCGTTTCACATCCCCCCTATTCTCCAGACTTGGCTCCCTCGGACTACTATTTGTTCCCCAATTTGAAGAAATGGCTGGCGGGACAAAGATTTTATTCAAACGAGGAGATGATTGCAGACACTAATGGATATTTTTGCAGACTTGGACAAATCCTATTATTCGGAAGGGATCAACAAACTAGAACATCGTTGGACGAAGTGTATAAGCCTAAAAGGTTTACCCCAAACACATAAGTAGTTTTTATTTTTGCACGGACTTTTCAAACCAGCCTCTTATATATATATATATATATATATATATATATATATATATATATATATATATATATATATATATATATATATATATATATATATATAAAGGGTGATTCATTTAGAGGTACTTTTTGTGATGGGGATTTAATTGCAGATTGATTGTGCATGCGTCGTGTCAACTGAAGTGGCATTCCTGTTCAGTAGTGTTTGACAATTCATAATGGAAAGACTTAGCCCGGCACAGCGTCTACAAATTGTTCAACTTTATTACGAAAATGGGCGTTTTACGAGGAATGTGTATCGGGCGCTTAGAGCAACTTATGGTCCACATAATCGACCTACCGAACGCACAATTCGCTCTACCATCAATAAGTTTGAGACCCAATTTTCATTATTGGATAATGCTCGACCGAATAGACCACATCCAGCACGTAGTGAAGAAAATATAGGGGCGGTAGCGGAGAGTGTACGCGAAGACCGTGAAGTGTCGATTCGTCGCCGTCGCCTGTCATATTCAACAACTTGACGTATTTTACGTAAGGATCTTTCTTTAAAAGCATAAAAATTCAACTAGTGCAACAACTGAAGCCGACCGACCTTCCGAATCGTTTCCGTTTTAGTCGTTGGGCTCTTGACAAGCTTGCAGAAGATCCACTGTTTTCGAGAAAAAATTTTGTTCACCGATGAGGCCCATTTTTGGCTTAATGGGTTCGTGAATAAACAAAATGCCCGTATTTGGGGTGATGAACAACCTGAAGAGGTTCAAGAGCTGCCATTAAATCCAGAAAAAAACAACTGTTTGGTGTGGTTTATGGGCCGGTGGAATAATCGGTCCATATTTCTTCAAAACAGAGGCCGGCCGGAATGTTACTGTGAATGGTGACCGTTATCGCGCCATGATAACAGACTATTTGATGCCAGAAATTGAAGTCCGTTGTCTCGACGAAATTTGGTTCCAACAAGATGGCGCCACTTGCCATACAGCCCGTGAAACCATGACTTTACTGCGAGAGCAATTCGGCGAACAGATCATTTCACGCTTTGGACCAGTGAATTGGCCGGCTAGATCATGTGACATCACACCTCTTGACTTTTTTCCTTTGGGGCTATGTAAAGTCCAAAGTCTACATGGATAAGCTAGCTACAATTGAGGCATTGGAGGCCAATATTACTCGAGTCATTGGCCAAATACCACTCGAAAATACTCACACGCGTCATTGAAAAATTGAACTTCAGAATGGACGTTGTTAACCGTAGTCGCGGACAACATTTGAAAGAAATTATCTTTAAGAAATAATTGTAAAGAATGGTTCTTTTATATGATAATAAAGATTATAAAATAAAATTGTTTTTATTCATTTTTTTTTATTTAAAAAAAAAGTACCTCTAAATGAATCACCCTATATATATATATATATATATATATATATATATATATATATATATATATATATAAATATATAAATGCAGTTGCATAATAAATAAAAATTTACTTAAGTTATTCATAAAAAAAAACGTCAACGCCGACATCGATTTTTTTCCTCCGTCACGGAAGTTACCGAAGGTCAAAACTCAATTTGTGTAGGTCAGTAAAATTAGGTGTTACCGAACGTATAATTACATTTCGTTTCGTTTTTTTATCGGTATTAATTACGAACGAAGGCGATAAACACATGGAACTACTCGATTTGTTGTTTTAGGAAGATGCCCATATTAAAGCGATCATAAAAAACATAAAAATCATGTGAAGGTTACGCTTATTTTTGACCGTACGGTCGTATTCAACCCGAAAACGAAGTTAGCAGACACTAACTGATAATATAAAAAGGTATAGTTTGTCTCAACTCATAATACGTGACTCCAATTGACATTACTATATATAAACCTCCCGCAACAATATGCTCTCTGTTACTAAAACTAACTTGACTGATAAACACAACATATTAAGATTAAAAGAAAACCGGCCAAGTACACATCGGACTTGCCAAATTAGTGTTCCGTACGGAAATTGGATTTAAAATGAAATAAAATTATATCTCGGTACAAGAACTCGGTTACAGTTACCTCCACCATACGTCAAGAAACATAGTTTTTCATAGTTTTTCTTTTTTAATCCAGATAAATTATCAACCGTAAGCACTCGTGTTAATTTTCGCTCAACGTACAGGGTGAGCCAACGATAGAATAAAGTTCATTATCTTATTTGTTTCGGCAATGATGAAAAAGTGTTAGATACAATAGTTTTAGGGAATGTTAAGGTGCACAGTTTAAAATTATATATACAGGGTACTTCAAAAAAGTATGGCCGATACAACATATGATTTTTTTTTTAAATGGAACATCCTATTTTCTAATTTACTTTTAAATTCTGCGTAAAATTTTATAACTTTTTTATTAATAATGTTATATACCTAAACCTTGTAGTTTTTCTAATATTTCGATTTTTAAAAAAAAATACTAGTTTTCAGTTTTGTAAAAAAATTGCCAGTAGCGCCATTGTTTCTGAAGGTGGAATACTCATAATTGGTACGAGCGTTCTATAGAGATGAAAAAAGGTATATGTAAAGAAATTTGAGTTAGATGCTACAGGGTGTCCAAAATAAATTTATACATTTCGACTATTTTAAATTGAAAAATATCAATTTTTTTTAAATAGCACACCCTGAATATTATTATTTTTACAAAAACTTTTATTAAATATGCCATATACCTATTTCTAATAGTTTTCGATTAATTTTGAATTTTTCAGTTTTTACCCTTATTTTTAATACACTTACGTTATAACAACATAGCTGCCAAGACAAAATAAAAATGTAGGCATTGTCAAATTTGGACATGTCTATTAAGCAAGTAAAAATAGTTTAATTTGTTGCATTAAGTGACGTATAAAGGTAGCAGTTATGGATTTTCCTAAAAATGAATTAATTGATATGGTTTATATACTGGGCGAGGCGGGACAAAAATTGTCTTTTGACAGTAAGGGTTTTACGGAGCGAAATACCCTAATACGACGTATACCATCTAGAAAATCTTTTCAGTGCTTAATGGGACGGTTTGATGGTAGTGGTAGTGTTGAGTATATGAAACGGAAAGTAGTAAACCAGAATGCTACCAATGAGGAAAAAGAAATGGAGATTTTACTTCATGCTAAAGATAATCCCAGGTCAGCAACCGTCAACTAGCTGACTTATCTGACACATCCTAATCTATGGCTAATTGTACCACGAGAAAATACAAGTATCATCCCTTTCATATGGAACTACACCAAGAACTTCAAGACCGTGATTTTGAAGGACGAGTAAACTTTTGTACCAACATGATCGCAGCAATAGAGGCCGTTCCAAATTTTTTACCCAAAATAATATTATCTGATGAAGCTACTTTTTCGCAGTAATGGAGCAGTTAACAGCCATAATATGCATTATTATTCAACAGTTCATTCATTTTGGGTCCGGGAAGTTCAAAACCAAAACCATTGATCGCTTAATATATGGTATGGATTATTTTTCCGCGAACAGCTTAACGGGCCTAGATATCTAAATTTTTTGCAAAACGAATTATCCCAGCTTCTTGAAGAAGTTGATAACTTTGAAAGGGAACAGATGTGGATAGTAGGGATGGATTCATTCAGTGGCCCCCTCGATCATGTGACTTAACACCTTTAGACTTCTTTTTGTGGGGCTACATTAAAGATCGTGATGTGAATCCCCCTACAACATCAGTAAATATGGAAAATAACGCCCTTTATGCTAAGGAAGGTGAAGGAAAATATAGTAAAACGACTAAACATGTGTATTCAAGTAGACGGACATATTTTTGAACATTTATTACGTCATAATAATTAATCATTAGGTAAGTTAAACTATATTAAAATTATTATTAACGTCAGTGTATTAAATCAAAGGGTAAAAATTGAAAAATTCAAAATAAATCGAAAACTATTAGAAATAGGTATATGACATACTTAATAAAAGTTGGAGGGTTTTGTAAAATCTATCAGAAAAAACAATAATATACAGGGTGTGCCATTTAAAAAATTTGAGATTTTTCAATTTATATTAGTTGAAATGTATAAATTTATTTTGGACACCCTATAGCATCTAACTCAAATTTCTTTACGTTTATCTTTTTTTTCGTCTCTATAGAACGCTCGTACCAATTATAAGTATTCCATCTTCAGAAATAATGGTGCTACTGGCAATTTTTTACAAAACTGAAAACTATTTTTTTTTTTTAAATTGAAATATTAAAAAAACTACTAGGTTTAGGTATATAATATTATTAATAAGAAAGTTATAAAATTTTACGCAGAATTTAAAAATAAATTAGGAAATAGGATGTTCCATTTAAAAGTACCCTGTATATTCAATAATAATGTTAAACTGTGCACCTTAACATTCCCTAAAACTATTGTATTTAACATTTTTTCGTCATTGCCGAAACAAATGAGACAATGACCTTTACTGTATCGTTGACTCACCCTGTACACTTCATGGAGATTATTCCAGAATTTTTTCAAAATTTTTGATCAGTACTTTTCGAGATAAGGGGGGCATCGATTTTTTGCAATTTTTTTTTAAAATAACACAAAAAAGTATTACATCATACATATTTTTGAACTCATATTTTCACAAGTTTTCATTCCACACCCCGCTCGATGACCTGTTAAAAAAAAATTCACTTCCGGTTTCACCCCCGGCTCTGATCGGGCCATTAATTCCTATATTTGTGCAAAATTTCAACTTTCTATGTCAAATAGTTTCGGAGAAAATCGGGTGTGTCAGACATCCGTACGGAATACTAAAAATGGGTAAAGTAATTTACTTAGTACTACCTTTGCAAATATGCCGTTCTTAAAAGACAAAGGCAAACAAGGTACCTAAATCACGTATAACTCTTAACATATTTTCATATCTTACCTCTGATTCTATGGAAAAATAAATCCATTACGATTACCAAATACAAGCCCAAGTTTTGCATTTTAAAATAATTAGTTCCATTTGTTAGACAAACGCTATTTATCAATATTATTCAATTGATACTGTAGAAAATAACAGTCATTCATATTATTGTTGCAGTTAATAGAATCAGGCCTCAAACGAAGATAATTTATAAATAGAATAAATGGGACCTCAGGTGAGAACTTTTGAATTGAAATACATTTCAGTTCTAATCCCGATTTGATAAACAAAAACAGGCTTCGAAATAGGAAGCAAAAACTTTACCAAATCTATAGAAAAACACATATCTGCAAGCCTATGCAACAAAATTATATGGTCGTTTCTGTAAAAGCCTTCGAAAAGTCAGCATAAACCACATCAATTTGTATGCTTTGATCACTGATTCACGAATACGTTACTTAGTTACTATCAGGTTTAAAATCGTGGACCTTTTTTCGAAATGCCAATTCTGGTGTGGTGAAATTAGAGGTTTGTTTGGCTTACTACAGGATGGATTTAGTATACACTGACATCTCGAAAGACTTCGGGAAATTACATAAAATATAAACTGACTTGTAGTTGCAAACATTCTATGGACTGCCTTATTTTAAAACCTGAAATACTGTTAAAGCTTCAATATGTCGGGAAATACTGACAATTTAATAATCTTCTATAATATATATAAAATGCAACGTCTCTTTGTCTGCCTGTCCGTTAGTGCGCTTATCACTCGGGAACCACTTATCCGATTTACTTGCTTTTTTTTTAAAACATACATATGTTTTCTGGCCAGGTTATAGGATATATTTTATTACGTTAGGTACATAAGAAATAAGCAGAGACGATAATAGTGAATCAAGTCGGAAAAAAGTTTACCGCTAGCGCGTTCTCTTGCAATACACTGCCTAAACCATTAAATATGGAACAATATCATGTAGCAAAGAATATAATATATATAAAATGCAACGTCTCTCTGTATGTCTGTCCGTTTGTCATTCGAGAATCACTTATCCGATTTACGTGTTTTTTTTTTTTAATTCTTAACTTAATATTTATCAAAAAAATATCTAAAATATAAATAAAACGCAACGTCTCTCTGTCTGTCTCTCCATTTTTTTATAAATTTATACGTATGTTCTCTTGCCGGGTTATAGGATATATTTTATTACGTTAGGTAACATAAGGAATAAACAGTGACGATAATAACACAGCCCCACAAAAAAACAAGTGGGGTATACTTTTGATGCGATATATCAGATCCGTAGTATTTTTGCCCGCTGATCACGAATCTGACATCAGAATATCGCCATCACATCTCAATTTTTTTCTAACCTCAAAAAATAGGTAAAAATTAGTAAAAATTAAGAAAAATATACTCCTAAAAAATTGATTCAAGCTTTTTCATGAATCCAAAGATGTATTAATATGTATTCGGACACGCTAAGCTAATATTCATCGGTTGGATTGAGCCCTACAGTTCTGTTTTCTTTCTAACCTCAATAAATCAGACAGATATAGTGCTTCTCGAATGCAAAAACGAATTCAAAATAAAATTCAACCGATCCTTACCAAATTTAGTACACGGGGATTTTTTGGGTCGCTGATCACGAATCTGAGGTTGGATTTGCAAAATTCAAGATGGCAGATGTTTTCGCGCCATTTTGAACGCCGAGAAAATTCATCGGTCGATTTTTATTCTTCTACCTGCATCCAGGGCACCTCCACGTGGTGATGGTGGGCAACGGTGTTACTCCACTAGCCGGCAGAGTCCCTGGATAACGGCTTAGATGCCGTCATGGCAGGTAGAAGAAAGAGAATTACGATGCAGGGACTCGGAAACCCAGTATCGGCGGTTGGTCAGGGTGGGAAAGCGGGCCCGCAGCCGTCGTCATCCAGCGACCGTAGCTCTTCATGTGTGGGTGACTTGGCTCATGTAGAGTATAATGCTACAAGAAAAGGGTCTCACGGTACAAGGACTTTTCATAAGTGCGATAAAAACAGTGATTCATTTTGTTATATTTGCTGTCAACACGTATTGAGTAAAATGGGGTCACCGATAACGGATAAGATTAAAACCTTATATAAGGATTGTTTTAACATTGAAATACAGCACCAGGATACAGATTGGGTTCCCCACATCATTTGCAGTTCTTGCAAAATAATGTTATACATCAATAAGAAGGCGATTAAATATTCCAGACCAGCAATATGGAATAGACTATACAGTGAAAATGATTGCTACTTTTGTATGAATGTTGTATCTAGGCATAACCGAAAAAATAAAAAGCACTATTACTTATAACGATGTTTCGACAGTAACAAGACCAACTAAACTAATTCCGCCTCCTGAACCAATTGATGCTGATGTTATGGAAACAAATGATTTCACCTTATCAGTTCATGCCGAAAACATTGAAACTGTCGAAAAAGATTCAAACACTGTTACTAATGAATGTTCTAGTGACAACCTATCATATACTAGTGACACAGATAAAGAATTTTCTACCATACAACCGTAAACCAGAACCAATACTCGTATCACAGTCAGAACTTAGTGATCTAGTCAGAGATTTAGGCTTATCCAAAGATGGTTCAGAGCATCTTGCTTCCTTTTTAAAGAAAAGACATTTACTTAAGCCAGAAGCTACGATTTCTTATTATAGAAACAGAGATGAAGAATTTCGAAAATATTTCACAATGGACGAGGAATTGTCACTTTCATATTGTACCGATGTAAAAGGTCTAATGGATGAATTTTAAAATAACTCATACGATCCTGAAGAATGGAGACTGTTCATTGATTCTTCTAAACGGAGCATTAAGGCAGTTTTGCTGCATAATACCAACATTTTACGCTCCCATTCCGATTGCTCATTCCACAGTTTATGGAAGAGCAATATGAAAAAATGAAGCAGCTTTTGATAAAAATAAAATATGCTGATCATAACTGGAAAATTTGTGGAGATCTGAAAATTGTAACAATATTGCTTGGCCAACAGTCAGGGTTTACACTTTATCCCTGTTATAAATGTCTGTGGAATAGCAGAGACAGGGAACGTCATTATAAGAAAAAAAATTTGGCCAACAAGAGAATCGTTCACTGCTGGTGAAAATAATGTATTGTTTCCACCATTGGTAGATCCAGGAAAAGTTCTTATTCCCCCGCTTCACATTAAGCTTGGACTTGGATGAAGCAATTCACGAGAGCATTAGATACAAACGGCCCATGTTTCAAATATTTGCATAAAAAATTTCCGAAATTTTCTGAAGCTAAAATTAAGGCAGGCGTATTTGACGGGCCACAAATAAGAAAATTGTTTCAAGATTCATTATTTGTTACTAAAATGAATAAAGTTGAAAAAGCTGCTTGGCTCTTAGTTTTAAAGAAAGTCCTAAGTACAAAGAAATAGTCGAGAAAATGGTAAAAAATTTTCAAACATTAGGTTGCTTAATGAATCTAAAATGACATTTCCTGGACTCCCACATCGATGATTTCCCAGATAATCTTGGTGACTACAGTGAGGAGCAAGGGGAACGTTTTCACCAAGATCTGAAAATCATAGAAAATCGGTATCAAGGACGATGGGATGACCATATGCTAGCGGACTATTGCTGGTCGCTAAAAAGAGAAACAAGTCCTCAAAAGCGTTTGGGCAGAAAGCCTTTGAATAGGTCATTCGCGGAAAAAAGAACAAGATACAGCCAAAAAAAGGAAAGTTAGGCGCGGGGTCTAACCTTCGCAATTCTAGGGCTTAAGGGTCTACTATTTGAGAGTATATGGTTTAAAAGTCCTGGTTTTGAGTTTATTGGGTCTCATTTTTAAAGTTACAGGGTTATTGAGGTCTATTTTTTGAGGTTACAGGGTGGGGAAATCTAAGGTTTCAGGGTTTAGGGTTTAAGAGTATCAGGTTTGAGGATTCCCCAACTGTATACCAAATTTGGTAGGAATCGGTTGGTTTTCAAAAATTTTGTCCGCCATCTTGGATCCGCCATTTTGAATTTTGCAAATCCGACCTCAGATTCATGATCAGCAACCCAAAAAACCCCCGTGTACCAAATTTGGTAAGAATCGGTTGAATTTTAATTTGAATTCGTTTTTTGCATTCGAGAAGCACTATATCTGTCTGATTTATTGAGGTTAGAAAGAGAAAAAACAGAACTGTATGGCTCAATCCAACCGATGAATATTAGCTTAGCGTGTCCGAATACATATTAATACATCTTTGGATTCATGAAAAAGCTTGAATCAATTTTTTAGGAGTATATTTTTCTTAATTTTTACTAATTTTTACCTATTTTTTGAGGTTAGAAAAAAATTGAGATGTGATGGCGATATTCTGACGTCAGATTCGTGATCAGCGGGCAAAAATACTACGGATCTGATATATCGCATCAAAAGTATACCCCACTTTTTTTTTGTGGGGCTGTGTAATCAAATCTACGCGAGCTGCGCCGCGGCACGGCTTGTATGAAATATATTTATTTAAAGCAAGAATGGTTATTTTGTCGTAATTCCACTCTCGACATTTTAATACTTACTATATACTTAGGATAAAACTTTCTGCAACAAAACACCAATATTCGATAAAATGTTAGTAAAAAAAGAGGAAAACAAATATGAATGTGAAAACATAAGCGTTAATGTGAGCATAACAGTGCAAAATGAGTGGGTTTGAATGAAATCATAATATAAATAGGAACAAGTAGCCATTGCTCCTTATTTTTATGTGGCAAATCACTAGTATTTATGTTGTATATGCTGTTTTCTCTTAAACTTTGCTTTTAAAAAACTTTGCTGAATTAATAGACAACAATAGGTATAGATATTCTATATAAGATTACACGGACCAGTTTTTTTTAATGTAGAATTTAGACAGTAATCTAATATCGCTACCCAAAAAAAGGAAAACACAAGTAACAAAAGTATAGAAACTACTTTCTACACTTTTACTAATTCATTTTATTAGTTACGTGTTAACGCCGGTATGTGCTATTTTGCAGGACGAAAGGATGAAGAGCTGTAAGCTTGCAAGTTCTGTAGTAATACTTTCCGGTCGTACCGAGCAAAAATTTTTTTTACAGATTGGGTGATATTTTTCTTATCGTTCACCTCCCTGCCTGAACAAGGATTTACTCTTTTTTTCATATCCTGTGGATATCGGCGAAGATGGCACAATATCCATCAACTTTGTCCAAATGTAGAAACATACAATCTGTCAAGTAAGAACGTGACCGCTCCACTGTGGTCCAGGAATTTAGTTTTTCGTTCAAAATTATCTACAAGTCTTAATTTCCAACCGATTTGGATAATTTTTTTTTAAATACTCGTAATTAAAGTTCCAAAAAATCTCTCAAAAGCCGATTTTTGAATTACAGCCAATTTTTGGTTATTTTTCTCCCATTTTTGGATAAAAAGCAACTTATGTTTCTCGATCTACATAACCTGAAATTTGTTGTCTCAAGACCTAAAGGTCGCGAGGTCATTCAACATAGCCATTTTTCGGACATTATTTGGACATATTTTGACCATATTTATCACGATTTTAACCAGAAATGATGATAAATGTGGTCAAAATATGTCCAATAATAGCCGAAATATGGTTATGTTGATTCACTTTGCGACCTTTAGGTCTTGAAACAACAAATTTCAGATTATGTAGATCGAGAAACATAAATTCCTTGGTTTGTTCATTCAAATATCACAAACTTCGAAAAAATTACTAAAAATTATCTATAAATGGCAGAAAAATAACTAAAAATTTGCCATAATTCAAAAATCCGTCTTCGGGAGATTTTTGTAAATTTAGTTAGGAGTATTTAAAAAAAAATGATCCAAATCGGTTAGAAATTAAGTCCTGTAGATAATTTGGAACGAAAAAATTAAATTCCTGGACCATTGTGAGCTCAAAAGACTGCGCGGACTGACGCGCAAACAAGGGACTCATTTTGGTTTCTACGTGATTTCAACGGAAGTTCGAATCGACTAATACTTTTACTAAAAGGCATGGTAGAGAAAGGATCCCTCTACCGATGTTTTGTAGAATCACTAGAATCGCATCTACCAAAAATGAATTATCGCAGACACGTTCTCACTTGACTGGCTGTACATTTTTGTATTTCACACGTAGACAACGCGGTAGTTTTTGTATTTCTACTACAGCAACTACTACCTGTGCAATATATAATAATGTACTAGAAAGAGATCCTTTATCTTTTTTTTCGATACTTTTAATACACTAAATAATTTGGGAGTTCTTTTAATATCCTTGCAGGGCAAGGTCCCAAGTTGTTTTCTACGTTTCTGTATCGATGATTCTAAGGTGTAATATATAACACAATTTAGAACTGTGTAGCATTTATGTTCTTGATTCTTTGCTTTATGATAAAAAAAGACATAGATTTTAGCACATTGCTAGCCTGCACCAACGGCTTCGTCTGCAATTATAACTAGGTAGGCTTATTCTAAGAGTATTTCCACAATTAGGTAGGAAATTTAGCCACATCGTAAATTAAATGGGTATTAGCAGACCTACAAATGCAAAAATTGGCTTAAGCTGTTGCGTCAGCACCTGAATTGTCACCTGCGTAAATAAAACCGATAGGCCTTTTTTGTGTTTTTCTCATATCAATTAGGATATAATTGTGGGACACTGTCAGAGGAGACTATACCTCGTATATTATTGGTTTATCGCATTATTATATTTTCCTACCCTGTATCCCTTTATATATAGTCGGTCAAGTCAGAAAGCGTTTGTTGATTAAAAAATGTATATACAGCCTTGGCCAAAAGTATTAGGCACCCCTAATAAACACGTGAAACTCATAAAATATTAAAAAAGACTGACTGTTTTAACATACTATAGGTGGCGCTGTCAAAAGCTAACTCAAACAATAGACAATCTTCTTTTACAGGTCCATAAAAAACACATGGCTCATAAAATTGCGATAATAAGATTTTTTGAAAAATATTTTTAATGTTTTATCAGTTTCTTTTTACTACTTGTAGTGTCAACAAGCTTCCGTGCGTGTTTTATTTGTGAACTGGACATTCTTATATTTGAGAAATGCCTAAGAAAAGTGAGCTTGGTATCGAAAAAAAAACGAATTAAAACTCAAACCCTACATGAACAAGGCAAGTCCCAAGTAGAAATAGCCAAGTTAGTGAAATGTTTCTCTCGGTGTGCACTGCAATGTGCTATTAAAAGGTTTGGGGAGACTGGCTCCCACGCGAACAAAATGAGAACGGGCAGAAAACGTAAGACTAATGAGCGACAGGACAGAAAACTCATCAGCGAGTCTATTAAAAATCGAAAAAAAAAAACATCATCTGAGCTCGCTGCAACTCTGTCGGAAGAGATTGGGATGCCGATTAGTTCTCGAACGGCAAGGAGAAGACTGACAAAAGCTGGATTAAGAGGGTGCAAAGCTAGAAAGAAGCCTTGGCTTTCAGAGACCAATAGGAAGAAACGCTTAGATTGGGCTCTGAAGCACCAACATTTTAGCGAAGAGGATTGGTCTAATGTTGTATGGTCCGACGAATCCAACTTTGAGGTAAGTTTTTATATGATTTATTTTAACAAATAACTACATACATACTCTTGATTTAATCCGTTTTAGTCAAAATAATTTTTTAATTAAGTATTTTTTCTTACAGCGATTCGGAACGTCAGGTGTGACATTCATGAGGGGTCGTGTCAGCGAGGGATACCATCTAGATTGCGTGGTATCTACTGTAAAACACGGAGGAGTGGCAGCATTATGATCTGGGGCTGCATGGCTGCTAAAGGTGTCGGCGAAATATTCGTTTGTGAAGGCCGCATGAACAATTCAAACGTACATAAATGTACTAGAAACTGTACTGATGCCTTCGCTAACGCGCATTTTTGGCGACACTAATTTAGACGACATCAAATTCCAGCAAGATAATGCACCTTGTCATAAATCAGCGGCTTCGATGCGCTGGTTTAGAGACAATAACATTGTCTTGTTGGATTGGCCGGCGCAGTCTTCATATCTAAAAAACCTATCGAGCATCTTTGGGGTATTTTGAAGCGCAAGATACGGGAGCATAGCATAACTTCAAAAGCAGCGCTAAAAAACGCCTTGATGGATGAGTGGGTTGCCATAAGTACAACTGAATGTACTAGGCTTGTACGCAGCATGCCCCAAGGAATTGCTGCTGTAATTAAAGCTAAGGGCGGACACACCAAATATGAATTTGTGTCATAATTTTTTACCTCAATATACGATTTTACAAAACATACGAATTTAATTTTTTACCCTGAAACACAAGAAATGAAGTAAATTGTAGGGAATTGTAGGGTGCTTAATACATTTGGCCAAGGCTGTATTTAAAAGTTTTCATTCGACAATACAGGATTGCGTCCAGTCCCCATCAGAGTCGATGATCGCCTGGCATCTTCAGGGCATACCTTCGACGAGATTTTTTCCGCGTATTCTTGAGGGCAAAGAATTCCAAATTGCCCGAATTTGCCGTGATACCTACTTCACTTCACCGTGTACACCTTTTTACTATGCAACTTCTGCTTCATGTATAACCACACGTTCTCGATTTGGGTGTTCATCTGGGATGGCCAATCTAGTATGACGATACCAGATGCCCCCCTTTCCACCATGCTACACGTTTTCCTTCGAATGTTTAGGGGGGGGGTCGTTATCATCTTGAAGAATCCACTACTCATTTTTTTATCAACAAACCACCAGTTGGCAGTAGATGCTAATGCCTCTTGAAAATCTGAAAATTTTTCGTTTCAAATTGTAGGTAAAGACAAAGTGTGTATCCCCCCCCCCCAAAACCTGCTTCCAAAAATCATTCCCAAACATGGATCTTCACAGGATGTTTCACGGTGTGCTGAACGATCGGATTTTTCGGCTAGTGGCAATTGGCCAGGCTCTTGGAGTGATAACATAACCTCAAAATGAAGCTTCATCGGAAAAATTACATTACTCCAATCGCACCATGTATGTTTTCTCTTTGCCGCCACAACGAGTTGCGGTTTATCTCTGTGTTTATCGTTAAGCAATTGTGTTCTTGTATCCGCTATCTCTCGTCAAGTAATCCACCATCTAATTGAAAGCGTTCTTGCTTAAAAAATGGAATGGAAGTACGAGTCCTTTCGAGCGCACTAGTGTGGCGAGTGGTGATTCTGTTTCAAAAGTACCTACAGGCATCAGGATTATCCATTTCTTTTTTTTTTAAAGTAATCCTCATCAAATTTCGAGGAGAACTTCGGAGCCCCGATTTTTTTTTTTAAAAAAACCTAACCTAACTTAACCCTCATCAAGCCTAAACATAAAGTAAAATAATGAAACATTAGGAATGAAAAGAAATAGTCGATTCACTGAATCTTAAATACAATTCCCTAACCTTACTAACCATACCATTATGGTTAGTAAGGTTAGACTGTATTTAAAGCTTTTCGATTTCAGATAATATTATTTTTCATTTCCTACCTTACATTATATTATATTATATTATATTATATATAATATATATATATATATATATATCTATATATATATATATATATATATATATATATATATATAGGATGTTTTTTATAGAGGTATAGACTTTGAAATGGAATGATGAATTTTTAAATTGACATGAAATTTATACTATTATTCGAAAGATAATCTTCTGGCATTATAATTTAAATATGACTTTCTGGCATATGACCCGCCACGGGTGGCTCGGACGTAGTCTAATCTGGAAGAGGTCAAATTTTCGATGACTTTTTCCAACATTTGTGGCCGTATATCGGCAATAACGCGGCGAATGTTGTCCTCCAAGTGGTCAATCAAACGTTCGGGCTTATCGGCGTAGGACTAGTCGACTTCACAATATCCCACAGAAAATAGTCTAGCGGCGTTAAATCGCACGATCTTGGAGGCCAATTCACTAATGGGTCCGAAACGTGAAACTATGCGGTTACCTCAAACGTTTCCTTCAATAAATCATTTGTGGCACGAGCTGTGTGGACATGTTACGCCGTCTTGTTGAAACCACAGCTCTCTGCACATCATGGTTGTTTCAATTGATGAACGAAAAAGTCAGTAATCATGGATTCTAACCTCTATAGCGGTCACCATTGACTGTAACGTTCTGATAGCATCGCTTTTTTAAGAGAGTACGGACAATGAGTTTCCACCAGCCCCATAAAGCACACCAAACAGTCCAGTAGTTTTTCTGGATTTTCTGGATGTAACGATGTCCTCAACATACACTTGAGGATTATCATCACTCCAAATACGGCAGTTTTGTTTATTGACGTAATCCATTCATAAACAAAAGTGAGCTTCATCGCTAAACAAAATTCGCTTATGAAAATCGGGATCAACGGCAATCTTGTTTTGGGCCCATTCATCCGAATCTTACGCCTGCTAGGTGATCGTGATGGCTTCAATTGTTGCACGAGTTGGATTTTGTAAGCACGCAAACCAACCGATCTTTCCGCAAAAAATCTTCATAAAGTGGATGGACACATAATCCAATTCCTGTGCACGATGGGCGGATTAGACTGATTCGGGTCTTCCTCTACGCTACGCTCTACAGCAGCAATGACTTCTTCTGTACGCCACTGTACGACGTCTCTGTGTGGATGCGTATTATCATTTAGAGGTAAACGTGGTGCGAAAACGTTCCTTAGTTAATCGAATTAATTGCTCTGATGGACGATTAAGTTGACCGTAAAATGGACGTAGTGCGCGATACGTATTTCGAACAGAACCATGATTTTCAAAATAAATTTGCACAATTTGGCAAGCGTTGTTCAGGCGTCATGTCTATTGCATGTTGAAATGCCGAACAAACCTAAACATAAATTCACTTGACAGCTGACAAAATGGCCGCCAGTTAAAAAAAAGTGTTGCCAACTTAAAGTTTTATACCTCTATAAAAAACCACCCTTTATATATATTTTGTATTATGTTATGCTAGGCTAGGCTACTTCAGATTAGGTTAGGTTAGATCAGGTTTGGTTAAGTCATGTTAGGTTGGAATTAAGTTACGTTCAGGGTATATAAGGCTTTTAGATTCAGACGACTTATTACTTTTCATTTCCTAATTTTTTCATTATTTGCCACTGTTTATGTTAGGCTAGATTAGGTTAAGTTAGGTTTAGGTTTTTTTAAAAATCGTACTTCGAAGATCTCCTCGAAATTTGATCAGGATTATTTAAAAAAAAAAAAATTAAATGGATCAATCCTGATTAACTGTAGGTCTTTTTTTTGAATCGACATCCACTGGAAATGGTCACAATGTGGAGCGGTCACTCCAATTATTAGTGCACAGTTGATTTTGGTACTTCAATTCGTCTTCAATCAATTTCATGGATGATTTTGAATTTTCGTGGTTGAAATAACGCGCTTTTTTAATATACCAGGTATACAAGTATGAAATGCGGATTTTTTTCTAAAAAAAAACAGGTGTTAAATTCGGATGAAGAAATGAGCTTAAATAGTGCTTTATTCGGTAAGAAAGTATGCTCCACCCCCCCCCCCTCGATTTAACTTTTTTGCTTATATTTTCCTATTTTCCCCCCACCCCTTCTTTCGTGTGGGCAATTTGTGAATATCCACGCCAGTAAAAATCTTCACCTTTTGCTGCGAAACCATTTCGCTCTCGACACACATTTTTTCACATCTTCGTACGGAACCAAAGCGTCTGCTAGCCAGTAAGGGTGCGTGACCCATCGAGATGGCAACTAAGTGGTATCGGAAGGAGCACAAGTCTGGGTGAGTAAGCCGCATAGGGTAGAACTTCCAGCTGCTTGAGTGCTTCCAACGTGTCGCGAAACTATGGTTTTGCGTATGTGATGGGAGCATTGTCATGAAGAAAAATGACTTTGTGTGTCTCTTCTGGCCTTGTTTCAAGCAGCGAACGGTTTTTCAAATCGGTCAATTGTTGTTGGTAACGTTTAGTATTAACCATTTCCATCAGGTTTTTATACAGCTCATAATAGAACACGCCCCTTGGTCCCACCAAACACAGTAGCATCGTCATTCTGGCCAAAGCTCGATACGGTGTCATGCGAGTCGATGTGGATAGTTGCGTTTATGGTTACATGATTTTTAAGCTCGCTGGCGCGACCCCCCTCGAATATAAATCCATTTTTTTATCCCCTGTAACTAAACGTATGCAAAAAACAAACGATCTTTTATTTTTAACGAGCGAGGCAAATGATCACACTGTGTTTTTGCGCTTTTTTCATTTGCCAGTCGTTAAATAATAGTTGGGTACCATGCTACCAGGCTTCTGGAATCTTTCCATCTCCGTAGCCAGATTTGGAACACAGGTTGTTGATAACGCCCATTGCTCGGCGGATTGTTATTTTGGTAGATTGCGGGGAAAAATCATCTTCTGTCAAACAATGCTTACCATTCCACATCTTCGTATTTTTTTGGCGGTTTTTCCACGATCCTTTGTCTTGCCAACATCAAAGTTCAGCTACTTTTAAACGCCACGCGAAAACCATCGTATACACGTCTCTTGCGTTAGAGCATGTTCACGCCTTAAGCTTTCCCGAATTGTTATCGGTTATATGAATTCAACTCAGCCGATTTCTTTGCAGAATGAAACAAACATTATTGCTGTCCGCGACATGCTCTATTGTTTCGGTTATAAATATCGACATACTTGAAAAAACCCCAAAACACAACACTATGCCACTCACTCACTTTTCCAGAGAGTAGAGAGTCACACGTGCGCGTTCTGTGTTGACACTCGTTGCCTGACACCAACCAACCATGGCGGGGCCCTGTAGTGTCAAATCATTATAGCACAAACAGCATTGAGTACAACCTGGTCGTCAGTTTTGTTTATTCCATTTTTGAAGGTGTTTTGATTACCGCGAATTGATAGATACAAAAAGTTTAATCACACCATTTAGTTTAAATAACTGATTTTCCTATCGATAATGTCTCAAAACCAACACTATCAGAATTTTACCACCATTATAAACGTACGTATTTTATGCTTAGAAAAATGTCAATTGAAACAAAGTAATAACAACATTTATCTTATTATGCCTTTGCCCTTTCTGAAAACCAAACTTTGTTTTGGAAAAGTTTCGTTTTTTCTTTATCATACATTAAGATACGACAATTAAAATGTCGGTTATACAAGAGGTTACAGGGGGAAAGTTCGTCCTAGTTATATGTGTAAGGACGTTTTATTGTTTACGGCCGTTTCTGAGAAACCGAATTTTGACTCTACTGACATGATGTCCTAAACTTAAACCGTTTACGCGATACATGAAAGTTATAAAGATTCTCTAAAAAAAAACATGTTTTTTATTAGACTTTTTTATTATCGATTATTGTTTATTAGGAGGTTCACCGTGAAGTTGCGATTTTTATTGGTTATTTTTAGTTTTTTAGTATGTATGTCACGTCATCCCAAACTTCATCCCACAAGATTTGAAACCTAGTTACTAACCGTCATTTTCATATGGCGGTCTTGTATACATGTTTCTAATATTACGTGATTTTTACCCAAGTGTTTTCTTATCTTTAGAATCTATAAAGAGAAATGAAAAAAATGTATTCGGAAAGTTATTCTGCAATTTTATTTTAAGAAGACCTTTTACGTATCTGTTTTTAAGCTTAATTCTCAAAATACGTATAATATACGGAGTGTCTGATTAATAGAAATACTGTACACAGATGTGACACCTAATGAGGGATCGTACTCAGGGTATAGCAATCCATATATTGGTTATATACATTTTTAGTTCTAGGTGAGTTAAATTAACGCAAGAAATCTATCCTCAGAAAGGCTAAGAAACATAATATAACCTTTGCGAATTTAATAATTTTTTTATATTAATTTAAATTTCTCGCATGTTACTTTTTAAATGGCTAACGCCCCTATTTCGACACAAATTTTTATTCTTGATATTGACTTTAAAATTTACTTTTCACGCAACCGCTAGTTGTCGATCGTGATGCCGACATCAATCGTCAGTCGCGCATCAATATACTTTTTATGTCTTAGGACATCC
>CM032455.1:5409966-5445586 GCA_019049505.1 Pachyrhynchus sulphureomaculatus | reverse complement strand
CACCCCATACAAATGTTTACAGTAGATAGATCGGTTCAAGTGGCCGAACAAGAGTGTGTGACGAATAGCGAAGTGTCCAGTAGAAGTTTCCGGTCTCTCGTTGGAATCGAGGATTGATGGACTTATTTGTGATAACAGAATAATTACTGTTGAAATGATAGCTCAGGTGGTTGGAGTAAGCGTTGGAACTGTTCACAATATTATTCAGAACCATTTACAATGCCCGACTTACCCAACAAAAACCTTCAAGAACTGGGGTGGGAGATCTTTCGTCATCCCGCATGCATCCCAGACCTGGCTCCGTGTGATCTTTACCTGTTCGAACTGCTTAAAGATTCCCTACTTGAAAAAAGGTTCACCGACAATGAAGAAGTGAAGGAAAAAGTGCAAGAGTGGCTTCGACGTCAACCGAAAGAATTCTTTTCCACAGGAATCAAGAGCTAGCAGAAAGGTGGGAAAAGTGTATTAACGCTGGGGGGGATTATGTCGAAAACTAGGCCAAATTTTGTAGCAATCCAATAAATCGTTCTTAAGCCAGAGCTATTTGTCTCTTTACTTATTGATTGAACTTCGTATATTTTAGAAAAAGCATTAACTATATCTGCATGTGAAAAACACACTAAAACATTGTCAGTATATCTACACCAATACAAGAAGTTTTTACTGATGGTATCATCATTATTTTTTCGATATGAAGTTGTCATAGGATTCGGCGGATTCTTCTTCTTATTTGCTTGTAGGCTGAAAGTTTTTGGTCTAGCTACTTAAAACACTTTTTTTTTTTGCAAAATTCGACTTTATTTATCAACATAGTTTCCTTTAAGAGCGATATAATCAGTCCAACGCTTTTCTACATTTCTATACCTTTCTTGTAGAAAGATTTGTCTTTGCCTTCAAAATAGGCCTCAGTTTAGGCGATAACTTCTTCCTTGGAGCCAAATCTCTTTCCCGCGAACATTTTTTTCAGGTCTGCGAATAGATAATAGTCGCTGGGGGCCAAATCTGGAGAATAACGGTGGATGAGAAACAGGTAATTCGACCTAGAACTCAATTCTACAAATTTGACATCGTAACCATTGACTTTGTGACACGGGCATTGTCTTGGATGAAGACACTTTTTTTGTTGTCATTTGGGATCATTTTCTTTGCGATTTTCCCTGCCTTTCAAACCACAACCAATAACTAACTTTATATAATATTCAGCTATTGATGGTATTTTCCCTCACGCAACATGGTACCGACTGAAAATTATTCCGAATGCGCCATCCCAAAATACAGAGTCAACAAACCTTCCCCAGACCATGTTTACTAGTCGTGTCTTTTGTCTCTTATCGGGGCGGCTTTCAACCGGCTGCTGGTGGCACTCACTGACTGCCGAATTGTGCATAATCCTGGCTTTTGTACTAGATGTTGGCGCTGATCTCCAACGTTCTAATCATGTCACAGACTAATCGACGAATGTAAAAAAATCTCTTTTCAATGCCGACATAACAATCAGTTTAATCGCAAGACCACCTAGCAGCTCAGATCATCAACAATGTATCGGGTCTATTTTTGAGATTTTGGTCCCACTGGAATGAGTGCTACAAACGCCGGTATGGGGGAGGATGAGGCCGTGGAGGAGGGGGTTCAAACTAGATCTTTCTCATGTACCAACTATGTTCCATGCAAAATATTGGACCAATACGTTTGCTTTTTATATCTTTAGTGGTGTCAGCTTATCTTTAAGCAATTTCACTTTAACGGTCATCACAAAACAATTTTGTGGTCATTTTTGTTTAATGTTTTCACGTCCGGTTGTAACCACCTCATTTGAGGCGTGCCAGGAGCGTTCAGCATCATTTGTGTCTGTACACGGTGATACGTCTGCGTTTTAATTTAATTCACTCATCACCAAGTAAGATGAACACATGTTGATTTTCTCTATCCAGTGGGCTCTATAGTCCCCGTATTAACACTTATCAAGTTGACAGATTCCCACATAGCTTTTCTTGAGAGGAGCGGTACTTTTTTCCTAAATCAAACAAAACAGTGTTTAATTCAAATCACTACGAAAGAGATCGAGCTTTTTTTCCAATTGCTTTCTGAGAGAATATCAAAAGTAAGCGTTAGTACTAAAAAACCAACACGATATTTAACATGTTAACTTGTTCAAGTCAGACTATGAAGTTTGGACTTACTTCCTAAAAATCCAGAGCATAGAATATTTATACAAAAGGTCGCGACAATTTATTTGTGTCCAGGACCAAAAAACTTTTTATCAGCCTACATGTTTATGTTATAACAATCAAATAAACATTATCCATGTGGATGATAATTACCAGGATATTCAGATCACTCACACCTGGTACTATCTTTCTGTTTTACTTTTGTACTAAGGGCATTTATTGTAGTCAAAACTGTTAGTATACTACTTAGACAAAAAATTGTTAATTCCTTTATAAATCACTTCCTTATTACATTTCTCTCAGCGTTTAGTTACGCATTCACCAAAAATTAGTATTCTGATTACCCACCCTACGAAACGCGAGCTTTACAAGCCTAAAGACCCCCCACCATTGTTCGAGCTTTTCCGGTACGCTAACGAAGATCCGTTAATATAACATCTTCATATCTTAAATAATCTATTATTTGACAGGTATCGTCCGCGACGGGCAAATTAGAAAGCGTCCTGTTAGGTTTTAGAAGGTCCTAAACACACGTCCATAAAGGAGTTGAGAAACCGGCCAACTAAATCGTTAGCCGAGAGTATACTGCGAAGACAGTCTTCTCTTCCATCATGTAAAAAGTCCCTTATCAACGATAACACGGTGTATGAGATCCACAAAAAAACAATCTAATTGGCTTGCACTTCCTGTGATTTTTTTTATTGTTTCTTTATCGTCAAAATATAAATCGGCGATTATTTTTAAAACTCAAATATGGCACACATATTTTTTTCTCCTAACAGGGCTTTTGTTATTATGAGTTATAGCTAACTACTACCCTCAATGTTACTATTTTTTACCCCCACCTTAGATTTATTCTTCGAATTCTTACTTTCTATTTGGACACTAAAAATATATTTATTGTTGATTCTTGTTTCTAGATATGGCTTCGTCAAAGAACATTGTGGTAATAGCTACATAATCCCGTAATGTGTTTTATTGAGCTATATTTGTGGTGACATCTTATCGGTTTAATTGCAAAAATATCGAAAAACACCAAATAAATATCGAGACTATTGTCAGAAAAAACTAGCGTATCAAATCTATCTACCTTTTAAAATATAAAATTGTGTAATTCAGGACACAAGCCATGGGTTCTCACTATTTGGGTATGCCATGAAATGATGTGGTAGGTCATACGGTTATAGGCACCAGTGGATGCAATAATTGTTCCGTAACAGACCCATGGATTTATTTAGGCCGAGAACCTCGAAAACCATCATAGACGATTGCGACTTCTGCGTTGTGAAAATAAACGGAAAATTAACCCTTAGGAAATGCGAATTAGTAAGTGGTCATATCCTAAACAGTTTATCTTCTCTGCTCTATTAACGACAGACCTCAATTAAAATGATCACATAAGAGTACAAAACCAGCAGCACATCTAAATCTTCTGCAATGATCCAAATCTCTAGTGAACCCGAACGAAATACCAATCAAGTGGGAAGACTCTGATATCAGACTACAAATGTAGTCTCACCTTTTCAGAACCAGTCAGAAACCATTTATTTTCTCTAGGATTAAAGAACTAAAATGGACTTAATAAAAGAGCTATCCCTGTAAGAGAACGTACGAACTCTTACCAAAAAGGCAGCTTCTGAAATTTTAGTCATCTCGTTTAAAAGACAAAAAAAATTTGCTTACTCCGGAAACCAACATTTACTTTTATCGTAACCCGAGAAAAAAAATCTAGTTACCGTATTTTTCTCAAGAGATAAGGATTTAATTTTTTGTAACGATGTTGGTGGAAAATATTAATTTTGCAGCAGATGGGATTTTTAAAAACAGTACCAACCTAGATGATTGTGGCGTTCTTTTTCATAGACAGCAGCAAAAGAAGTTTAAAGTGTGTTTTGCCTTCATAAGTGTTAACCTGCACGGTAACAAGTACCGGATCTATACCTATTGCACATTCGACAAGACTTTAAAAAAGAGATACGTAAATGTTCCTAAGGTTATGGAAAAAATTAAGTATCAAGACCACCAATGGGTCATTTGTGTTGAATCTGAAAATGTTTTAACTTTTCGTTTTTACCGTGCAACACGGGGTGTACACACAAAGTTTCCCTTGTTTCATGTGTACTCTGTGGATAGTCGTGACGAAACCAACACGCAATCGGTTTACAAAAAAGTTTTGGTCCAGTGCGGGAAGAGCTAGAAAGTGTCTCCCCCTAACCCCCCACCCCCCCCCCCCCCCACAAGCCCCCCCCCCCCCCTCTAAAAACAATGTTATAAAAAACGTGCCTTTACTTTTAGTTAGCTGATTGGACCGCATCCATACCTTCCACCACTTCATATTGAAATTTCGGCATTAATGAAACAGTTTCTAGTGACTAGTCTGTCGCTTGTTATTTAAAGTGGCGATGTTACTTCATATATTCTTTCACGCAAGTTTCCCAGGATTAAAGTTTCAGGAAAAATTGAAAGCTGGTATTTTTGATGGGCCACAGATTAGGCAACTCGCGAAAAGATCCTAATTTTGTCAAATCAATGACTGAAGTCGAATCCAAAGCTTGGAATTCATTTGTTTTGGTTATGAGTAGCTTCCTCCTTCCTAGGCAAAAAGAAATTTGACGACCATGTCGAGCTTGTTGAGTGCACATGCTATCGAACTTGCAAGAGCTAGGGTGCAACATGAGCATAAAAAATCCACTTCCTGCACTCGCATTTGGACCGATTTCCACAAATCTGGGTGATTTTAGTGAGGAGCAGGGTGAAAGATTTCCATCAGGATCTTCGGACAATGGAGAAGAGAGGCGTTATCTCAGGGGCGGTGGGACTCACATTTATGATGGCAGACTACTGCTGGAGTTTGCAACGAAGATCTACCTAAAGGTCGTTCATTCAAGGAAATCTTATAAAAGATCATTGTTTGTTAGTGTTCAATAGAAATTTTTGTTAACATAATGTATTATTTTTTGTATTTTTTTTGGACAAAATTAATTAAAATGTATATTTCAAAAAGGTAAAGATTGTTGGCCAATCTCCAGTATTTTTTTTCATAGTCAGGGCATAGAAAATACCCAATATCAGAAAAAAAAATATAAGGAGGAAACAAAGACTTGTGTTTGACCAGGTGGTAATCGATTCGCACAGTCGTCCCTCTGAAAAATTAATGATTTTAAATCGGGGACAACATCTATCAGCCACCCACGTGTTGGTTGGCTACAAAGTAGCCCATATGATGAATTACGATAAATTTACACGAGCACTAATAGGGGACAAAACTAATTCCAGCTCTGATTGGTTCAATTCCAAAACACACAAAGATTGAACACTAGTTCCTACATAAATCTATTTCTGCCTATTTTTTGGGATTCCAACTAATAACAGAGCTTAAATTTTAACCTTATGGCTTCGCGAACTATAGATCCACTATTAAGTATTTAACATTAATAATAATTCATACTGCCTATAAAACCCCTATTAGCAATCTCGTTAGTAGTCCATAATCAACCTAAAAGTACGTTTTTTAACCACCGCTTCTGGTTATTTCCAAATTGCTATTTGGTTGCCCCCGTAAGTCAATTTCGTAACGAAACATTTATCCCATAATCGTTGTAAGCATGAATTAACTCTTTTCCATTTACTATTAATAATATAATTTCACTGTTTGATTTAGTAAACTTCGATAGCTCTTTCTAATAATTTCTGGCACTAAAATTTTACCAAATCTTATGTAGTACTTGCATGGAAGAAATTAATTTAATATTTAATGTTTAAGAAGAAGAACCGTATATCTCTATTTCGATAAAACCAGATGCTGTATTTTGTTTTTACTTTGTAGATAATAAACACTTTAAAAACTCTTTAAACATCCAAAGCAATTCGGCACAGCTAATTTTTATATGATTTTTATTACAGTTTTTGGTATGTAACATTATACAGTTCTGATCAAGTTAAGAACGTGACCGCTCGTATTCTTGTGTTTCGAGAACATTTTTTGTCAATCAATGTTTTCTTTGGTGGTGCTAATAAATGGCGCTAATTTACCTTAGTAAGAGGTTGTCCAAATCGCCTCCCGCATCATTAATTGCGCATCTTCGAAGCCATGTTTCTCGACGATGATTTTCTGCATACTCTGCAAATTTTTCGAATCTTGCGAGATAACTGAGTCAAAGTCCTCAGAAGCCTTTCCTCCATAGAGCTATCTCTTTTCAAGGAACCCAAATTATTTTCTATAGAATTGGGCGTCCGGCGATTTGGCTGAGAGCCACTCTAATAACTTATTGTGGGCCCAAGCGGAGCCGCTTCGCGATGTGAGTTTCGCTCTCAACAAAGGTTTCTTCGACCGTGCCTAGGAATTTGACATCATGACCACAAAACTATCGAATTGGTGTCATGAGGTACACACTCAAATACGGATTTTCTTTAATTTTACCGCCCCTTGACGCCAGCGTCAATTTTCGTCGGTTCGGGGGGAAGTACAAAGTCACGATTCGTTTTTTCGGACTTTCGAAGTGACTTTGCCCGTTTTGGGCAAGTCGGTTGACATTTTTCGTCTCATTTAAAATGATTTTGCCCACTTCTACACAAACGATACCGACTTTTTAATATATTCAGTAGGCCGCGGACGGAATGTGTCATTTTAGGCCCCTTGGATGAAAAAATGCCTCGAACCGACGCGCAAACATATGAGTTCATTTTTGATTTTACTTTGATTTCGACGGGAACGTTCGAAATCGGACTGATACTTTTTCACTAAAATGCGTCATAGAATAAAGGTTTCCCTCTATCGATTTTTTTTTGTTGAATCGCTAGAATCGCATCCACCAAAAATTAATTATCGCGGACCACGTTCTTACTTGACAGAATGTTAGGTGGCGCAACAAAGTAGCAATTTACGTAGGTTATTGAATCTCTACAAGTATTCGCGGTGGGAAATAGATTCCTGGGTATTTATCCAAAAAGATGAGGCCTCTTTTATTATAAAAAAAATTCTGAAGAGGTTGGCTACGAGGAATGACAAGCTGGAACCTTCTACGAGGTTATTCGTTAGGCGCGAACTATATTACCAGGAGCGCACAGTTTTTGAAGGAATCAACGGACTTACATTTCTCAAACATCTCGACAATACTCATGTCACCACCTTTCTTCATGTTCCAGGAACAAGGTTCTTGGTGATTTACGAATCCCAGTAAGAACGATGCTCCTTCTAGATGGCCATCTAACAAATGCAGATTATGGTTGGAAGCCATTAGCCCAAATAAATTGCATGCAATTGTTAAATAACTTTTAGGGCGTATTTGCGCTCTAGAAATTCGTTCAAATAAATGTCTAAGACGTTTATTACACACTTAAAGCTGTATATTAGGTATTCTCTTTTTTTATAACATAAACAATAACATTATAGGTGTTATAGAAACGCTATTTTTTATTCCGTGATGGTTTTTATATTCGCCTGCTTACGTAATGCTCTACATTTTTTCTAAGTTTTTACAAAAACAATGAAAGAAAAAAAAAACTTGGTATAAATCGTTTTATTGCTTCTCAAAAATATTATCTCACCCTGTATATAGATTTATATACAACACACGGCAAAACTGTGTCACAACTTTTGCACCTATTTTCAAGGACGAGAATAATGCTTTCTCCAAATAAGAATGAAACCTGTTTCCTCATTAACCAACATACAAATATATGCTCCCATTTGGCAGAACCAAGAGGATGTATAGGTTGAGCAATTTTCACCAGCCTAAAAAAAATAACAGAAAGCGTCCTAAAAGCAAATACCAAAACGAGGACTTGACAAGTCAAAATTAGGTAAGACTTCATAACCCCAAGATTGGAAAAGATAGGCCAGGAACTTCCGTCCAGGACCATATGGTTCTAGGGGAAAGAATAACAACAGACAGGCGAACGAATTAAACATTTTTCAATGAAGCAAATAGGTTATGCATATCAACTAACACTTCTCTTAAACATATCCCACCCTCACGAAGCATTAACTTCACATGGAAAAGTCCCCCCATTTAGAACTCACCAGACCATATCACCAGAAATCAAAATAGTTTATATTCCCATGAATAAACCGCATTTTAGTACAGGTGTTTCTTTTTAAACATCAAAATCTATCCCCGTTATTGAAAGTTTTCTTTCCAAGATAAGTAAATGTACTTCTTTTTTAACATATTGGATTCTCTTTGGATACCTGCATGACACAAGGCATTTATTTTCTAAAAATCTGATTACACGTACCCTTACTGCATTTATAAATTAACGAAGGTTTTGTTTTTTAGGTAGACCGTTTAAATACAAATTGTATCAGTGAATTAGTGGATAATTGACTTATCTTAGACAATTTTTACTTAAAATTGGGAATTTATCAAAGTTGCCTGAAGGATATAATTAAAAATAACATTTAAACACATTAATTATATAACTATTTTTTTTAACCCTAAATTTCCGAGGAAATTTTTTTTCAATTTTTTTTTTATTGTTTAAAAACACAATTCAATTAAATCATAAGTATCCGTTAAGGTTATAAACTTATCTTGGATGTAACATGTTGGAGTTAATCATAAATTGTATGTAGCTATTCTTTGCGACATAAAAACCATACACAAATCAACCACAACCACCCATCCAAAAAGAATATGTCAACTTTCGAGATAAACCTCTGTATAGCTCTAGGCAACTGTCAAAAATCAATTTGCGGTTTTCTTCTATTTATTCTGATTAAAAAAGTATGTAAGAACATATTGCATGAAAATTCAGAATACATTATTCGTTTACATAAATATTATATATTATTATAAAATAATTGTCAACAAAAGATCTAAAACTGTTTTTTTTTTTTTCAAAAAACGTTGCCAAAGGTTTTTAAAGTAACAATCAGTTTTTAAAAAAAAAGCAAATTAATAACCCAGATTTGGAAAAACCACTTATTAAGGATGCCGTAAAAAAGCAACCACAAAAACCGGTTAAATGACACGTATTTATAAAAAAACATTGTTTTAATTTTACATATGTATAAGGACATAATTGAAAAACTAAAAACAGGAAAGCCAGTTTTTAAGGGCAGACCTAATATATTAATTCGAAAATCTTCTGAAGGTTAAACAAAATCACAAAAACCCAACTTACAGTTTTTTTATTCCCTTCGCACCTTTTTTCGCAATCCTTATGAAATTAATCTTATTCCGCTAAATTCTACTCAATTGCTTCAGTCTATCATTCTTTACATTTTGTTCGCAACAGCGAATTTTTTAATTCATCATCTATAATACTTTTTAAGGCCGCTAATGTTCATGTAGACCTAAACACAAAATAGCACGTTATATTAAACATATGTGTGACTACCACTTGTGTTCATTGGGTTAATTTTGACCTCTTGCATCTTTATCTGATATGTAAGGCAGTGTCCTATGTGAGTGGGTAGTTCTAGAGACACAGCGGTGCGTACGACACGATAAAAACGTGCGACAAGACTTTGTGTCCTGAATAAGGGATCAAAAGGAGCAAGGCAGCTCAACTGTAAAATTTAAAAAGGGTACCTAGTACCTCCAGGTTTAAATGTTAGTGACTTGGTCAAAAATTTAATGATTAAAGGGTTTATTTTTAAATCTTCAGCTTGTTATGTTTATGTTAATATTTAATTGTGATGGCTAAAATTCATCTAGTAAATATTTAAAAAATTTCAAACGAACGATATCAAATTAGTAGCAGCAGGCACAGTGATTCGGGCAAGAACATGCTAGCGGGACAATATTCATGAGCGGCAATTTAATTTTCCACAGGAAACCACTGATAACGCACTTTGTAAACAACCCCTCCCCCCCATGTTTTAACGAATTCCAAGAATTAATTTGTTTATCACCTCATAAAGGTATCTTATCAGGGGGTCAAAAGTAACCCTTATAAGAGAGGTCATTTTCATTTGCAAATCAGTTGCATTTTATGCACACTTGTGATAAACATATTTTAAAATTGGTAGCAAAGTGAAACGAGTTTTTTTGTGATGGAATATTCTGTTGAAGGTATGTACTCTATTATGACTTATATTTTTTATAAAAAATATGTATACTTTTGGTGTAATATCCATTTGTAAATGTATAGATAAATCCAGCAAATTTTACATTAACTGTAAACTTTAAAAGTAGCAACTTTTTTTTATCCACATATATCCACCTAGATTTTTCTATATGTAATACCTACAACATTCAGGCACAGATTCATATATATTATAGACCCGAAAAAGCCCGAAAGTAAAATTATTTTATTTTTTTTCAGAACGAGTCGTTTACTATGACGAAAATGGAGTTTTTTGAAGAATGGCCTAAAACATGACAAAACTGAACGAAACAGTGGCATTTTTAATTATATAAGTGAAAAATTCAATATGTCTGATGTTTCTGACGATTCTCTAAAACGACTCAAAATGAAAATATCAAGCCTTTCAGCAAAATTCAATCAAAAAGTGGACTTCTTTAAAGTGTAACAAAGAAATGTTTCTAATCAAACATAAAGATTGGTTAGAGGGATCCGGAATAGAAATAAAGATGTGTGTTAACCAGCCGTGCACTTCAACCATCATCAGCGGCTCTTTCCGTAGGCCGACACCAAAAAATCATTTGAAGACTCATCAACGAAAACGAAAAGACGGAGAGTAGAAGATCTTTTGGAATCGCGAAGTGCAAGTGAGCTTATTTACAGCAGCTGAGTTAGCTACTCGAAAAGAAGGGCATCGAAGTGTTGCTAAACAGATCCATAACGTCGCGGTCAGTGAAACTAGAGAAAAGAATAAGTGTTCTGAACAAAGTCGGCAGTTAACACCAGACAAAGCTTTAGCTTATTATGTGGACTCAAAATCGACTTCTCACTCATATAAACAAACAAGAAAATGGTCAATGAAAGCGGGACATAAGTGTATCCATCGTTTTATAGTTTAGGTAAGTCCAAAGCTTCTTGTTGTCCTTCTGACGAATATATTTCTGTGACTGAATCTCGAGCTGAAATTAAACTTCAAGCAAGCGATTTTGGATAAAAAACGGCTGAACGATTAGTTAAAGCTCAGACGAAGTCATTAGAAGTGGCGTTACCTCGTTCATATTATACGTTGGTAAGCAAATGGGGCTGTGATGGGAGTTCGGGGCATAGCACGTATAAGCAGAAATTTGAGAACACTACGCTACAGACGAATTTTTGTTCGTATAACTCATTTGTCCCTTTGAGACTGCTTGATGGCGAAACTGTGATCTGGCAAAATCCAAGACCTTCCTCTACTTTATATTGCCGTCCTATTAAGTTTATTTTTGCCAAGGAGACAAAAGAGTTTACGAAAGAAGAAACTTCTAAAATTTTAGATAAAGTAAGTCAGCTTCTTCCAACATTATGTAACGTTGCTAGATCTCAAATCCTCTGGTTAAACACGATTTGTTGTTGACAATGACTGATGGCAAAGTATGCAATGCCTTAACAGACACAAGTTCAACACAAAAGTGTTATATATTTTGCGGTGCCACCCCGTCTACTATGAACGAGGAGTCAAAAGAAATATCCCAGCAAACGAAGAACGCCTTGCATTTGGTTTATCTACTTTACATGCATGGATCCGCACGTTTGAATGTTTGCTTCATATCAGCTATCGTTTAGAAATAAAAAAGTGGCAAGTCAGGGGAGATAACGACAAAGCAATTGTGAAGCAACGCTCACAAGAGATACAAAAAGTGTTTAAAGATCGTATGGGTCTTATTTGTAGATAAACCAAAACCTGGGTATGGTAACACAAACGATGGAAACACAGCACGTAGATTTTTTTCCAAAGCTGAATTGAGCAGCGAAATTACAGGATTAGACGTAAACCTTATTCGTAGATTTCATGTAAATTTTAAGAACTTTGTCATCGGGATATGACATAAATTATATAGAATTCGAAAAGTTTTGTGTTGATACTAGAAAATTATACCTTGATCTGTATTCGTGGTATTTCATGCCCGTTACTGTGCATAAAATTCTTGTACACAGCGCGGAAGTCATAAAGTCTTTTCTTCTTCCCATTGGACAACTCTCCGAAGAAGCTCAGGAGGCAAGAAATAAAGACTGTCGTAGATTCCGTGAACGGCACACCAGGAAGCAGTCACGTATTGCCACAAATACTGATCTTTTGAGAATGCTTTTAATTACGTCTGATCCTGTTATCAACTCGTATAGAGAATTACCGCGACGAAAATTTACTTCTTTGCCATCGGAGGTTCTGCAGTTGATTATCCCACCTTCATTGCCATCCGAAACACCATCAGTAAGTCATCATCACTAATTAAATGAGGAGGATTATTTACTCTCCGAATATTCTACTGAATGGGGAGAGCGGTGATGACGACTCATCTGATGGTGATTAGTAGGTTTAAGTATTTTTTTTATTGTAATTATTATTCTTATTTTTTTTGTGTGTTGTAGTTGCTTATAATTCATGCCTTAGTATATAAGTTATTTGATATTATATTTCTTTTACTTATACACCTTGTTATTGTAAATAATTGATATATAGATACTGTTATTGTACTAATTTATTTTAAAAGAAATAATATTTTGTAAATTAATAAATGTGGGTACTATCATTATGATTTTTATTTTTTCCTAGAAATTTCTTTGTAAACAAACATGATTGTGCTTTTCACACATAATGAGTAGGTAGACGTATGTAGCTAATTAAAGAGCAATTAGCGACAATAGTGAACAAATGAGACACATTAGTAAACCACTTCCGTCTTGCAGCTACATATTTCGATTAATACACATACAGTACACATTTTTCAACTTTTTTTTTTCTTAAAATAGCTTAAGATACCTGGAATATACATAAACAATTGAAATAAGTGAAGAAATAATATTGTCCCGCTAGCTTGTACTAGTCGAGACACTGTGCGTCGTAGCCAAAATTACATACGTAGTACAATTGGCCAACTTTTACGTCAGTCTAACTGGCCCTAAATACAACTTTTGGAATTTTTTAAATCATTAAGTATATTTCTGTTTTAAGACGAACAATTTTTACGAAGTTCATTCATGAAAGCATTCTTATTCATCTAACAACTGTTATGTTTTTAAAGTAAAAAAATAAATAAATAAAATGATCGACCCAGTACTTCCCTGCTAAACACACTGTTATAAAATAAATACTGAATATGACTTTCTCAGGCTAGAGGACGATTTAATCCAAACAATACCACTAGATATTTTAAATATTAAGTATTTCATGGTCAGGTATTTCCCCCATATACAAACAATTTCTATTAAAATGGGAAATAATGAAAAAAATAACATTTTCAGATTTCTTAACTTCACAAACACTAACAAATAAAGTATACACGATATATTCGAGGCAACCCTTCTAAACCTCTTTTATCCTTTAACTCCTCTTTATGATTAAATAAAAATAGTCACACAAAAAAAGTTCATTACCACGAACCAAAAGACATGGATCTAGTGTACCATATTTTTCGACGCTAAATTCGAATCCGTAAAACATCGCTTGAAATGGGATAACTACAGTAATACTCTTAATGAAGTGTAAGTCCTATAGTATAGAGAAGAGAATATGCATTCAAATCACAGTAAGCTATTTTTATTAATTAAACCAAAATCGACCCTTACAGAGGGTGAAAAGTACCCTTAAAACTCAAATAACGCACGCAAGTTTAAATAACATGTACAAAGGACAAATTCTTGTAGTTCTTAGGACAAAATATCAGAATCAGGTGTGACAACCAGACATTACTCTTAAAGGGTTGAGACTCATTCCTATATGGTGTAAAAATCACCCCAACCTACGGAGGTATCTCATAAGTTTCAATAACGACGAAAAAAGTCCAGGCTTTTTTAGTTTTAGGCAAGGTGAACAAATATGGAGTAGATTCACTTGAACCACCGATACACGACTATAAACTACCCTTGAAGGGTGGCAAAAAAATATCTATGCGCTCTAACGATGCGCTTGGATGTTACTGAAATTCGGAAAGTGTCAAATATTTGTAAATTACCGTGCTAAGCAATTGACATTTATAGTCTCAAGTAGGATGGACAGATTGAAGTGAATGTGCATCATTCAAGCCTGATTCTTCTTGAAATTTAATTCGAAACACTATCTCTCGTTGTAGTAATTTTTTGCCCCAGATCGCATAATTTTTAACAATCTCGTTCCTTCCAAATTTATAACACCTTATAACCTTTACTGAATAATTTTTTTGATACACTGATTAAAAAATGCTGTGGAATAATTATTCCATACATATGGGACACCCTGTATATATATTAAAAAAGGGCCAATGATATGACGTCCACGAACCTCTGCCCACACGTTTATCTTTTGTGGTCTTTGAGAATGACTGTCGATTATCCAGTGGGGATTCTCAGTAGACCAGTACCGGCAGCTATTCCTGTTAACTCTTCCGTTGAGACAAAATGTGTCCTTGTCAGAAAAAAAAACAATAGTATAAATTCGGTTAGGATCATGACTGATTCGTTCCATCACAACCTCGCAAAATTCAACGCGTCTATCGTAGTCATCTTCAGATAATTCTTGCAATTTTTCTTCATTCAGTATACGTCTTAAGGTATGGGATTTTCTGTAATTTCCAATAAAACATCTTTTTATCATCGCTTGTTTTAACTTTTGGAGGTCCAGATTTAGAACGATTCTCAACATGACCTGATTATCTAAATGGTTTTAATGTTTTGCTAACTACGGATTGGGCAATACGTTCTCGATTCGGATATTCTGCGTTCACACACCTCCTGTTGTGATCTCCTACGTTCTCCGTAACCAACCATCATTAACAAAGTGATTCTTTCAGTTTCTGTTAAATGTACGATTATGATATTACGCTCAAATTGCAGTTTCACAAACCCATTATGTCGTTATCTGATAGTAAATGTTTGACATAAGCCAGTTTAAAAAAAAAAATAATAATTTGTTCTCCTTAATTTCAAATATCAATAATTTCAAAACAATTTAGACATATGGTATGTTAGACAAATAATATCTAGAATTTTTAGTAGGACTCAAAAATAAAATAATATACAGGGCTTTCCATTTAAAAAAATTTAAGATGACGCAATTTCTTTGAACTGACAAAACATTTTATTGTCAACGTCAGCATGTGCGCCGTATAACACTCTATAACTTTTATTTAAACATTTTTTCGATACACTATTAATAAATGCTGTGGAATCATTATTCCATACGTATGGGGCACCCTGTATATATATATATATATATATATATTTATATATATATATATATATATATATATATATATATATATATATATATATATATATATATATATATATATATATATATATATACAGTAGAACCCCGGTTATCCGAGGTAACGTGGGGAGAGCACCCTCCTCGGAAAACTGAAAAGTCGGATAATCTGGATTTGTATTTTATTCATTCAAAAAATAAACAGCAATACTTTAAACCGATGTATTAACGTTTTTAACATATAAATAGGTACAAACATTATAAAACAGTGAAATAGGTATCTATGCGCTTCTGTTTCATATTGCATCTTCTTTTTCTCGCTGCAATGTTTCTCCATCTATTAAGAAGAAGCAAATTCGCTGGGGTTGCCTCTGGTTGTTGTTTCAATATACCTCAAAGCTTTTTCCAAAGAAGCAAAAACTTCTTACTGGGACACTGTTCATCCACCGCCGCTTCGTCATCGTCATCTGATTTTTCGGTTTCCTGAAAGGCATTCGTTATATCTTCAATACTCATTTCTTCCTCTAAATCATCTGCTGTAATCCATTCAACAACATCTTCTCTTGGTCATATTTTCGCAACCTTTTAATTTTTGCATTAATTCAAATAAACTTTTTTCTTTTTCTTCTATCTCGCTGTCAAAATTTGAACAGGACATTTCTCCATGGCTTCTCAATTTCAAAGCTAATTCATTTAATGGAGTATCATGTTCACTGTCATTATAGTCCTCAAAATCAATAACTTGTGACCAACATTTTTGAATAGTGGTAGTACGCACAGAATGCTAAGCTTGACTTACCCAGTAAATAACATTTTTGAGTGTAACCTTTCTCATCCCATTGATAATATCCTCCTTTTCTGTGTATTCTAACAGATGTTCAAGATATAAACACCTATAATTTTTTTTAATGTTTTCGAGGATGCCTTGATCCATCTGTTGCATTATGCTGGTTACATTTGGAGGAAAAATTTTTACAACAATTTCGCCCACATGAAGTCCTTCTACAGGGTGAGAGGGAGCATTATCCATTAACAAAATTGCTTTAATAGGAATAGGTTTCTGTTCAAAAATTTAGTCACAGATGGCACGAACTCGTTTTCAAACCAGTTAGTAAATAAGGTCGCATCCATCCATGCGCTCTTCTGACTTTTGTAATAGACTGGTAGAGCTTTAGGTGAGATGTCTTTAAAAGCTCTTGGACGTGCAGATTTGCCAATCACCATCAGTGGGATTTTGTGCTTGCCAGATGCATTGGAACATACCATTATAGTTAATCTTTTCTTACTTCGTTTGTGCCCAGAAGCTGATTTTTCCTGGCGAGATGTCAATGTTTTTGATGGAAGCATTTTATAATTCAGACCAGTTTCGTCACAGTTGTAAATTTGATCACATGTGTATCCACAATCTTCGATTTGCTTTTTAAAGTTCTGCTTAAACTTCTCAATTGATGACACATCAGCAGAAAGTTTTTCACCACATACAGTCAGTTGTCGTACACCGAACCGTTTTTTTCCAGCGGTCAAGCCATCCAGAACTGGCGGTAAACTGATCTATCTCTGGGAATTGCCTGCTAATCATTATTGCTTTCTGTTGTAAAATTGGACCTGACAGAGGCACACCTTTTGATCTCTGTTGATTAAACCACATGAATAAAGCTTCGTTAACCTTTTCATAGTCGCCGGTTTTCATCGATTTTCTTCCTGAGGACGAGGAGGTTTGACTTATACACCACTCTTCTATTTTTGTGCGGTTTCTTTTCCATTCTCCAACTGTTACCTCACCTACTCCATAATCTCGGGCAACAACTTTAGTTCTCTCCTGCTTCAATTCTTCTGATGGCTTTTAATTTTTCTTCAATAGAAAAGACGATCTTTTACGCTTGTTTTGCTCCATTATAAAACGACAAACAAAAATTCAAACAAAGCAGTTCGTATTAATTACACTTAACTACCAGAACTCTAACCAAATAAATTATGTGAGTATACTCGTACTTCTCCGTAGTAAACGCTATAACGCACTGCATTCACGCAAATTGACATGCTGAAAGATTCCAAAAACAAAAATAGGGGAACCCCTCACACGGGCCAGGGGGATTTCCCGAAGGCCCCGACGATTTTAAATTGAAATATATACATACATATTTTAGAAGCTCGGTTAATACGCAGCATAGACGCACTTACCTCGGATAATCAGGTTTTTAGATTAGCTAGGTTAATCCGGAACTCGGATAATCGCGACTCGGTTAATCGGGGTTCTACTGTAATTTGATCTCCTTAATTTCAAATATCAATAATTCCGAAACAGTTAGTTCAATTTACGCATATGGTATGTTAGACAAATAATATCTAAAATCTTTAGTAGGACTTAAAAATAAAATAATATACAAGGCTTTCCATTTAAAAAAATTTAAGATGACGCAATTTCTTTGAACTGACAAAACATTTTATTGTCAACGTCAGCATGTGCGCCGAATAACACTCTATAACTTTTATTTAAGCATTTTTTCGATACCCTATTAATAAATGCTGTAGAATCATTATTCAATACATATGGGGCACCCTGTATATATATATATATATATATATATATATATATATATATATATATATATATATATATATATATATATATATATATATATATATATATATATATATATATATATATATACAGTCCCTGGCCAAATTATTAGACGCACTGCAAAATTTCATGTAAAATATTAATTACCGAGTGATATTGTACCGTTTTATTATTTTAAATTGATTTGTTTTTTATTTTTATATTATCCAATCAATTTATTTGACATAAATAAAACAGCATTAATTTAGAAAAGCATAAGTTTATTAAGTTTTAAAGAAAAGTGAAATTCATGTTAGTAAAAGTCAGTATTTAGTTGAGCCACCTTTAGCCGCTATCAAAGCTTTAATTCTGCGCGGCATGCTATCAATGCAAGATTGTACTGTCTCCTGCATTTGAGGATGATGATTCCACACATGAATAATCTTTTCTAGGAGCTGGGTTTTGTTGGTAATCACATCTTTAGCCACTTCTCTTTTCATCAGCTCCCACACATTTTCAATTGGGTTCATATCAGGGCCAATCCAACAGAGGGATATTTTTTTCTGCCAAAAAAGCTTTAACAGACCGAGCAGTGTGGCAGGGTGCTCCATCTTGCATGAAAGTGAATGGTTCCCGATTTGGAAACCATTCTCTGAGCTGCGGAATCAACCGATTTTGTAATACTTCTTTGTACTGATCTTGCCTCATTATTCCTTTGACGACGTACAGACGTCCAGTGCCCTTGCCGCTGATGACTGACCAAATCATCACTTTGGTGGGATGTTTAACCGTCGGAACGACACAATCAGGATGAAACTTTTCTCCATGACGACGACGCACATACTGAGCTTTATTCTGCAAAAATTCGAATGTGCTTTCGTCACTGAAGCAGACCTGTCAAAAATAGGAAAAATATATAAACTTCCATGTTTATTTGCTTTATTTAACTGAAAATGATAATAATGTATCAATTACTGATTAAATTGCTGTATCTTACCGATCTTCAGAAGTCCACATCTTTGTCTTGCCATTGTTTGGCCCACTTCAGGCGCTTTGCTTTCATTGCAGCTGTTAACTTGGGCTTCCTGGGGGGCGACAGGCCTTAAAATCTAATTCTTTCAATTTTCTTCGAACAGTGCGCTCAGAAGCATTTACGCTAGCATCCTGGAGTTGTGATTTTATTACCTTTGTGGTAGCAAATCTGTTTTCTACCCAAATTTTCTTCAAATATCTCTCTGACCGTGGAGTGAAAATTGGTTTTCTACCGCATCTTTTTCTTTCTTTTCGGGCTTAATTTCTTCCCTGACTCAATTTTCTTTTTTATGCGTCGTACACTAGCTTCAGAAACCTCCAATCTTCGTGATATTTCTCGGTTTGTAAATGTTTTCGCAATCACAAGGGGCTTCACTTCAGCTTTTTTACGTGGTGAAAGATCGCCTTTTCTACCCATAATGAAAATAGTCCAATTACTTTTTTAAAACACTGCATACAAAATAAACTAATAACTGAGTAGTATAAAACTGTTAAACAAACAATCACAGTCCATAAAGCCACAGAAACACGTCCGTACCTGACTCGATTCCGATCGCGACTGATACAGGTTTGTACTTATTTACGTTCATGTATCACTTTGTTAACACAGTGTTGCCATATGTTAAAAATAAATACAAATATGTAGTTTACAACAATTCTTTTAAATAAAAATCAATAATATTGTAGTTTAAATTAATTTGGCCAGGGACTGTATATATATATATATATATATATATATATATATATATATATATATATATATATATATATATATATATATATATATATAAATGCAGTTGCATAATAAATAAAATTTACTTAAGTTATTCATAAAAAAAAACGTCAACGCCGACATCGATTTTTTTTCCTCCGTCACGGAAGTTACCGAAGGTCAAAACTGAATTTGTGTAGGTCAGTAAAATTAGGTGTTTACCGAACGTATAATTACATTTCGTTTCGTTTTTTTATCGGTATTAATTACGAACGAAGGCGATAAACACATGGAACTACTCGATTTGTTGTTTTAGGAAGATGCCCATATTAAAGCGATAAATAAAAAAAACATAAAAATCATGTGAAGGTTACGCTTTTTTGTGACCGTCCGATCGTATTCAACCCGAAAACGATGTTAGCAGACACTAACTGATAATATAAAAAGGTATAGTTTGTCTCAACTCATAATACGTGACTCCAATTGACATTACTATATAAACCTCCCTTACTATGTTACTAAAACTAACTTGACTGATAAACACAACATATTAAGATTAAAAGAAAACCGGCCAAGTACACATCGGACTTGCCAAATTAGTGTTCCGTACGGAAATTAGATTTAAAATTAAATAAAATTATATCTCGGTACAGGAGCGACTCGCTACTCGGTTACAATTACCTCCACCATACGTCAAGAAACACAGTTTTCATAGTTTTTTTTTTATACCAGATAAATTACACAGGCCAACGATGAAAAACTTTTTTAATAATTTTACCTGATTTCTATGTTTTTTGGTGTTCTGAGTCTGAAAATAATAATGAAAAAATCGTATCATCCACCAATTTTTTTTCCCATTTTAACATTCGAAATGTTTATTTTTTATCATTCGAATGTTATTAGGTTGGCAGTTCCGATAAATGTCACAGCTGTTTGTTTTCTTCCAGTTAATAGGTTCGTTCCAACCCGCATCAGAAACAGTTTCTTACAGTCGGGATTCTGCGCAGTAAGTTAATTGTGTTCCAACCAAAGTTACTAATGGTTAGCAAACTATTAGGTTTATGTTCCAACTAAAATTCAAACCTGTTTGAAAACTATCCGAACTGTTTGCGGATTATCTTCTAACCAATAATTTGGCGCATGCGTATTGCAACTATTTTGATTTTGCTTGCAACATAACCTATAATCCGACAAAGTGGAAGCTTCGAATAAAAGTATTTTAAAAAGGCTTGTATTGCTTAGACACCACGAAAGTCGTGAGAAGATCTCACAAATTTCAACATATGGAGTGATTTAGTAATTATACCGTTAATATATAATGTTGGATATATTTACACATGAACCTTATCACATACCTTCTAGATCCATTTTGACTTTTATGCTTAGCCTTGTAAATAAAAAAAAATTATATCTATTCAAAGCAAGATTCGAAGATTCGACCGACCGAAGTTTGTTAGGTTATATTTATTCACATGTCAAGCAAATTATCAGCTGTTCCAACCATCTATATAAAAATTAATCAGAAGTCAATATATCACAGACATGCGCGATAACACGATTTGCAAATTGCTGGAAATCTGTTTCTGATTTAAGGTTGGAACGAACCTAATATAACCTCGCAGTGTTTAACCCATGTGCTTTAATTCACACTCAACGTATGTTGTAAAAACTCAATCGTGGTTGTAAAAACTCTCCCAACACTTTTTGTTATATATGTGGTGAGTTTATAGTTAATAAACATCAAAGAAAATTACTGACTTTGTAAAAAAAGTATACTCTGCTTATTTTGGTGTAGAAATAGGTAATCAAGAAATATGTTGGGTTCCTAACAAAGTATGTTATGTTTGTGTAGAGCAGGGGTGCTCAAACTTGAACTGCTGGCGATCTACCTTAATATTGTTAGACTAAGATCGATCGACTCTGGGAGGCTGCAAGTAAGTGTGATGCAGGATTGTCGTCTAGGTAGGGTGTATCGTGGCATAGATATTAGTTTTCCCCACAATATGCATTTTTTTTAGTCAAGGTAAGTGTAGGTCTGCTCTAAAATGTCAATGAAAAAACCCATAATTATTCAAAATTGCGAGTTTATTGGTTCTTACAAAACAAACGAGTTCTAGTGTCTAAACTTAACTAAAGAGTGACTTTGGATGTTGAAGCGTGGCACTGCATGTCCTCAGCATACTTTTCATAAGATGGTACGTAATTACCGAGTGCTAATCGCAAGCATGATGACATATGTTCGTCAGTTAGTCGATTGCGATATTTTGACTTAATTATCTTCATTTCAGAAAATGCAAACTCGCACAAGTAAGTTGACCCAAACATTGCCGTCAGTTGAAGGGCGATTTGCCTTAAATTCGGATATTTATCTTCATATATAAAACACCAGAATTTTGTATCAGATGCTGTGGCTTTGAGATGTATATCTGATATAATCTGCACTAACTCATTTTCAACAGAACATGAGTCCATGTTAAACTGACTTGCTATTTCAGTAGCTAATTCCTCAATGTTTTTACACGAAAAAGGACAACTCATCAATGATGCGATATTTGCTAATTTACTGAAATCATAAAAACGTATTTCGAATTGGCCCAAAATATTTGATAATTCTGCCTTATAAATATCATAATTCAACTGAGGAATCCTTGCTTTCAAAGACGGAAAATTTTTCAGATCCTTTCTTTTCAGTTGATCTATTATAAGTTGCAATTTACTTTTGAATGCGTTTATTGCGCTAATCATCTCAATAATAGTTTTTCCTTTACCTTGAAGCTCCAAATTAATGGTGTTTAATTGCATTGTGATGTCTGTCAAAAATGCCAAATCAGTCAGCCATTTTCCGTTTTCAGCATCTGAGTGTCATCACCTCTTTCGTCCAGAAAAGCTGTTATTTCGGGCAACAATTCTTGAAACCTTTCTAGGAATTTTCCGCGACTCAACCACCTGACGTCCGTGTGAAGAACTAAATCAGTGTGTTCAGCTGACTCACTATCTTCCAACTGCAATTTAAAGAGCCGTCGTTGCAAGCTACGTGCACGGATAAAATTCACAATTTTTATTGCAATGCCCATAATCTCCTCCATGTTTAGAACTTTTGAACACAAAACTTGTTGATGTATAATGTAATGGAAGGAGAAAAAATGAAGGGAAATCATCATTAGCTCGACACAATGCCACAAAACCGTTTTTGTTTCCAGTCATTGCTGGTGCTCTATCAGTTGTAATGCACACTAATTTATATATTGGTAGCTTGTAGTTTGTTACAAAATTAAAGAAAACGTCATATATATTTTCGCCACGGGTCTTTCCTTTCAGAGGAATCATTGTCAAAATCTCTTCCTTAGCCGACATGTCATTGAATACCATTCGAATAAAAATACACAGCTGGGCAGTGTCTGTCATATCGGTGGATTCGTCGAACTGTAAAGAAAAGTATGTACATTCCATGATATCATGTTTTAGTTTATCTGCCATGTCCTGACTCATGACTTCAACACGCCTTATGACAGTCGGACGAGATAACTGAAGTTCTCTAATAGCAGACATAATCTCTGTTTTATTTTTAAAATCTCCAAATAAAGTCTCACCCGCTTCAATAAATGCTTCCTTCACACCCAATCCATCATCAAATGGTTTCTTGTGTTTTTTGCCAATATATCGCTCCTGATGAAGGTAACATGGTTAGCGAAAAGCGCGTCAAGTGCAAAAATAAAGTGTTTGGTGTAGTGGTGATATATACTGAGTAATATATGAGATATTTTAAATGACGCGATCGTTGCAGGTTTTGATTGTTTGGCTGGTCTTGTGAACATGGTTTGTTCTTTTTTCAAACAAGTTATCAAATCACGTACTTTTCGTTTTCTTAATTCACTCTGTGACGGAAAATCCTTTTCATAGTTTTTATGAACCGTTTTATGATGCCTCTCTAAGTTCCGACGCTTAGGCATTGCAACTGACGCACGGCAAATGAGACAAATGCACTTATCCTTTACCATACAAAAGAAAAATTCTTCCTCCCAATCGTTATTAAAATGATAAGTTTTACTTTTCTTCGCTGCACTCATTTTGGACTATTTATTAATAAACTTTGTATCGATGTATCGCCTTCAAGTTACAACTCAGACTGACTCCTATTCCTGCAGGCGCACCATTTATATCGGCGCGAACGAAGTCTCGAATGTTCCCGTCAAAAACACGCCGCCCGAAGTTTCTAGAAAAATCGGCGGGAATCAAAAACGCGGCTTTTCTTTGACAGGTACTGAGCGTTCCTTTGATAAAGCCGCCTATTGCCGCTAGCAGGGGTTTATTACGATAAAAGAAAGTGATGAGGGGGTTATTCTGGCCTAATTGTGGATCGAATAAATTTTAGTAGTTTATTCATTACATTTTGTTTTAGTTACCTAAAACAAAATCTGTGAATAGTTCTATATCGGAATTTTTTTCTCGAGATCGACTCAAAAAGCACTCGCGATCGACTTGTCGATCGCGATCGACCGTTTGAGCACCCCTGACTTAGATGTATTGGTTTAAAAAGTTTTTACAAATATTTTCTTTGTTGGCCTGTGTTATCGAATGTAATGCACTGTGATAATTTTCGCTCAATATACACTTTATGGAGAAAATTCCAGAATTTTTTCAAAATTTTTTTGATCAGTACTTTTCGGGACAAGGAGGAGCATCGATTTTTGGCAATTTTTAAAAATAACACATATCATATACCTTTTAAACTCATATTTTCACAAGCTTTCATTTCACACCCCCTCGATGACCTGTTAAAAAAAATTCACTTCCAGTTTCACACCCCTTAAGTCAAAATTTTTCAAAACTACACGGCTCTGATCAGGCCATTAATTCCTATATTTGTGCCAAATTTCAACATTGTATGTCCAATAGTTTCGGAGAAAATCGGGTGTGTCAGATATCCGTACGGAATACTAAAAATGAGTAAAGTAATTTACTTAGTACTACCTTTGCAAATATGCCGTTCTTAAAAGACAAAGGCAAACAAGGTACCTAAATCACGTATAACTCTAATATATTTTCACATCTTACCACTGATTCTATGGAAAAATAAATCGATTACGATTATCAAATACAAATCCAAGTTTTACATTTTAAAATAATTAGTTCCAGTTTGTTAGACAAACGCTATTTATCAATATTATTCAATTGATACTGTAGAAAATAACAATCATCCATATCATTGTTGCAGTTAATACCACCAGGCCTCAAACGAAGATAATTTATAAATAGAATAAACGGGACCGCAGGTTAGAACTTTGAAGAACATTTGAAGTTGAAAATAAATTTCAGTTCTAAACCCGGTTTGATAAACAAAAATAGGCTTCTAAGTAAGAAGCTAAAACTTTACCAAATCTATAGAATAACACATATCTGCAAGCCTATGTAACAAAATTATATGGTCGTTTCTGCAAAAGCCTTCGAAAAGTCAGCATAAACCACATCAATTTGAATGCTTTGATCCACTGATCCATACATTACTTAGTTACTATCGGGTTTAAAAGCGTGGACCTTTTTTCGAAATGCCAATTCTGGTGTGGTGAAATTAGAAGTTCATTTGCTTACTACAGGATGGATTTAGTATACACTGACATCTCGAAAGACTTCAGGAAATTACATAAAATATAAACTGGCTTGTAGTTGCAAACATTCTATGGATTGCCTGATTTTAAAACCAGAAATACTGTTAAAGCTTCGATATGTCGGAAAATACTGACAATTTAATAATCAACTATACTATATATAAAATGCAACGTCTCTCCGTCCCTTAGTGCGCTTATCACTCGGGAACCACTTATCAGATTTACTTGCTTTTTTTTTTAAAAACATACATATGTTTTCTAGCCAGGTTATAAGATATATTTTATTACGTTAGGTACATAAGAAATAAGCAGAAACGATAATAGTGAATCAAGTTGGAAAAAAAAGTTTACCGCTAGCGCGCGTTCTCTTGCAATACACTGCCTAAACCATTAAATATGGCACAATATCATGTAGCAAAGAATATAATATATATAAAATGCAACGTCTCTCTGTCTGTCTGTCCGTTAGTGTGCTTATCATTCGAGAACCATTTATCCGATTTACGTGTTTTTTTTTAAATTCTTAACTTAATATTTATCAAAAAAAATCTAAAATATAAATAAAACGCAACGTCTCTCTGTCTGTCTGTCCATTTTTTTATAAAGTTATATGTATGTTCTCTTGCCGGGTTATAGGATATATTTTATTACGTTAGGTAACATAAAGAATAAACAGTGACGATAATAATCAAATCTACGCGAGCTGCGCCGCGGGCACGGCTTGTATGAAATATCTTTATTTAAAGCAAGAATGGTTATTTTGTCGTAATTCCACTCTCGACATTTTAATCCTTACTATATACTTAGGGTAAAACTTTCTGCAACAAAACACCAATATTCGATAAAATGTTAGTAAAAAAAGAGGAAAACAAATATGAATGTGAAAACACAAGCGTTAATGTGAGCATAACAGTGCAAAATGAGTGGGTTGAATGAAATCATAATATAAATAGGAACAAGTAGCCATTGCTCCTTATTTTTATGTGGCAAATCACTAGTATTTATGTTGTATATGCTGTTTTCTCTTAAACTTTGCTTTTAAAACTTTGCTGAATTAATAGACAACTCTAGGTATGGATATTCTATATAAGATTACACGGACCAGTTTTTTTTTAATTTAGAATTTAGACAGTAATCTAATATCGCTACCCAAAAAAAGGAAAACACAATTAACAAAAGTATAGAAAGTACTTCTACACTTTTACTAATTCATTTTATTAGTTACGTGTTAACGCCGGTATGTGCTATTTTGCAGGACGAAAAGATGAAGAGCTGTAAGCTTGCAAGTTCTGTAGTAATACAGCCGAGCAAAATTTTTTTTTACAGATTGGGTGATATTTTTCTTATCGTTCACCTCCCTGCCTGAACAAGGATTTACTCTTTTTTTTCATATCCTGTGGATATCAGCGAAGATGGCACAATATCCATCAACGTTTTCCAAATGTAGAAACATACAATCTGTCAAGTAAGAACGTGACCGCTCCACTGTGGTCCAGGAATTTAGTTTTTTTCGTCAAAATTATCTACAAGTCTTAATTTCCAACCGATTTGGATATTTTTTTTTTTTAAATACTCGTAACTAAAGTTCCAAAAAATCTCTCAAAGCCGATTTTTGAATTATAGCCAATTTTTGGTTATTTTTCTCCATTTTTGGATAAAAAGCAACTTATGTTTCTCGATCTACATAACCTGAAATTTGTTGTCTCAAGACCTAAAGGTCGCGAGGTCATTCAACATAGCCATTTTTCGGACATTATTTGGACATATTTTGACCACATTTATCACGATTTTAACCAGAAATGATGATAAATGTGGTCAAAATATGTCCAAATAATAGCCGAAATATGGTTATGTTGATTCACTTTGCGACCTTTAGGTCTTGAAATAACAAATTTCAGATTATGTAGATCGAGAAACATAAATTCCTTTGGTTTGTTCATTCAAATAACACAAACTTCGAAAAAATTACTAAAAATTATCTATAAATGGCAGAAAAATAACTAAAAATTTGCCATAATTCAAAAATCCGCCTTCGGGAGATTTTTTGTAAATTTAGTTAGGAGTATTTAAAAAAAAATGATCCAAATCGGTTAGAAATTAAGTCCTGTAGATAATTTGGAACGAAAAATTAAATTCCTGGACCATTGTGAGCTCAAAAGACTGCCGCGGACTGACGCGCAAACAGGGACTCATTTTGGTTTCTACGTGATTTCAACGGAAGTTCGGAATCGACTAATACTTTTACTAAAAGGCATGGTAGAGAAAGGATCCCTCTACCGATGTTTTGTAGAATCACTAGAATCGCATCTACCAAAAATGAATTATCGCAGACACGTTCTCACTTGACGGGCCGTACATTTTTGTATTTCACACGTAGACAACGCGGTAGTTTTTGTATTTCTACAGCAACTACTACCTGTGCAATATATAATAATGTACTAGAAAGAGATCCTTTATCTTTTTTTCGATACTTTTAATACACTAAATAATTTGGGAGTTCTTTTAATATCCTTGCAGGGCAAGGTCCCAAGTTGTTTTCTACGTTTCTGTATCGATGATTCTAAGGTGTAATATATAAGAAAAAATCTTGTATCTGACATTTATGTTCTTGATTCTTTGCTTTATGATAAAAAAAGACATAGATTTTAGCACATTGCTAGCCTGTACCAACAGCTTCGCCTGCAATTATAACTAGGTAGGCTTATTCTAAAAGTATTCCACAATTAGGTAGGAAATTTAGCCACATCGTAAATTAAATTGGATTAGCAGACCTACAAATGCAAAAATTAGCTTAAGCTGTTGCATCAGCACCTGAATTGTCACCTGCGTAAATAAACCGACAGGCCTTTTTTGCGTTTTTCTGAAATCAATGAGGATGTAATTGTGGGACACTGTCAGAGGAGTCACCTCGTATATTATTGGTTTATCGTATTATTATATTTTCCTACCCTGTATCCCTTTATATATAGTCGGTCAAGTAAGAAAGTGTTTGTTCATTAAAACATGTATATACAGCCTTAGCCAAAAGTATTAGGCACTCCTAATAAACACCTGAAACTCATAAAAATATTAAAAAACAATAGACAATCTCTTTTACAGGTCCATAAAACACCTGGCCCACAAAATTGCGATAATGAGGTTTTTTGAAAAATATTTTTTAATGTTTTATCAGTTTCTTTTTACTACTTGCAGTGTCAAGAAGCTTCCGTTCGTGTTTTATTTGTGAACTAGACATTCTTATATTTGAGAAATGCCTAAGAAAAGTGAGCTTGGTATCGCAAAACGAATTAAAATTCAAACCCTACATGAAAAAGGCAAGTCCCAGGTAGAAACAGCCAAGTTAGTGAAATATTCTCGGTGTGCAGTGCAATGTGCAATTAAATAGTTTGTGGAGACTGGCTCGTATGCCAACAAAATGAGAACGGGCAGAAAAACGTAGACTAATGAGCGACAGGACAGAAAACTCATCCGCGAGTCTATTAAAAATCGAAAAAAAAAAACATCATCTGAGCTCGCTGCAACTCTGTCGGAAGAGATTGGGATGCCGATTAGTTCTCGAACGGCAAGGAGAAGACTGACAGAAGCTGGATTAAGAGGGTGCAAAGCTAGAAAGAAGCCTTGGCTTTCAGAGACCAATAGGAAGAAACGCTTAGAGTGGGCTCGGAAGCACTAACATTTTAGCGAAGAGGATTGGTCTAATGTTGTATGGTCCGATGAATCCTACTTTGTGGTAAGTTTTTATATGATTTATTTTAACAAATAACTACATACAATTACTATTAATTTAATCCGTTTTAGTGAAAATGATAACTAATTTTTTAATTGAGTATTTTTTCTTACAACGATTCGGAACGTCAGGTGTGACATCGTGAGGAGTCGTGTAGGCGAGGAATACCATCTAGATTTCGTGGTACCTACTGTAAAACACGGAGGAGGCAGCATTATGACCTAGGGCTGCATGGCTGCTAAAGGTGTCGGCAAAATGTTCGTCTGTGAAGGTCGCATGAACAGCCAAAAGTACATAAATGTACTAAAAACTGTACTGATGCATTCGCTAACGCGCATTTTGGGCGACACTAATTTAGACATCCAATTCCAGCAAGATAATGCACCTTGTCATAAATCAGCGGCTACGATGCGCTGGTTTAGAGACATTGTCTTGTTGGATTGGCCGGCGCAGTCTCCACATCTAAACCCTATCGAGCATCTTTGGGGTATGTTGAAGCGCAAGATACGGGGAGCATAGCATAACTTCAAAAGCAGCGCTAAAAAGCGCCTTGATGGATGAGTGGGTTGCCATAAGTACAACTGAATGTACTAGGCTTGTACGCAGCATGCCTCAAAGAACTGCTGCTGTAATTAAAGCTAAGGGCGGACACACCAAATATTAATTTATTTCATAATTTCACTTCAATATGCGATTTTAAAAAACATACGAATTTAATTTTTTACCCTGAAACACAAGAAATGAAGTAAATTGTAGGGTGCTTAATACATTTGCCCAAGGCTGTATTTAAAAGTTTTCATTCGACAATACAGGATTGCGTCCAGTCCCCATCAGAGTCGATGATCGCCTGCCATCTTCAGGGCATACCTTCGACGAGATTTTCCGCGTATTCTTGAGGCAAAGAATTCCAAATTGCCCGAATTTGCCGTGATACCTACTTCACTTCACTGTATACACCTTTTTACTACGCATCTTCTGCTTGATGTATAACCACACGTTCTCGATTGGATGTTCATCTGGGATGGCCAATTTAGTGTGACGATACCAGATGCCCCCTTTCCACTAGCTACACGTTTTCCTCCGATGTTTGGGGTCGTTATCATCTTGAAGAATCCACTACTCATTTTCACCAATAAACCACCATTTGGCAGTAGATCCTAATGTCTCCTTGAAAATCTGAAGCCTTTTTTCGTTCAAATTGTAGATAAAGACGAAGTAACACATGGGCTGAAAAGTCCCGGGCCTAACACATAGATGGCGCTAGTTTTATTGCAGTCACCTTTTTTTTCAGTTAATACTAACCTTCAAAAGACAGCTGTTAAAATTTCATGATATTCTATTCATTAGTTTGTGAGTTATTGTGCTAAGAGTGACGCTACTTTTGTTATTTTCAAAACAATGGATCAAAAACAATTTCGTGTTTTAATTTTACACTGCTTCTTGATGGGAAAAAATACCGTTCAAGCGAAGCAATGGCTTGAAAAGTGTTATGGGGACTCCGCTCCATCAGAAACAACAATAAAACGTTGGTTTGCTGACTTCAAACGTGGTCGTAGAGACACCGATGATGCAGAACGCAGTGGACGTCCAAATGAGGCGGTAACACCAGAAAACATCAAAAAAATCCATAAAATCGTTTTGAATGATCGAAAAGTGAAGTTGCGTGAGTTAGCTGACATCGTAAAGATATCAAAAGAACGTGTTGGCTTTATATTGCATGAGCATTTGACTATGAGAAAGCTCTGTTCAAAGTGGGTGCCGCCTTTGCTCACTGTTGATCAAAAACAAGAACGTGTTGATGATTCTGAGCAGTGTTTGGCCATGTTTAAACGTAACAAACCGGAATTTTTGCGTTGATATGTGACAATGGATGAAACATGGATCCATCACTTCACTCCGGAATCAAAACGATCGTCATCTGAGTGGACAGCAACTGGTGAACCTCGTCCAAAGCGCCCAAAAGCACAACAATCGGCTGGAAAGGTTATGGCCTCGGTATTTTGGGATGTGCGTGGTGTAATATTCATCGACTATCTTGAGAAAGGAAATACCATCAACAGTGAATATTATATAGCGTTATTGGAGCGTTTGAAGGCCGAAATTGCAAAGAAACGACCGCATATGGCAAAGAAAAAATTTTGTTTCATCAAGACAACGCACCGTGTCACAAGTCAATCAAAACAATGGCAAAACTACATGAATTGAACTTCGAATTGCTCCCACATCCACCGTATTCGCCAGATTTGGCTCCCAGCGACTACTGGCTGTTCGCAGACCTGAAAAAAAATGCTCGCCGGTAAGAAATTTCGCACGAATGAAGAGGTTATCGCTGAAACTGAGGCCTATTTTGAGGCAAAAGATAAATCGTTCTACAAAAGTGGTATTGAAATGTTAGAGCGGCGCTGGAATGATTGCGTTGCTCTTGATGGAGATTACGTTGATGAATAAAGCTAATTTTGAACCAAAAAAACCGTGTTTTTCTTTGTTAGGCCCGGGACTTTTCAGCCCATGTGTTATCTCCCAAAACCTGTTTCCAAAAACCATTCCCAAACATGGATCTTCACAAGATGTTTCACGGTATGCTGAACGAATCGGCTAGTGGAAATTAACCAGGCTCTTGGAGTGATAACATAACCTCAAGATGAAGCTTCATCGGAAAAAATTACATTACACCAGTCTCCATCTATGTTTTTCTTTGCCCACACGAGTCGTTTCTCTCTGTGTTTTTCGTTAAGCAATTGTGTTCTTGTATTCTATACGTCAAGTAATCCACCATATAAAATAGGTCCTTGCTTAAAAATGGAATGGAAGTACGAGTCCTTACGAGCGCACAGTGTGGCGAGTGGTGTTTCAAAAGTACCTACAGGCATCAGGATTCACCCATTTCAATTTTTTTTAAATAATCCTCATCAAATTTCGAGGAGAACTTCGGAGCCCGATTTTTTTAAAAAAAACCTAACCTAACTTAACCTAATCAGGCCTAACATAAAGTAAAATAATGAAACAATAGGAAATGAAAAGAAATAGTCACTGAATCTTAAATACAACCTAACCTAACTAACCATACATATGGTTAGTAAGGTTAGACTGTATTTATTTATTTTGTATTATGTTATGCTAGGCTACTTCAGATTAAGTTAGGTTAGATCAGGTTTGGTTAAGTCATGTTAGGTTGAATTAAGTTATGTTCGGTTATATAAGGCTTTTAGATTCAGAGACTATTACTTTTCATTTATGTTAAGCTAGATTGGGTTAAGTTAGGTTAGGTTTTATTTTAAAATCGCTCCGAAGATCTCCTCGAAATTTGATCAGGATTATTTAAAAAAAAAATAAATAAATTTAAAATGGATCAATCCTGATAACTATAGGTATTTTTGAAACAACACCACTGGAATGGCCACAGTGTGGAGCGGTTCAATTATTGTGCACAGTTGATTTTGGTACTTCCAATTCGTCTTCAATCAATATCATGGTCGTTGAAATAACGCGCTCTTTTAATATACCAGGTGTACCAGTATGAAATGCGGATTTGTTTTCTAGAAAAACATGTTAAATTCGGAAGAATGATAAAAAGTGCTTTATTCAAAGTATGCTCCAACGCTTGTTATCATTTTTCCCATCTTTCGGGCAATTTGTGAATACCACGCCAGTAAAAATGTTCCCCTTTTGCTGCGAACCATTGTCATGAAGAAAAATGACTTTGTGTTGCCTCTTTCGGTACTCTGACCTTTTTTCAAGCAGTGAATGGTTCAAATCGGTCAAATTGTTGTTGGTAACGTTTAGTATTAACCGTTTTCTCAGGTTTTAACAGCTCATAATAGACCACGCCCCTCTGCTCCTACCAAACACAGAGCATCGTCTAAGCATGGTGTGCCTGGGTCTACCCATGATTTTTTGCGCTTGGGATTCTCAAAATAAATCCATTTTTCATCCCCTGTAACTGTACGATGCAAAAACGACTTTCTTTTTGCGCTTTTCCATTTGCCTGTCGTTCAACTCAAGTGGTACCCATCTACCTGCTTCTGAATCTTTCTCATCTCTCGTAGTCGATTGGAAACAGCTTGTTGACTAACGCCCAATTGCTCGGCGAGTTGTTTTTGTGTTTGCGAATCATCTTCGTACAACAATGCTTGCAATTCCACATCTTCGTATTTTTTTGGCGGTTTTCCGTCGTTCACACGTATCTTGCGATGGAGCATGTTCACCATAAGCTTCTCGAAGTAATCGGTATGATTCAACAGCAGTTTTCTTCAAATGAAAACAAAAAAATTAGTGCTCTCCGCGAATGCTCTTTGTTCGGTATAAATTTCGACATATTGAACACAACAACACAACACTATGCACACACTTTTCCAATTTATCACTCGTGTGCGTCTGACACTTATTAATGACACAAGAAAATGGCGCAGTGTCAAATCTTTATAGCACAAACGGCATTGGTACACCTGGTATCCTTGCTTATTCATTTTTTAAGCGTTTTGATTACCGAATTGAAAACAAAAAGTTAATCACACCTTTTTGTTTGAAACTGATATTGTCAAAACATACTATCAATTTTACCACCATTATAACTTCGTATTTATTGCTAGAAATGTCATTGAACAACTAATACAACATTACTATTTTGCCTTTGCCCTTTTCGAAACCAAGTTTTTTTGGAAAAGTTCGTTTTTTCGTAATCATACAGTATAAGTACGAAATAAAAGTTGAATATATAGAGCAGAGAAATATACTAATACTATAATGAACAAAAAGGTAACTGCAGTTTCAAAATAGTATATAATTCATAAAAATTATTCTACATTATGATAGCTAGATAGATAAAAAGAAGATGATCTATGTAATATAAAGAAAAGAGAAGGTAACTATAGTAATACTCACTAGCACCGATGCGTAGCTGATAAACTAAGCAGCAAGGATGTTAGACAGATTCCTGCAAACCAAAACAAGCACACTTCACACCTTGTGCAACAACTACAACAATACAAATATCTACATCTAATATTACGACATAATATAGGGTAATCCACAAATAATGGTCTTGTATACATATACAAGGTGGCCCCTTAGTATGCAAATATCTCGAATTATAGGAAATTCAGAGAAAAAAGTAGTAAAAGTTTTAGAGTTCCGAAAAAAAGCTAACTTAATACTGTTTTCGCATATACGAGGCTGGTTTGAAAAGTCCGTGCAAAAATAAAAACTACTTATGTGTTTGGGGTAAACCTTTTTTATTTTTCAACATAGTCTCCTTTTAGGTTTATATACTTCGTCCAACGATGTTCTAGTTTGTTGATCCCTTCCGAATAATAGGATTTGTCCAAGTCTGCAAAATATCCATTAGTTTCTGCAATCACCTCCTCGTTTGAATAAAATCTTTATCCCGCCAGCCATTTCTTCAAATTGGGGAACAAATAGTAGTCCGAGGAAGCCAAGTCTGGAGAATAGGGGGGATGTGAAATGAGTTGGAATCCTATTTCCATTAATTTTGCGACCACAACTGCTGAGGTGTATGCTGGTGCGTTGTCGTGATGGAAAAGGACTTTCTTGTGGGCCAATCGCGGGCGTTTTTCTTGCAGCTCGGTTTTCGAACGGTCCAATAACGATGAATAATATTCACCTGTAATAGTTTTACCCTTTTCCAGATAGTCGATGAGGATTATCCCTTGCAAATCCCAAAAGACAGTCGCCATAACCTTTCCGGCAGAAGGAACGGTCTTCGCCTTTTTTGGTGCAGATTCCCCCTTGGTAACCCATTGTTTAAATTGTTGTTTGGTCTCAGGAGTATAGTAATGTATCCATGTTTCATCCACAGTGACGAAACGACGCTTAAAGTCCTCCGAATTCTTCTGGAACAGCTGCAAACCATCCTTGCAACACTTCACACGATTCCGTTTTTGGTCAAGCGTGAGCAATCGCGGCACCCATCTTGCGGATAGCTTTCTCATGTCCAAATGTTTATGCAAAGTATTATGTACCCGTTCAGTCGAGATGCCCACAGCACTAGCAATCTCACGCACCTTAACTCTTCCGTCATCCATCACCATATCATGGATTTGAGCAATGATGTCTGGAGTCGTAACCTCCACAGGCCGTCCAGAACGTTCAGCGTCACTTGTGCCCATATGGCCAGTCCGAAAATTTTGAAACCACTTATAAACTGTTCTAATCGAAGGTGCAGAGTCACCATAATGTTTATCAAGCTTCTCTTTAGTCTCCTGAGGCGTTTTGCCTTTCATAAAGTAATGTTTAATCACCACACGAAATTCTTTTTCGTCCATTTCTTGAAAATCACTCGACTTCCTTGATTCACACGAATGCCAAACACAAAGAAATAGACCAATATGGCTGAAACTTGGTGTGCGTTCGTTCAAGAGATGCTACTAACTAAACATGACCTCGATACGCGCCGGTGGTGCCATCTCTCGGACTTTGCACGGACTTTTCAAACCAGCCTCGTATACGGTAGCTTACAAGAATAATTAAATAATATATACGGTAGATCTCGATTATCCAAAATAATATGGACCAAAGTAATTTCAGATAATCGAAACTTCGGTTAATCC
>CM032455.1:5359966-5404966 GCA_019049505.1 Pachyrhynchus sulphureomaculatus | reverse complement strand
CTATTCACAACATAGAAGAGGCTTGGAAGGAAGTTAAAATGAGTTGTATGAATGGGGTGTGGCGTAATCTTTGGCCAGATGTAGTGGAAGCACCTAGAAGAATTGTCCAGATGCAGAGACAAGTGCTTGAAGACATTGCTGCAATGATTGAGGGGTCTGAACTTGAAGATGTCACGGTAGAAGATCTCGTAGAACTTGTAGCAACGCACGACGATCCTATTAGCAATGAAGATCTGATCGAGTTACAGAATAATCCTATCTACGATGAGGAAGAACAAGTAGAAGAGAAAGTTTTATCTTCAGGGGAAATACAAAATGCACTTTCAAAAATTTATTCAGGTTTGGACATATTGCAGAGTATAGACAATAATGATGACCGTGTCTTGACCGTGTGTCAAACAATTAAAAACAGTGTTGGGTGTTATGAACGTATTTTACAAGAACGTAAACAAAACGTTACCCAAAAGACAATAGATGTATTTTTCCGTAAAAAATAAGAGTATGTATTGCATAAAGTGTTCTTAGAATTAAAGTGATTGATTAAAATGATTTGTATTTTTTTGTATTAAATTTTGACTATGTTTAATCATAAACCTCGATATACGCGAATTTCAGTTAACGCGATTTTTTTCGGAACGTATCCCTCGCGTAAAGCGGGGTATTACTGTATATATATATATATATATATATATATATATATATATATATATATATATATATATATATATATATATATATATATATATATATATCTATATATATATATATATATATATATATATATATATATATATATATATATATATATATATAGATATGAAGAATTTTAGTTCATAAGTGGACAAGTCCAAAAACTGTTGATATACAAAAAGTACTAAGGGACAGACAATTAATTTCTGTTCAAAGCAAGAAAGATCCTAGAACAAGAGTTTCTAAAAAAAATGAATGTTCAGTTCGAAACAAGATATGTCCAGAAAGAAAAAAAACAGTTTTAAAAATTTTGTTACAGAGGTTATAAAATGATCAGTGACTTCACAAAAACACACCCCAAAGGAGTATTCAACTAAGTTTGTTTCCAATCTTTACTGAAATCTGATGACCTTGAAATTTTTGTTTTTTTTAATTGCCAGAAAAATTATTAAAGGTAATGCACTCGTGATAATTTTCGTTCATTTTACACCCCGTGCAGAATATTCCGGAATTTTTTCAAAATTTTTTGATAAGTACTTTCGAGATAAGGCGCGGGACAGCGATTTTTTTCGCGATTTTTTAAAAATAATACAAAGAAAAGTGCGCGCAAGTATTACATTATATATACATTTTTTACTCGTGTTTTCACAAGCTTTCATTTGACACCACACTCGATGACATAGTAAAATTTTTTTTTACACTTCCGATTTCACCCCCCAAAACTAACCCCTTAAGTCAAAATTTAACTCTCAAAACTACATGGCTCTGATGAGGCCATCAATTCCTATATTATTACCAAATTTCAACTTTCTATGTCAAATAGTTTCGGAGAAAATCGGGTGTGACAGACAGACAGACACCGAAGTGTTCTTATAAGTGTTCCGTACGGGAGCTCCAAGTCATGTCAACTACAGCGGTGTTTTTCAAAATAATATTTATAATGGAGTCCGTTGTCAAAAGTCATTCAACCCAACCAAGCGATCCAGGTCCACGAAGACCAGGAAGTCTAAGAAGTCCAGAAGAGTACGAGGCTGGTTTGAAAAGTCCGTGCAAAGTCCGAGAGATGGCACCACCGGCGCGAATCGAGGTCATGTTTAGTTAGTAGCATCTCTTGAATGAACGCACACCAATTTTCAGCCATATTGGTCTATTTCTTTGTGTTTGGCATTCGTGTGAATCAAGGAAGTCGAGTGATTTTCAAGAAATGGACGAAAAAGAATTTCGTGTGGTGATTAAACATTACTTTATGAAAGGCAAAACGCCTCAGGAGACTAAAGAGAAGCTTGATAAACATTATGGTGACTCTGCACCTTCGATTAGAACAGTTTATAAATGGTTTCAAAATTTTCGGACTGGCCATATGGGCACAAGTGACGCTGAACGTTCTGGACGGCCTGTGGTGGTTACGACTCCAAAATCATTGATCAAATCCATGATATGGTGATGGATGACAGAAGAGTTAAGGTGCGTGAGATTGCTAGTGCTGTGGACATCTCGACTGAACGGGTACATAATATTTTGCATAAACATTTGGACATGAGAAAGCTATCCGCAAGATGGTGCCACGATTGCTCACGCTTGACCAAAAACGGAATCGTGTGAAGTGTTGCAAGGATGGTTTGCAGCTGTTCCAGAAGAATCCGGAGGACTTTAAGCGTCGTTTCGTCACTGTGAATGAAATATGGATACATTACTATACTCCTGAGACCAAACAACAATCTAAACAATGGGTTACCAAGGGGGAATCTGCACCAAAAAAAGGCGAAGACCGTTCCTTCGGCCGGAAAGGTTATGGCGACTGTCTTTTGGGATTCGCAAGGGATAATCCTTATCGACTATCTGGAAAAGGGTAAAACTATTACAGGTGAATATTATTCATCGTTATTGGACCGTTTGAAAACCGAGCTGCAAGAAAAACGCCCGCGATTGGCCCACAAGAAAGTCCTTTTCCATCACGACAACGCACCAGCACACACCTCAGCAGTTGTGGTCGCAAAATTAATGGAAATAGGATTCCAACTCGTTTCACATCCCCCCTATTCTCTAGACTTGGCTCCCTCGGACTACTATTTGTACCCCAATTTGAAGAAATGGCTGGCGGGACAAAGATTTTATTCAAACGATGAGGTGATTGCAGACACTAATGGATATCTTGCAGACTTGGACAAATCCTATTATTCGGAAGGGATCAACAAACTAGAACATCATTGGACGAAGTGTATAAGCCTAAAAGGAGACTATGTCGAAAAATAAAAAAGGTTTACCCCAAACACATAAGTAGTTTTTATTTTTGCACGGACTTTTCAAACCAGCCTCGTGGCATATGCCAGGCCAGCCGAGTTTCAGCTGCCTTTGCAATCTTATTCCAAGAAAATTCCCATCCCTGCAGAAAAATTCAAGGACATTATTCACTTGTCTAAATTTTGAAGCGAAAAGGCTGGGAAAATGTTTAACAAAATTTCCGTAACGTCAGAAAAATCAAAAATTTTTTTTTCCAATATTTTTACAAAAACACAAATAATTTACAAAATGTTAGCTAAAAGTCTGTACTTATTGATTTTAATTTTATTTTCAATTACTTTTAACATTAAATAATTTACAGAAAAGTAGTAATAGTTCTGAAAAATTCCATTCCATTATTTTATAATGGACATAACTTGTTTTGAACAATTTAAGAATGGACAAATCCTGTTTTGAACAGAACAATTTTGACATTTTTTTTTTTATTTTAATGATTTAAACAATTTTATATTTAGTTTTAAACAAAAAAAATTTACATTTTTTATTTATATATATGTTTGTTGAATCACACATTATTTTCTGGTTTCCTAATAACCCGTTTTTCCTCAGTTATAGACTTGCAAACTTCAAAAAAGTCGAATTCTGGACATGTCCAATTTTGAACTAAAACCCTTCATATATATAGAAATAATGTGAGTGTAAATAGTTTCTAAGATAATGACGTTCTTTATACATTAGAAGGCTGTAGCGCCTTGCTGATGCGTGCAATTTACAGAAACCTTATTTGCAATTTTGTATTCTAGCTAGTTTTCCCCATGCTATTCAAAAATGGTCATTTCAGGTCAATTTCTGATCAAACTGGATACTTCAGAGGTATAATTCGAGTGCAGGAGGAACTAAATCGGGACTTAGCATTTTTTAGAAAGAGCATAATAACTAAGATAGAATAATGCAAGTAATTCCTACCTTGTACACGTACTTAGAGTACACTATTACATGTGGATTACTCTGCAGGTTTAGAAAATAACAACCAAAAAAAATAACCGGCCAAATGCAAGTCGGACTTGCGGAATTAGTGTTCCGTACGTTGATTGCTTTTAAAACACACCCCAAATGAGTTTTTAAAACATCTCTATTGAGAGTTGATGACCTTGAAATTTGTGTTTTTTTTTTAATATATACCAGATAAATTATTAAAGATGATGTACTAGTGATAATTTTCCTTCAGTATACACCCTATGGAGAATTTTCCATAATTTTTTCAAAATTTTTTGATCAGTACTTGTCGAGATACGTGGTGGGCAGCGATTTTTTCGTAATTTTTTAAAAATAATACAAAGAAAAGTGTGCGCAAGTATTGCATTATATATATTTTTGAACTCCTCCCTGATGATTTGGTAAAAAGTTTTTTTTTTTTCACTTCCGATATCACCCCCCAAAATTAACCCCTTAAGTCAAAATTTAATTTTAACTACACGGCTCTGATTAGGCCATCAATTTCTATATTAGTACCAAATTTTAACTTTCTATGTCAAATAGTTTCGGAGAAAATCGGGTGTGACAGACAGACAGACGGACAGATACCGAAGTAATCTTATAAGTGTTCCGTACGGAACACTAAAAATCAAGAACCGTAGTATAGAATATGTTTTATTTGTTACAAGTATATCTTGACTTTCGATTTAGATTAGTAAAACTGCCCTTACATTTCGTACAAGTTTCTAAACAACAAAAATTAATTAAAATTGTCAAAAATACGTATGTTTACATGTATATTTAATGATTTCTTATTCAGGTGTATTCTTATAAAGCTGAAATAGGATCCTAAAAATGAAAAGGACTACAGTTCTAAAATAACTTTTAGTTTTTTTCAAAATATCTGAAAATATCGCCAAATAATACTTTTTATTCCTGCTATCATAAAAATCATTCTATAATAGCAGTCTTGTATAATTGCCTGCTTGGTTTCATGTCCTCCTTCAATGAGTTCCTCCAGGAATCCAGTTCCATTCTGCCAATATAGGCATAACATCCTCTTCCATTCCAATACTATCTTTCATTTGTATGATAATCAGCAGGTTCGTCTCAGTTCATCCCTCTGAAGTACTTGTGTTTTTTTTTTCATATTAAGCTTATACAAATTTATACAAATTAGGTAATTCAAAAAGATGGAGATGGGAAGTTCAATATACTTCATGATACATCTCATCAAAATCTTCATAGGTATTGCAAATTACTACAAAGCAGAGGACGCCCAAATTGCTTCAATCCTATACCTAATATACCGGGTACCATGTCTTCTATTTTCACTTTTACAGAGGTCACTCCGAATGGGACGCGTGATATAAGATTCCTTAAACAATAAAAAAGCAAGGATACTTTCGGTTTTAATGTTTTCTTGATCAAGTCTATTAAGGCTCTTATTTTAAGTCCGTTAACTTCTTTTTCTAATAGTGCATCATCCGTTCCGGACATTAGCGATTACCAGAGTTACTCTAACTTTATTAGCAGCAATACGGAAAAAGAGGTATCAAACTGACACCGAACCAGTCTCGTAAGTTTTTCATCAAGGATTGACGTCTTCTGCCTGGCCCTCTTTTTGCTTCAAGCTTGCCCTGAAGAATCAGTTGTAACAGTCTATACAGGTCGTGCCTCATGACGTGTTCAAGGTATTCCAATTAACGCTTTTTCAGCGTCCAAGTCAGTTCCAGACCCTTTCCCATTCTCCTGAGCACCTCGTAATTAATTACATGTTGTGTCCAGGGAATCTTCATACGTCGATATAGCCATATTTCGAAGGCATTTATTCTCCGCATTACTGCTTCATTGATCGTCCACGATCCGTCCGTGAAATAGAACAGAGAAGACACAGCAGCGCAACATTCTGACCTTCAGTTGCAGACTCAGATCTTTCGACGTGAATAAGGTCCTCATTTGAAGGAATCATATCTTGGCCTTTTCGACGCGACATTTAATTTCTGCCCCATAGTCCCATGTGTCATAGATTGTAAAATCCAAATAATTGACATGCTCTACCACTATGTTGTTAATTGGCAAGGGTCCCTGGTTATGGGTTGGTTTTTTAGAAACTATCACGTACTTGGTTTTCGAAATATTGAGAGTAAGTTCTCAATATTGATGGACTCGTTCTACTAAGTTCTGTAGGTCTTCAAAATTACCAGCCATAATGGCAGTACCATCGACATATCTGATATTGTTGATGTGCTGTCCGTCTACTTTTATACCGCTTTGTTCTGCTAGTGCCTCTTGGATTATTCGTTCAGAGTAAATGTTAAAGAGGGTTGGGGAGAGAACACACCCTTGACGGATACCCTCACAGGTCTCGATCTCGTTTGACATGCTGCCGTCAATATTTACTTTCGCTTGTTGTCTCCAATAAAGGTTTCCAATTATTGTAATATATTTTTCATCTAGCTCTGTTGTTGTTAGTATCTCAATGAGTTTGTCGTGTCGGACGTTATTGAAGGCCTTCGAGAAATCAATGAAACATATGTGAAATAAATTCATAAATCTGTGCTCTTAGAAAAACTAGAGTTATGTGTTTGTTATTTTTTAAAAGGATGATCCAAATGATTTCTCAATCTGCCTTCTACCTATATTTCCTAAAATCTTTACGAAAGTTATGACTTCTAAGTTGCTACAGCTTCCAATAGCCAGTATAGCATCACAAAGTGTCTCAACACTAGCCTGGATATTCTAGACATGGTTAAGAGGGTTCTTGGGCTTTTAATGAGTTCATTTTCCCAGCAACTTTTTTCTGTGACTTCAGCAAAGCGTTTAACGATGTTGATCTCGAATAAAACAACTTTCATCTATCCAGTGTACGCTTAATTAAGAGCTGTGTGGATAGTAGAACCCAGCGTATCTGGATGGATGGGATCGAATCTGCAAAGAGCAGTGTTACTATTGGAGTGCTCCAAGGTTTAACAATCTACCTAACTTTGATTTACTCTTCAAGTACCCCCTCCCTCTCTTCGCGGATGGCACAACCATAATAAACAGACATAAAAATCAAAATAAGGCAAAAGCCATCTCGCGGGAGGTATAGAAAACGGGTTGAAGTTTGGTTCAACACAAATCTGTTTTTTCTTAATGCGGAGCAACCTTAGTGTGTGGTTTTCTCGAGGTACAAGATAATAGAAAACGATTTGGTGCCATCGGCAAAATTCTTGAGTTAGCCTAGACTGCAGAGTTCACTCGGATATGCACACAGATTACCTTGCCAAGAAGCCAAGTAAAAACATCTCTGCGATTCTTAATATGAGTGAGTGTTTGTTCTAGAATATCCTGCGCCAAGCGTCTTCCTATCACTTGCACGTGAAGGCATGCTGCAGAGGCTACGGAAGTTTTTTTGCTTGCAAAGGAAGACGCTAAGAATAATTGCATGCTTTTGTTATTCGAAGAACTGAAGAGAAACATTTGTAAATAACATGTTAATATTGTTATCATTTTTTACTCTGGAAACTCTATTACATAATAACCATGCATAACCAGGACCAAATAAAATCTTGTTTTGGAATGCTGGAGGTTGGAACTTTACCAGGCTCATATACACTTTTGCTATAGCTGATAACTTCAAAGAAGTACCATCGGCAAAATTTAAAAATCTAAGTAAAAGCGCTCCTGCCCGCTAATGCATTTAAGTCAGTGAGTGAATTCTTTACTTTACTTGGTGATTACAGAAGAATTACTGTTGAAATGATAGCTCAGAAAGTTGGGGTAAGTCTTGGAACTGTTCACAATATTATTCAGACTCATTTATAATGCCCGCCCTCATACGGCTCCGGCTTACCCAAGAAAATCTTCCAAGAACTGGGTTGGGAGATCTTGCCTCATCCAGCAAACAGCCCACACCTGGCTCCGTGTGATTTTTACCTGTTCGGACCTCTCAAAGATGCCCTACGTGGAAAGAGGTTCACCGACAATAAAGATGGTTTAATACCAACAAAAATTCATCTGAATTTTTAAAAAGTGTATAAGGATGCATCACCTTGATTTTCCACTGTAAAAATATGGGATGCCCTTTTTAAATATGGCCGTACAAGCCTCGAAGGTGTTCCACGCGAAAGTCGTCCACAAACTGCTAGAGCACCACAAATCGTTCAACGGTCAAGTCCATGATATGGTGGTAGATGATCGACAAGTGAACGTGCGTGAAATAGCTGAGACCATAGGCATCTCAGAAGAATGATTAGGAAATATTTTGCATGAAGAATTACAAATGAAAAATTTTTGTGCAAGATGGGTGCCGCATTTGCTGACAATTGACCAAAAACGCATTCGAATGCGTATTTCTCAAGCGTGTTTTGATCCAATTAAGTAAAATAAAATGGATTTCAAGCGTCGTTTCATAAACTGTTGATGGATCTTGGATCCACTATACACCAGAGCGAAAAGAATAGTCGAAACAATGGATTGAAGCCGGTGGAAGTGCACCAAAGAAGGCAAGGCGGTTCCATCAGCAGGGAAGATTGTGGCAACAGTTTTTTGGGATTACAAAGCTGTTTTGTTGATCGGTTATCGTCAGAAAGGTAAAACGATTAACTCTGAATATTATTGTAACCTTTTAGATCCATTGGATGCAAAAATCGTGAGAAAAGAACTGCTTTAAAGAAGAAAAGAATCATTTTTCATCAAGACGATGCCCGTGTGCAAAAAAAAGTGTTTTGACGATGGCAAAATTCAAGGAATTAAAATACGAATTGCTTGAACATCCAGCGAGTTCACCAGATTTGATTCCTTCTGACTATTATATGTTTCCAAACCTGAAAAAATTCCTGGTTGGAAAGCGTTTTACATTAAATGACGAAGCTATCGCAGCCGTGGATGGATATTTTGCAGACCTTCCGGAATTGCACTTGAATTATTGGAAAAACGTTGGAACAAATGTACTGAAATTTCAGGAGAATATATTGAAAAATAAGACATATTTCACAACAAAAAAAAAATTTTTTTCATTGTTAGGCCGAGAATTTTTCAAAGCGCCCACGTATTTTCATACTATACAGCACCAATCTGGAAAATTAAGCGTTACGCTATTTTTGTCGTAAAACGCCAATAACACATCATTCCTTATTTTAAGTTGTGATTTCTAAAATTTTAAAAAAAAAAACCAAATACTCAAAAAAGCGTGAATTATTATAAATATTACTAGTCTGCCCTAGTCTCTTACCACTTAAATTAACCAGTAAGTATATAAAATTAGCCAATATCACATCTTAACAGCTAAAAATATTCAAACGTGAAAATTTGTGGGTGGATATTTTTCAAACAGTGACAAACCTAACAATTATGTACGTGTGTACTCGTATACACAACTGTTATGATGGATTGGAATTTAATGAAGAGTCTGGCACTTATCCAAATTACAAAAACCACATTATTACAATCGAAGAGAACTCAAATAATCTGGATACAAAGTGCACAATTAAGTCAATACAAATGTAAGCACTTGAAATATTTCAAGCCCATTCATATTCAGTTTCTGAGAGTCTCTTGAAATAAGTTCATTCTTGTAATGTAGCCCTCGAGTTGATAAATATATCACTCTTGGTAAGACATATTTATATATATATATATATATATATATATATATATATATATATATATATATATATATATATATATAACACATGGGCTGAAAAGTCCCGGGCCTAACAAAGAAAAACACGGTTTTTTTGGTTCAAAATTAGCTTTATTCATCAACGTAATCTCCATCAAGAGCAACGCAATCATTCCAGCGCCGCTCTAACATTTCAATACCACTTTTATAGAACGATTTATCTTTTGCCTCAAAATAGGCCTCAGTTTCAGCGATAACCTCTTCATTCATGCGAAATTTCTTACCGGCGAGCATTTTTTTCAGGTCTGCGAACAGCCAGTAGTCGCTGGGAGCCAAATCTGGCGAATACGGTGGATGTGGGAGCAATTCGAAGTTCAATTCCTGTAGTTTTGCCATTGTTTTGATTGACTTGTGACACGATGCGTTGTCTTGATGAAACAAAATTTTTTTCTTTGCCATATGCGGTCGTTTCTTTGCAATTTCGGCCTTCAAACGCTCCAATAACGCTATATAATATTCACTGTTGATGGTATTTCCTTTCTCAAGATAGTCGCTGAATATTACACCACGCACATCCCAAAATACCGAGGCCATAACCTTTCCAGCCAATTGTTGTGCTTTCGGGCGCTTTGGACGAGGTTCACCAGTTGCTGTCCACTCAGATGACGATCGTTTTGATTCCGGAGTGAAGTGATGGATCCATGTTTCATCCATTGTCACATATCGACGCAAAAATTCCGGTTTGTTACGTTTAAACATGGCCAAACACTGCTCAGAATCATCAACACGTTCTTGTTTTTGATCAACAGTGAGCAAACGCGGCACTCACTTTGAACAGAGCTTTCTCATAGTCAAATGCTCATGCAATATAAAGCCAACACGTTCTTTTGATATCTTTACGATGTCAGCTAACTCACGCAACTTCACTTTTCGATCATTCAAAACGATTTTATGGATTTTTTTGATGTTTTCTGGTGTTACCGCCTCATTTGGACGTCCACTGCGTTCTGCATCATCGGTGTCTCTACGACCACGTTTGAAGTCAGCAAACCAACGTTTTATTGTTGTTTCTGATGGAGCGGAGTCCCCATAACACTTTTCAAGCCATTGCTTCGCTTGAACGGTATTTTTTCCCATCAAGAAGCAGTGTAAAATTAAAACACGAAATTGTTTTTGATCCATTGTTTTGAAAATAACAAAAGTAGCGTCACTCTTAGCACAATAACTCACAAACTAATGAATAGAATATCATGAAATTTTAACAGCTGTCTTTTGAAGGTTAGTATTAACTGAAAAAAAGGTGACTGCAATAAAACTAGCGCCATCTATGTGTTAGGCCCGGGACTTTTCAGCCCATGTGTTAAGAATGGGTTTATATCCGCTTGTAAAATTACCCACGTTCACGGTGGTCAGTCGCTAAGACAATTAGTCAAAATTTCACTAAATCCACTATAGCACCACTCACATGGCCAGATGATACTAATGCAACAACACCAGTTGAGAAAGCCAACTTGTTAGCGTATCATAAAACGTTAATGAAGTTGAACACCAAAAAAGTTTCTGGAGCTGACGGAATACCTGCCATAGTACTCAAAAATGCGCGCGAGAGCTAATACCAGTTTTCTGTAAACTTTTCGACCTATCTTCCATAAAGGGAGTATTTCCTTCCTGCTGGAAATCCGCTACAATTCAGCCGATACCTAACACGTAGGATGGTCTGACACATAGATGTCGCCCTTTTCAAAAAATCCATGATTTTTAGGAAGTACCACCTTCAAAAGATACGTGTCAACATTTCATGACATTTCAACGATTAGTTTGCAAGCTACAGTGGTTTTAGTGACGCTACTTTTGATATTTTCAAAACAATGGAAAAAATCGAATTTCGTGTGTTGATTAAACGCTGTTTTTTTTATTGGAAAAAATACCGTTAGGTAAAGCAATGGCTTGAAAAGAGTTACGGGGACTCTGCCCCTGGAAAACTACTCATCATTTACTGGTGTGCTGAATTTAAACGCGGTCGTACAGACACAAATGATGCTGAACGCCCTGGACGCCCAAATGAGGTGGGTACAGCGTAAACGTAAAAAAAATCCACAAAATTGTTTTGGATTACCGTAAAGTGAAATTGCGTGAGACAGCTGACACCCTAAAGGTATCAAAATAACTTGTTCGTCATATTTTACATAAACATTTGGACATGAGAAAGCTCTGTTCTAAATGGGTACTGCGTTTGCTCACAGTGAACCAAAAACAACAACGTGTTGATGATTCTGAGCGCTGTTTGGACCTGTCAATAAAAAGGATTTTTTCATGCTATACTAGGTGTACAAGTATGAAATGCGGATTTTTTTTCTAAAAAAACATGTTAAATTCGGAAGAATGATAAAAAGTGCTTTATTCAAAGTATGCTCCATCGCTTGTTATACATTTTTCCCATCTTTCGGGCAATTTGTGAATACCACACCAGTAAAAATTTTCCCTTTTGCTGTGAACTACTCATCGAGCCATTTTTTCACATCTTCGTACAAACCAAAGCGCTGCTCAGCAAGTGCGTGACCCATCGATGCACACAAGTGATAATCGGAAGGAGCCAAGTCTGGTGAGTAAGCCGCATGGGGCAGAACTTCCCAGCTGAGTGCTCCCAACGTGTCGCGAACTGGTTTTGCCGTATGTGATAGAGTATTGTCATGAAGAAAAATGACTTTGTGTTGCCTCTTTCGGTATTCTGGCCCTTTTTCAAGCAGCGAACGGTTCAACTCGGTCAATTGTTGTTGGTAACGTTTAGTATTAACCGTTTCCCCAGGTTTTAACAGCTCATAATAGACCACGCCCCTACGATCCCACCAAACACAGAGCATCGTCTTTCTGCCAAAGCAATTCGGTCTTGCAGTCGATGTGGATGGTGCGCCTGGTCAATATAAATCCACTTTTCATCCCCTGTAACTATACGATGCAAAAACGACTTCCTTTTGTACCGAGCGAGCAAAATGTCACACGTGTTTTTGCGCTTTTCCATTTGCCTGTCGTTCAACTCATGTGGTACCCATCTACCGGTCTTCTGAATCTTTCCCATCTCTCGTAGCCGATTGGACGCAGCTTGTTGACTAACGCCCAATTGCTCGGCGAGTTGTTTTTGTGTTTGCGAATCATCTTCGTCCAACAATGCTTGCAATTCCACATCTTCGTATTTTTTGGCGGTTTTCTACGTTCCTTATCTGCAACATCGAAGTCACCACTTTTGAAACGCCGTAACCATCGTTCGCACGTATCTTACGATGGAGCATGTTCACCATAAGCTTCTCGAAGTAATCGGTATGATTCAATAGCAGTTTTCTTCAAATGAAAACAAAAAATTAATGCTATTCGCGAATGTTCGGTATAAATTTCGACATATTGAACACAACAACACTATGCACACACTTCCAATTTATCACTGGTACGCGTCTGACACTTGTTGATGACACAACAAAATGGCACAGTGTCAAATTTTGATAGCACAAACTGCATTGGTGCACCATCTGTTGTCTGAAATCAGCATTTCATACTTGTACACCTGGTAAATGACGATGAATGAAACATGGATCCACCACTACACACCGGAATCAAATCGGCAGTCGGCTGGGAAGGTTTTGGCCTCTGTATTTTGGGATGCGCGTGAAATAATTTGCATCAGCTATGCTGGGAAGGAAAAAAAACCACCAATAACGAATATTATATAAAGTTATTGGTGCGTTTGAAAGCATAAATCGCAAAGAAACGGCCCCAAATGAACAAAAAACAAGTGCTTTTTCATCAAGACAATGCACCACATCACAAGTCGATGGTTACGATGGCAAAATTGCAAAAATTCGAATAGCTTCCTTATCCACCGTATTCTCCAGATTTGGCCCTCAGCGACTATTATCTATTCGCAGACCTTAAAGAAATACTCGCGGGAAAGAAATTTGGCTTCAATGAAGTTATGGCCGGAACTGAGGCTTATTTTGAAAGCAAAGACAAATGCTTTTACAAGAAAATTATAAAGATGTTAGAAAAATGTTAGTATCGCTCTTGAAGGAGACTATGTTGATGAATAAAATCGAATTTTGCAAAAAAAAATGTGTTTTAAGTAGCTAAACCAAAAGTTTTTCAGCCTACATGCTAAAAAAAAGGCAAGAGGACTTTGCTACTAGCGACCAATAGCACTGCTTTCAATAATATCAAAAGTCATAGAAAAAGATATCAATCAATATGGCTTTCATAAGCAAGCAGGAGATCTTCTAACCTATGTAAGATATGTTTGGAACACCGCAACTGAACACTGGAGAATTTCAAGCGGTTTCACTTGATATATCCAAGGCATCCAACCGAGTTTGTCACGATAGATTGTTGGCAGAGCTACGCTCTTATTGTATGCCTGAAAAGTTCTGTTTATGGCTCTCGTGTTTCCTCGCAGAGCCTTCTTTACGAATGGGAGTCGACGAATTTCATTCTAACACCTTCACTTTCAACGCTAGTATGCCCCAAAGCTTCATACTGTATCCTTCTCTCTTAAAGAAATTAACGTTGCTGAACCCGGCATAGTTATGTTGGGATACTCCATTCCATCGTCATCGTCACTCAATTTGCCGGACGTTATTTTGGGAGTAAATATCTCTTGGCATGAATATGTTGCAAACATAGCAAAGAGAGCTTCTCAAAAGCTGGGAATATTATTTCCAACTAAAAACCTATGCACTCTACAACTCTTAATTCTGTACAAAGTTCAAAATCAACCAACGATGGAATACTGCTCTCATATTTTGGGGCTCTGCTTCCAGTGTCCAATGGCAGTCGCCCGTCTAATTCCTCTCAAAGTGGAGCACTCTAGAAACACACATCACCCATATGAAGTTCAACTTGTCACTCCTCGTAGAACCCTTTTCAAGTTGTCTTTTATATAAAGGACCCCATCCCTTTGAAGTGATTTGCTCAGTACTATGTTTCCCTCTGAGTACAATTTATAGAGATTCAAGATAAACGTGAATCGTTTTTTTCGCACACGAGTCGCTCTTGTGACGCGTTAGGGGTTACCCTGCAGCACTGTGCTGTGCCCATAAAAAAAGTGCAGCTGCTAATTTTCCGGTCTAGTGGTGATTTCTTTTTTTTTGAAATTTTTAATTCAATTTTTCTCCTTTAAATTCAATACACTTTTTACAATTTTTGTAGTTCAATCTGTGGAATTGCATGCAAAGCATGTGCAGCAGCTTTTTGAGTGGTATCTATGTCCTGGAAAAAGTCTCCCTTCAACTTTACTTTAATTTTTAGAAATAGTAATAAGTCACAAGAACCTAAATTAGCTGAATATGGTGAGTAATTCAACATACAAACTGGATTTCAGGGTCAAGATTGATAAACAGTGGGTGAAATATGATTTGGTACATTATCATGTAATAGGTAGATATCAAGTTCAACATAATTAATCTTACTGATCAAATGTTTCAGTAATTCCAAATAATACTCGCTATACGAGGCTGGTTTGAAAAGTCCATGCAAAGTCCGAGAGATGGCACCACCGGCGCGTATCGAGGTCATGTTTAGTTAGAAGCATCTCTTGAATGAACGCACACCAAGTTTCAGCCATATTGGTCTATTTCTTTGTGTTTGGCATTCGTGTGAATCAAGGAAGTCGAGTGATTTTCAAGAAATGGACGAAAAAGAATTTCGTGTGGTGATTAAACATTACTTTATGAAAGGCAAAACGCCTCAGGAGACTAAAGAGAAGCTTGTTGAACATTATGGTGACTCTGCACCTTCGATTAGAACAGTTTATAAGTGGTTTCAAAATTTTCGGACTGGCCATATGGGCACAAGTGACGCTGAACGTTCTGGACGGCCTGTTTAGGTTACGACTCCAGAAATCATTGATCAAAGCCATGATATGGTGATGGATGACAGAAGAGTTAAGGTGCGTGAGATTGCTAGTGCTGTGGGCATCTCGACTGAACGGGTACATAATATTTTGCATAAACATTTGGACATGAAAAAGCTATCCGCAAGATGGGTGCCGCGATTGCTCACGCTTGACCAAAAACGGAATCGTGTGAAGTGTTGCAAGGATGGTTTGCAGCTGTTCCAGAAGAATCCGGAGGACTTTAAGCGTCGTTTCGTCACTGTGGATGAAACATGGATACATTACTATACTCCTGAGACCAAACAACAATCTAAACAATGGGTTACCAAGGGGGAATCTGCACCAAAAAAGGCGAAGACCGTTCCTTCGGCCGGAAAGGTTATGGCGACTGTCTTTTGGGATTCGCAAGGGATAATCCTCATCGACTATCTGGAAAAGGGTAAAACTATTACAGGTGAATATTATTCATCGTTATTGGACCGTTTGAAAACCGAGCTGCAAGAAAAACGCCCGCGATTGGCCCCCAAGAAAGTCCTTTTCCATCACGACAACGCACCAGCACACACCTCAGCAGTTGTGGTCGCAAAATTAATGGAAATAGGATTCCAATTCGTTTCACATCCCCCCTATTCTCCAGACTTGGCTCCCTCGGACTACTATTTGTTCCCCAATTTGAAGAAATGGCTGGCGGGACAAAGATTTTATTCAAACGAGGAGGTGATTGCAGACACTAATGGATATTTTGCAGACTTGGACAAATCCTATTATTCAGAAGGGATCAACAAACTAGAACATCGTTGGACGAAGTGTATAAGCCTAAAAGGAGACTATGTCGAAAAATAAAAAAGGTTTACCCCAAACACATAAGTAGTTTTTATTTTTGCACGGACTTTTCAAACCAGCCTCATAGACTGATTGATTGACCAGTTGAAATAAGTTCACGATGAATATTATTTTTGCTGTCACTGAAAACAATCACCACTGTTTTGATTCGTGTTGGGACTTTTTTTTCAGCTTGCACTCAAGTTGTCTCAGATGTGACACACTTTTGATCCTTGTTTAAACTGTGTTAAACAAATTTAGCACAGATCTCTCAAAACCATTCAAATTGTTTCTGTGTTGATGGTTAATGCTTGTTCCATGATTTTGTATAATGAATCGCGGTCATCTATCATGAATTCACCTGAATGTAGTATTATGGATTGCTCTCCCCCTCCTTTTTCAAAAATATACAAATTATTTACCAAAATAATAATTAATAGATTGGAAAACAAGCTGCAACTAAACCAATCTGTAGAACAGGCTGGCTTCAGGAAAAGTTTTAGTATTTGTGATCACCTCTTAACTATCAGAACTTTAATAGATGAAGCAACAGAGTATAACTTAAAGTTGTACCTGGTATTTATAGATGATAGTATTGAGAGCCTTGTATAACAGCAGAACAGACAAACCATAGGTATACTCAGCTCGTAAGAACAATCTACAACAAGGCTCACATGATAGTAAGAACGGATAGAAAAATTAATCCTATCTATGTTATCTATAAAACGAGGAGTAATATAGGGAGATTGCATGAGCCCAAAACCATTTATAGCGACAAAGTTTTCAAGGATCTTGAAAGGGAAAAAAGGGGATTAGTATAAATGGACAAAAATTAAATCATCTACGTTATGCTGATGATGTAGTGCTAATATCAGATAATTTTGATGACAATGATCGCTGAATTATAAAACGAATCAGAGAGGGTAAGACTACTGCTGAATAGGGATAAGACAAAGGCTATGACAAACGAAGACAATCCATGAGGCTTAAGAATAGAGGGCAGAATACTTGAATATATAGAGGAATACATCTACCTAGGGCAAATAATAAAGTGTGGAAAAGCAAATCAAACGGCGGAAGTACAGAGAAGAATTAGACTGGCATGGGCAGGATTTGGTAAACAAAGGAAAATTCTAACCAACAAAAGAATTCCTCTGAAACTAAGAAAGATCAATGCATTCTACCAGTTCTCACCTATGCGGCCTAGACATGGACACTGACTAAGAAGATGGTAGGGGGTAAAACATGGAGAGCAACGGAATGCCAGATGTTGAATATAAGATTACAAGACAGAATCAGAAACGAAAGTATAAGACTAAAGACCAAAATCATAGACTTAAGAGAACAGGTAACAGGTTTGAAATGAAGATGGGCAGGTCACACAATGAGACAAGATGTGAGATAGAATAAAAGAATATGGCCATGGTTGGGATAAAGATCCAGAAGAAGGCCCCAAATAAGAAGAAAATAGGGCCTGAAAAGATGAGCTGGTTTAGGATGGATCAGAAAGATGCAGAAACGAGATGGATGGAAAAAAAAGGGGAGGCCTATGTCCAACACTGGATGGAAGAAGGTTTATTAGATAGATAGATAGATCACAAATTCACAAACTTTGATAATGGTCTTCCCATCATTGTCATCTTCAAGTTGTTCTTTTCCATCCAAAAGAACCTTTATACCATTCAAAAACTTGACTTTTTTTATAAGCAATTGTGGTCATACACTTTCTCATCATTCTGAATATTTCTGTGATATTTATGCCAAATCTTGTGTGGAATTTAATCACAATGCTTTGTCCAAGGTTATAATTTTTACAATGAAATTTTTACCATGGTCATCTCTCAATATTTCATGTCAAAATTAAAATGAAAACCAAGAACTCATACAGCTTTGAAATGACATATTAAACTCATAAATTATGCCATTAGGTCGTGATATACAACACTAATCTGGAAAATTAATTGCTGCATTGTGTATACCAAGAAAACTACTTATTATTGTATTGTTTTTAGGTAATCAAATCTGCCTTAAAAATCAAAATAATTACAGCAATTTACAGGGATTTCTTTACGGATACCGCCAGGAGCAATTTTATGGGTCAAACAGGTCTTCTTCTTAAAGTTCGGTTTGACTGTTGGTAATCATTCTGGCGGTTATTACTTTATCCACTGCAGCTCTCAAAAGACTGGTAGTATTTGTCGAGAAACAATTTTACAGATTTTCAGCCAGGAAATAAGCCTGTGTCCTGGTCTCCTTTTTCCAAAAACCTTGCCTTGAAGGATCCATATCTGTGCGAAATTCTCATTATGTGTCCTAAATACTCCAATTTTCCTAGTTTTGCAATATTCATAATTTCGAGTTTCGTGACATCCTTCTTGGTAAGAGATCCTTATTAGTAATATGGTCAGTAGGGTGACCGCAAAAAAATCGATGTCGGAATTTTGTTCGTCTGGACCTCACAAAACGATTCCCCTTTCCAGATATTGAGATAGCCGAAATTTGAGCTCGATTAAACGACGTTAACCCGTGCCGCTCGTCGCTCAAAGTTTGAAAAAATCCAAATTTTTGGCCAAAAAGCTGACATATGGAGCCATAACTCCAGAACGGTAGATAATAGAAACACGCTTAATATCTCAAAAGAAAGCTAACGTTGTTCTTCAAAATTTATATTCTATACATAATTGTTGTTATTTTAAGTCAAACCGAGTTACAACAGCCTTTAGCCCCAAAAACGTGACCTGGTGCCAGTAGGAGCCAGTTTGGGAGTATTCTAAGAATTTTACGGGTTTTTACATAATGTGTCTCGAAATTAACATTTTTTTTGTTAAAAAGTATTTTGGAACTCAATTTTCAAACATAAAGAGCCTTTTGTTCAAATTTAATCTTTTGTTATATGGGGATTACCTGACTAGTTTACCAAAGAAAGACCCGTTTGATAGGTAAAAAGGAGGGTGAATCTAATTTCTATTTTAGGGATGGTGATTTTACTTCAGCGTACAACCGACCTTTTATTTATTCAGTTTAGTTTCTAAAGTGCCTTTAAGCTGGTTAGATTGAACAATTATCTAGTGAAGATATTTTAACGTTTTTTTTTTTTAATTTTCCAAGTGTGTGTGTTATTGTTTTTATAACTATTATAGTATTATTTTAAAAGACATTTGAAAACATTTTATTGAAATTAAAGTTGGCAATATATTTTGTTTCATTTTCCAAGTTAACTGTTATTTACCTATTGGCCTCTGAAATGGCCTCCACATCAGGTGTACAAAGCCGGACCAAGGATAAAATATTTCTTGTGGGCTATCCCATTCACAAGATCACCGGTTGTAAACTACCCTCAAATCGTCAAGTTTTGTGTGCTTTATTTTATAATTTACGTACTGTGAAATTAACTGTAAGAGAATCAGCAAAACTTACAATACGAGAAGTGTTCATTTTTTGGGAGAAAGCTCGAATCCCGATTAAACATGAGCAAGATGCAATTACTAAGCTGGAAAAACTTCACGCCGAGTGGAGAACTCTTCAAAAAGACCGGAAGAAAACATCGAAAACGGCCAAGAACAAATTTAAACAGTTTGTTGAAAAGTTGGATGATCTCTTTGATATTGCTCAACAAGATGCCTTGGCTCTGATGAAATCGGAAGAAGATAAGGCGTTTCTCGTGAAACAGAGGCAGAAGGGCCGCCCAGGTTCCATGACTGGAGTGGATCTCAAGTTGTCTCGAGCTGAAGAAATCAAGGTGCAAAAGGAACTTGCAAAAATGAACCGACAAATCCAAGAAGCAACTTTTGATATTGGTGAGTTTTTTTTTTTATTATTAGTATTCTAAAAAATAGATAAACAAATAAGTAAATAGTTTCATTATAATTGAAAGAAAATTGTACATGAGAGCATGATTTGGCATCTTTATGATTGAGTTTATATTTTTTAAATAATACCTTTTGATAATTAGAAGTAGGTAATTTGCTAAAACGACAAGTTTTTATAGTCTTTTTTTTTCTCTTTCTTTTGTTGCTTCTTAGAGACGGATGATGAAGGCAAGTTCGAAGAAGGAGAAGAAGACACTGAAGAGGACAGCATCTACCAGGAACTTGAGAGCTTGGAGGAAATGGACATCCCTGAAGAAGCTGCAGAAGGTCCAGGACCATCTGAGAGCAAGAGGATGAAAGTTTCATTTGCAAGGGGCGTAAAGAGATTTTAAACATGAAATTGTCCATTCTATTAGATCGATGTAAGGTATCCGACAGAAATGCCACGAGAATTTTAATAGCTACTCTAGAAGCACTAAACCTTGACCCTCTTGAGTACAAAGTCTCGAAAACTTTATTACATGATAGAAGGCAAATGTTCAGAGAACAATATAATAAAAAATTTTTTTGATAAAATAAACATTCCTGAAAAAGAGCCCGTGGTTGTCCATTGGGACGGTAAACTTTTACCGGGTGTCTTAAAAAATGAACAATGTGAGCGAATAGCTATAGCTATTTCATATGGCGAAAGGGAACAGCTGCTGGGAGTTCCTGTAACAGCAAACAGCTCTGGAGAGGAGCAAGCCGTAGCCGTATATGAATGCCTACATGAATGGGGTCTTCTCAACACCGTCAAGGCGATGTGCTTCGACATTACACCATCCAACACGGGAAGACTCAAAGGAGCATGCGTCATATTGGAGCAAATGTTAGGAAGAGAATTGTTATACCTAGCTTGCCGTCACCATATCTTGGAAATTCTGTTAAGAGGCGTATTCGACACAAAAATGGGATCAACCACTGGACCTCATCCAGACATTTTCAAGAGATTCCTCACTGCGTGGCCCAAGATAGACAAAGGAAAATACGACACAGGTATCAGTGACAATCTAATACAAAAGCAGCTAACTCCAGAAGTAATTGCAAATGTGCTGAATTCGAGACCAAATTAACTGAGAGCCACCCCAGAGATGACTACAAGGAGCTATTGCAGTTGGTTCTCGTATTTGTTGGATCACTAGACGGCAATGTTGTGGGTTTTAGAACTCCAGGAGCCATTCATCACGCTAGGTGGATGGCAAAGGCTATTTACTGCTTAAAAATGTTCATTTTTCGTCGTCAATTCAGAATGTCTATTGCCATTTCTGTTTTCCTAGTTAAAATTTATTGTAAAGCTTGGTTCAATGCTCCAAAAGCTCATCTTGCACCAAAGCAAGATTTAGGTATTTTGCATAGTCTGTTAGACTATAAAGAATGTGACAATGACATTGCAGAAATAGCCCTGACCAAATTTTCGAACCATTTGTGGTATTTGAATGCAAAGTTGGTGGGATTATCGTTTTTTGATCCCACCATTACAGACGATGAAAAGTTGTTAATGGCTAATAAATTGCTCAGTAGCACAGATGAACCATCACAGCACGCTAGGGTTGTAAATCCAAAAGTTAGGAAAGAAAACTTAAAAGAGGTAGTTGATGGAGGATTGGTAAATTTTCTTACCAAAGAAACGTTTACATTCTTTGACCAATTTAATATAAAAACAGATTTCCTAAGACAACATCCAAACACCTGGCCTCAAAATAATGACTTCCAAGAAGGATTGAAAATTGTCAAAACATTAAAAGTAGTTAATGATATGGCTGAGCGTGGTGTTAAATTAGTAACCGACTTTAACGACCTTCTGACAAAAGATGAGGACCAAAAGCAATATGTCCTGCAAGTTGTAAGTAAACGCCGAGCATTATATCCTGACGTTTCAAAAACTACCTTAACAAAAGCTCTAGAATAGATTAGAAAACTATGTAAAATTATCAACTCATATAGGTACTACGTCTGTATCTTTTCTGTGTCTGTTTTGTATGTATTATATACCTAATTTTTATATTTTAAAATAAAAAATGTCATTAGACTTATCAGTATTACTTGCTTTTTTATTATATTTCTACTTTAAACTCAAAAATATACCAAAAAAAAGCAAAATTTATCACTTAATAACAAAATATACGAAGTATGCTCCTAGTGGTACCAGGTCACGTTTTTGGGTCTAAAGGCTGCTGTAACTCGGTTTAACTTAAAATAACAACAATTATGTATGGAATATAAATTTTGAAGAACAACATTAGCTTTCTTTTGAGATATTAAGCGTGTTTCTATTATTTACCGTTCTGGAGTTATGGCTCCATATGTCAGCTTTTTGGCCAAAAATTTGGATTTTTTCAAACTTTGAGCGACGAGCGGCACGGGTTAACGTCGTTTAATCGAGCTCAAATTTCGGCTATCTCAATATCTGGAAAGGGGAATCGTTTTGTGGGGTCCAGACGAACAAGATTCCGACATTTTTTTTTCCCCCTCTATGAGATCCGGTCACTCTAATGGTCAGTATAAGAAATTTTCAAAATTCTGCGATAATTCAAATGTTTCGAGTTTCTTAGAAGGTTGTAGCCAACATCCAAGATTCCACACAGTACAGAAGGACAATAAAGACATAACATCCTTGGCGCCTTATTTTTATTTTATTTATTTACGGGATATGCCCATTCAACTCATAAAGACAAAATACAAAAGTTTACGTCTATAAATAACACTTAAAACTAAAGACTAAAACTAAGAAATGCAGAAAAGAACCCCGATCTGCCTCTTAAAAAGGGACAAGGAGCTGGAGAACAAGTCCAGTGATGGGCAGTTATTTACAATGCCCATAGATCTTGACATGAAAGTATTAGCTCCATAGGTTGTCTTATGATAAGGTTTAAAGAAGGACAATCTAGATCTAGTATGTCTGGAAGGTGCATACAAATTAATCTGATATAAAAGTTCTGGACAATTTACAATGGAATTTAAAATTTTAAAGAACATTACAGGATATCGTTGAACTCTCCGATTAGACAGGGTATTCAAGTTTAATATAAATGTCAGTTTTGAATAACTAAAAGAATCATTATTAAAGAATTTATAATGAATATGATGTAGAAATTTACTCTGAACAAGCTCCAAGCATAGCAAACAAAAGGTGGGTTCCACACACATGAGCAATGTTCCAAGAGAGGCCTAACCAATAAGCAGTACAGAATTTTTATAGAGGTAATGGATGACAAGTCTGATAAGCAACGCCTGATGAACCCAAGCATCCTCAGAGTCCTAGATGTTACCTCGGTTATATGAGGAATAAACGTCAGTGCCAAAACCCCCAGATCAGTAACGCTAACCATGGACTTTAGGGAAGTCCCATTTATGCAGTAATCAAGCACTTAGAAGTATTTAAAACCATACCATTTAACTGACCCCAGACACTAAGTCTATCCAAATCACCCCGCAATCCCACACAATCCTCAATTGATCCAATTGCCGTGTACAACTTCAAATCATCAGCAAAGAGCAAGAACCTGGAAGACTGAAAGCAGTCGGCCACATCATTCAAGAACCGGTTAAACAACTGAGGCCCCATATGAGAGCCTTGAGGCACTCCTGAGGGCACAGTAATGTTGACAGACTTAAAATTATTAGCTCGAACCACCTGAACTCTGCCACACAAATAACTCCTAATCCAGCCCAACTGTGAACCGGATATGTTACGGTTATCGAGCTTCTTAAGAAGAACATCATGGTTGACCCTATCAAAGGCCTTAGAGAAATCAGTATAAATGGAATGTACCTCAGATCCACTCTCCAAGGTCCTAGACAGGTAGTCCGTATAGCAAATCAAGTTCAATTCAGCAGACCTGCCGCTCTGAAAACCAAACTGTTCACTATTATAGATGGTCCCAGGTTAGATGCCAATACTTTAGTTACTAGGTTTTCAAATAATTTAGGAACAGTACTCAAAATACTTATTGGCCTATAGTTTGCGATATCAGCCCTGTCCCCTGACTTGAACACAGGGGTGACAAAATTGGTCTTCTAGTACTCAGGAAAATAACCCTCCTCCAATTAAACATTATGCATAATGGTCGCGATAGTACAAAGCTACATGCCTTCAGCAATCCAGGAGGCAAACTCTTGTGCTTAATTTTATTGCTGGGCTTTTAAAAAGTGTTGTCATTTTGAGCGACACTGCTCTAGCATTTTCAATATGGCAACGAATTTCCTGCAAGTGATCCTACTGTTTGTTTATCATAGTACCTAGCTTTGAATATTGTGGAGGTCTTTGGAGTTGTTGATTGTTCACCATCAAACAGGTAAATAAAGAAAATGATAAAGTGAAGTGGATTTAATCCTTTGAAAGGTGTCAGAAAATACTTAAATGGGTCGAATATGACCTAAAGCTGTTTGCATAAGTTGTTTTTTATAGAAATATAATACATTCATCATTGGCTTCTACTACAAGGCGTGAATAGTCCCGCAACTTTCCAAGAGATGGTAGCACAAACAAAAAGCCATATGATTTTAAGTTAATGTCAGATGGAAAGATTTGGCAAATATTTTAGGGATGCATATAGAATAATACCGATCAACTATATTGCATTTAACAAAGAAAGAAGCGTACTTTTATTAAGATAATGCACCAGGTCACAATACCATAAAATCAATGGTGAAATTGGACCAATTAGGGTGTGAAGTGCTTCCTCATCCACTATATTCACTAGATCTGACTCCCAGCAATTATTACCTTTTTCTAAATTTGAAAAGGTGGTTCCAGCGAAAGAGATTTTGCTCAAATGAAGAAGTTGAATGAGAAACTGGGGCTTATTTTAGACAGCTGAACAAATTGTACTTTATGAAATGTATCTGGATGTTGAAACATCGCTGAAATAAGTGTATTGCTCTTGATGGATACTATATTGAAGAAAAAAATCGATTTTTGACAAAAACATTGTTTTTTTTTCGAAAGTCTTGGGACTTTTCACTTGAAATACACATTTCAGGCAATGCAACTTAATTATTTAGAAATAATGAATTATCTTAATAATTTTAAGTGTTCTTATAAAGGTGAAGGTAAAAATTTTACTCATCAAAATGTTTGCAGATAGTATTCTAAGAGTAATACTTTTACTTTAATTTCCTTGGTCTATATAGCTAATTCCACAAGTAAGTCCCCTTTATATAAACAAAAGTAATTTGTATTCTTTTTTTATACAAAAAAAAAAAACACTTATAAAGGTGGTAAATTTGAAAATTGTCTTCTGCTATTGAAAAGGAGGTATAAGTACAAGAAAAGCTCATCTAAGCAGTCATAATTGTTAATGTGAAGAACTTAAAGCAAGTCTGTAGGTCTTCAAATTATTGTTATCTTAATGTAATTAAAGTTGCGATAAAGAACCTGAACTGAACGATAATATAGTGCCAGTAAAGGTTTCTTTGAATACATTTTTATGACTATTGTTAACTTACATATGTTAACCCAACTTTAATTGTCGTATTCTATCTAAAACAGTAAATTATCCTTATTTAAAGATAATCATTTTTTTCAATAAATAAACCCCTAAAATTCTGGAAAGAATAAATATTGGCCCAACATTACACAGTCTGTTCTATTTATAACCTAAAATTTCACAATCAAAAATGATTTTTTTGGCCCCTTAGCGTAATAGAAAGCATTAGAAAAACAACACCAAACATAAAAAACCCACTGCTCACACCACACAACGAAAATTCAAGCAGTTAGTGTAGAAAATGGGTTAAAAATAGTCCTTATAAGTCGGGGCTATTTCGCATTACGAATAACAGAAGTTTACTTACAAAAGCACTACGGCTAAAAGGCATATTGGCTTTCTGACACTTAAATTTACTTTTACAAAGGGTTTACATAAAAATTTCCGGTATATTTACAGGAAAATTGTAAAAAATCTCGAATTTTCCACAAAATTCGCACGACCCGTTTTAAAGAATCATCTGGAACTTTTCCGACTATTCACGACACACGGAACTGTCGATCTTTTTCTCCTTGTTGGTTTAAAAAGAGATGAAGCATAATAAGTTATGTCTTTACTTAAATTATGCAATGCGGCTGACAGTTCTGTCAGATTTATCATACAGTTGTACCAAGGTAAAAAAATTCTTGTCTCTTTAAACGTTCTCATGTTAAAATTTCCAAAGGAGAATTTTAAGAAATTAAAATTAACTAAAAAGGAAGCCGTAATTTTAAAAAAGAAAAAAATTGAAAATAAGTTTTTTATTTTGTACTCTTGGAAACCCTATATTTCATTTTTATATGATGGTTCACTGAAGTACTGGACAAATTTCATTTGGTGACAAGTTTAAAAGAAGAATTACAATCGCAAAAAGATGAAGATTTTCCCGCCATATGATAAGTCTCATGCGCGCAAATGAAACTCCGTAAGTTTGAACGGCGTCGGTTGGACTTAACACAGTAAAAGTTTTAGCTGTTTTAAAAGGCAAGTAGTTCAATTTTTAAATTTAATTTATTGTATTCTGTTGTATTTTATAGAAAATCGCTTCATAATTACTGTTTTCTAGTTTTTAAGCACGAGTTTATTGTTTTATTTGCGATGCATGTCAGAACTTGGCCCATTAGCATGTCTAAACGTGATTTAAAGCGTAGACTTTTGTGTCGGAAAATGTCCCAATTTTTCTCACCGTGAACTTCTGGATAAATGATAAAATACTCTATATTATATTTAGAATTTACTTATAGGAGGAAATATAAAGATAGATATTATATTGGATAGAACATCCTTCCTGAATTAATTAGCGAAATGTGCGTCCATGTTTTGTTTGGTACAATGCATATTAAACAGAGTTATAAAATAAAATTATTTAAAAAGCAACAATAGCAACTGAATAATGAAGTGGAACATTACTGAAAGGTTCGAGCAGTTACATTTGATATATCCAAAGTCTTCAATATTGTTTGGCATAACAGATTGTTGGCTAAGCTGCGCTGTTATGGTATGTCTGAGAGGTTTTGTTCATAGCTTTCAAGTTTTCTAAAAAAGTTGCTATATATATATATATATATATATATATATATATATATATATATATATATATATATATATATATATATATATATATATATATATATATATATATATATATATATATATATATATATATATATATATATATATATGTATATATATATATATATGTGAAAAAAATTACACCAGAATTGTTACGTAAAATTAATTTGTTCAACCTGTCGCGTCAAATTTCGTTAAAAATATTATGAACATAAAATTCTGTTAAATTAAAATTATTAAAATTTATTGTTAAATTTTTAAAAGCATGGTGAATGTCCTCATGAATTTCTGCTGCTTTAACTGCCCACTAAATTCGGGAATTCTCATCTACCAACGACTTTCTTATTGCGTTAACCGCTATTAGAAATTATGTCGACGATATCAACACTTTAGGAACTCATAAAAGTATTAATTTGAACATGGAAATAATGATCCGTATTAAAAAATTCCAAATAATAGATTTTGAAATTTATATAAAATATATTCACTAAAATTGGTGCATTCTCAATACTTAAAAGACCCAGAGAGTATATTTAAAACATCTAGAAATAAAAAGTTATTCCTAACATAATAAAACATGGATATATTATATATATATATATATATATATATATATATATATATATATATATATATATATATATATATATATATATATATATATATCTACAGTCGACACTCTCTATAGTGAAAGACCAAAATGTTGACCGAAATTTCACTATAGAAAGTTTTTTCACTATATAAAGAAAAAAATCCGTATATATTGCTATGTGTGTTTTATATTGGTAATCATTTACTTGTATTTTATAAGGTACAAGCAATAAAAAAAATTGCAGAATTGAATTATTAGAAAAGATTTTATTAAACATTTGAAAGTTTAAATAGTACATAGCATGTACAGGGCTAAATACATACATAAAGTCCGTACGTTATATCTTTACCCGTGCGTCATATTTTTCAGGCCATATAACAGACGAATATTATATTATTTGTCTCTTTTCACCAATAAATCGTAGGTATTGGTAAAAAGAGACAAAAAATATGATAGTCGTCTGGGATATTGCCTGAAAAATATGACGCACGTGTAAAGATATAACGTACAGACTTTATGTATGTATGTACTAGATACGAAAAAAAAATGAATAATAAAAAAATCTGTTAATACATATGTACATACTACGTACATACGTACTAGGAAAAATAATCAGTTATTTTCTTTTGAACATTACTTTTGAAAAATAATTGTTGCTCAACAAAATTCTCGCATAAAGATTTGATCACGTACACTTTCCTGGCCCCTGAGAGTAGTTCGCACAATGTCAAATGCATTTCTTATTTCATTTTCACTAAATTTAGCAGGACATTCCCCGGTTTCAGTTTCTTCTTCATGATCTTCTATACTTTTTATATCGTCAATTATGTCTTGGTCAGTTGGGAGATCTATCGTGCCAACATCATTGTCGATTTCTAAGAAATCTTCAAGTAAAAAAATCTGCGTCGACGGTAGCAGTTTTTTGTAGAATACCCCATTGCCTTTTTAAGGTAGCGAGATCCATTTCGTCTTCTTCTTCCCATTCGTCAATTTTTTCAGTAAAACCTGCTTTAGAAAAGCAGTTTTTGATAGTTTTCTGAGAAACATTTTCACTCCATACTTTAGCGACTTCGGTTATACACTCTTTAAGGGTAATCAATTTTTGGACTGAAAGGTTGTTATCAATCGCATTAACAATTTTGTGAACAATTCTGTTTCGGTAATGATGTTTTATGTTTTTTATAATACCCTGGTCCATAGGTTGCAATTTGGAGTCATGTTGGGTGGAAAAAAAGATCAATTCAATATTCCTTAATTTTTTACTTACAGTAACTGGATGTGCAGAACAATTGTCTATAAACATCACAATCTTTCGCTTCTTTGGCTTTTCATTTTCGTGTCCAGTTCTTTGATCCATCTTTCGAAAATCTCAGAAGTCATCCATGCCTTTTTATTATTGGCGTAATCTAACTCCAGAGATTTAACTCCTTTTAAACAACGGGGATTTTTGCTTTTACCTATGAGCAGTAATTTCAGTTTTTCTGAGCCATCCATGTTTGCTCCAACCATAAGTGTCACCCTTTCTTTACTTGTTTTAACACCAAAACATTTATCACTTTTAAAAGCAAAAGTTTTATTTAGCAAACATTTAAAAAGCAAACCGGTTTTTTGGCTCGTACTTTTTCAATGCACTTTTTAAAACAGTTTCAGTCCAAATGTCACAGTCCTCCTGACTAACGCTTGCACTCTCGCCAGACACCGTCTTGAGAACAATTGAGTTGCGAGTCTTCCAGGCACTCAACCACCCTTCACTAGCTTGAAAATTAACGCAGTTAAATTCTTTAGCAAATTGTAGAGCCTTTTGCTTTATTAAATTTCCCGATATTGGTACGTTTTAATGCGTACGGGCCACTTGAAACCATCGTAAAACTGCTTCATTTACATCCTCGTAAGTACTCACCCGTACTCGTGTTTGACTGCTTGGAACACTAGGTTTCTTGATGATACTGTCGCGACTTTTTATTATCAGAGAGACGCAACTTGGAGAAACACCAGATTTTGCAGCAACATCATTTTTTTTGCAGCCTTTATCAACTTCCTCCAAAACTTTAATTTTCTCAGCTAAACTTAAACACACTCGCTTGGACATCTTACTTGATTCTTAAACAAAAAGAAACTGAACCTGAATTTGCGAATTACTAGGCCTCGACTATAAAATGGGTTTTTCTCCGGGTTTCTATAAAATGGGTTATTCCCCGGGGTTCTCACAGAAATCTACCTGATTTATTGCCAACCATTAGGCGTTATAAACGCGTTAAGAACCTTTTCAAAAGAATGCGTCATAAAAATGGACTTCGTGCTAATGTTAGATGAAAATGGGAAACCCGAAATGGCCAAGATCTCAATAAATGCATAAAAATTTATACATAAAATTCCGGTAAAAATTTATTATATAGAGTGTTACTATTTTACAGATTCAATATATGCAGGGCTTTTTACATGAAATTTCATTAAAATATTCTAGGTTTTGAAAAAATTGCACTATAAGGAGTTTTTCACTATATAGAGTTTTACTATAAACTGTGTCGACTGTATATATATATATATATATATATATATATATATATATATATATATATATATATATATATATATATATATATATAGATATATAGATATATATATATATATATATATATATATATATATATATATATATATATATATATATATGGAACGTTTCGCGTCAATGGAGCTACCTCAATACCTAAAAATAGAATTAACGAAACGACAAAATGCAATATTGATGTAATAGTTAGAGTAACCAACATAATTTTATGTGATACCAACATGGCGGATCCAATATGGCGTTTAACGTTGCTGAACTCTACAAAGTTATGTCGGGGCACTCCATTCCTCTAGCATCGTTACTCAATTTGCTGGGCGTTAATTTGGGAGCAAATATGTCCTGGCATGAACATGTCGCAGGCATAGCAAGGAGAGCTTCTCAAAAGCTGGAAATATTATTTAGAATTAGAAAGCTTACACTCCACAACTGTTAATTCTGTACCAAGCTCAAATTCGACCAACAGTAGAATACTGCTCCAATGTTTGAGGCTCTGCTCCCAAATATACACTCCCTTTGTTGGATTCTATTCAGAAGAGAGCTGTTCGTCTGATTGGAGACCCGGAACTGGCCAGCAGCCTTGATTCGGTCGAACAACGAAGAACGGTTGGCGATTTGAGACTATTCTACAAGTATTTTCGTGGGAAATGTTCGAAGGAAGGCCGCCTGTCAGTTCCGGGTCCCCAGTCAGACAAACAGCTCTTCTCTGAATAGAATCCAACAAATGCAGTGTATGTTTGGGAGCAGAGCCCCAAACATGGGAGCAGTATTCCATAGTTGGTCAAATTTGAGCTTTGTAAAGAATTAACAGTTGTTGTGGAGTGTAAAGCTTTCTGATTCGAAATAATATTCCCAACTTTTGAGAAGCTCTGCTTGCTATGCCTGCAACATGTTCATGCCAGGACATATTAGCTCCCAAATTAACGCCCAACAAATTGAGTGACGATGTTAGAGGAATGGAGTGCCCCGACATAACTATGTCGGGTTCAGCAACGTTAACTTTTTTAGAAAAAACTGCCGCCTGGGTTTTTGTAGCATTAAATTCCACTTGGTTACTTTCACCCCAAGATAGAATTTCTTCCAGGTCTTTGTTAAGGTGAATGACTTCCTGCTGTCGGCGGATATTCGTCTGAGTAGCCGATTTCCGAGCGTTTAAAGTGACTGAAGAGATAAGCGTACTGTCATCTGCAAAGCTGTAGATTGGATTCTCGGTCTTTTCCAGCAGATCATTAATGTAAATGAGAAAGAGAGTAGGAGACAGTATGTAGCCTTGAGGTACACCGGCGTTGATAGTGAAGGTGTTAGAAAATAATCCGTCGACTACCACTCGTAAAGAACGCTCTCTGAGAAAACATGAGAGCCACAAACAGAACTTTTCAGACATACCATAAGAGCGTAGCTTAGCCAACAGTCCATCGTGCCAAACACGGTCGAATGCCTTAGATATGTCAAGAGCAACCGCTCGAGATTCTCCAAAGTGTTCAATTGCGTTGTTCCAAACGTTTGTTACATAAGTCAGAAGATCTCCTGTTGATCAGTTATTACGAAAGCCATATTGGTGATCGCTAATAATGTTGAATCCTTCAAGATATTTTAGAAGATGGTGATTGATAGTCTTTTCCATGACTTTCGATATTATTGAAAGCAGTGCGATTGGTCGGTAGTTATTTGGCAAGGTCTTCTTGCCTTTTTTAGGTATCGGCTGAACTGTGGCACATTTCCAGCAAGAAGGAAATATTCCCTTTCTGTAGGATAGGTTGAAAAGTCTACAGAAAACTGGTGTTAGTTCCCTCGCACAACTTTTGAGAACTCTGGCAGGTATTCCGTCAGCGCCAGAAGCTTTTTTGGTATCTAGCTTCATTAAAATACGTTTTATGATACGCTGTCTGAAGATAATATCGAGTGTTAATATGATCATGTTGCATGCTTAGGAAGGGAAGCTTTCCCCTTATTGTTGGTACACTATATTAAATGACAATTCATAAATTTCTTCCTGACACCTTTACTACCCCGAGGCACTAAACCGTGTTTACTCTCCTCTTAACGTTAAACAGTTTGGACCAAAAATTTAGCTTTGCTTATGATGACATGCTTGTTTCTTTATTTATCCCAGATACTCGGACTGCTGATGCAAATTTTCGCAGACAGCCGGAGTTTTACAACTTAACACAGACTTGGAAGAAAATTTTTCTTGGAACTGCCAGTAACCAAGTAGAACTTAACAAAATTTTGACAATACTTACGAAAACCCAGATACCAGTTGTTTCTAATTAGTATTTTTAATGTCCTTAGCTTGTAAGCCAGGTCTAAAATCTATGGACTTTTTGTTAGTTATAATACCCTAAGAAATTCAATTGGCTGGGTTTTGGATAAAGCAAGAGCTCTTACTTCATTTGGAAATGTGAAAAGATTTAACTAATCATAGCAAATGGTCGCAGATACTAGCATAGATGAGACAATTGTTCCTATCAGAGTGTGTAACTTGGTATAAATTTTAGACAACCAAAAGTAGAGGTAAAATCTCTGCAACAACGAAACCGGTGTGTACACGAAACGTGACCCCGTATTTCAATAGTATCTAGGATTCACAAGATGTACTAATACGAGGCATGTTTTTTAAGTAAGTACCGTTTTTGGAATTAAAAAAAAGACGTGCAAAGATATCGCTATAATTTTATTTTTACATGAAAGCCTGTACCTTAATCTACTTTTCTACATAATTTCCGTGAATATTGAGGCACTTGTCATAACGTGGCACCAGTTTTTGAATACCCTCCTCATAAAATTCTGCCGCCTGACTTGTTAACCACTGTATCACAAATGTTTTGACTTCGTTATCGTCTTGAAGACGCTGACCACCCAGGTGCTTCTTCAAGTGCAGGAACAAATGGTAGTCGCTGGGCGCCAGATCAGGGCTGTATGGAGGATGATCTAGAGTTTCCCATTTAAAAGATTTGATGAGATCTTTGGTCCGATTAGCCACATGTGGACGGGCATTGTCATGCAGCAAAACGATACCCTTACTCAACTTGCCACGTCTTTTGTTCTGGATTGCACGACGCAGATTGTTCAATGTCTCACAATAAGACGCTGCATTGATTGTCTCATTACGAGGCAGAAACTCCACTAGCAATACTCCTTTTCTGTCCCAAAAAACTGTGCACATGATTTTGCGGGCAGAAATTGTTTGCTTAAACTTCACTTTTTTGGGTGATGATGAATGTCGCCATTCCATGGATTGTTGTTTCGATTCTGGTGTGACGTAGGCCACCCATGTTTCGTCACCAGTAACAATTTGGTCTAAAAAATGTTCACCTTCATTGTGGTACCGCTCAAGGAAAGTCAATGCACTGCCTAAACGTTGGGTTTTGTGCAAATCCGTCAACATTTTTGGAACCCAACGTGAACACAATTTCCGGTAATTCAAGTTCTCGGTCACAATGCGATATAAAACACTACGAGAATATTGAGGAAAGCAGTCGCACAATGATGAAATTGTAAAGCGTCTGTTTTCTCTCACCTTTTCGTCCACTTTCTGCACCAAATCTTCATTAACGACCGAAGGACGCCCACTCCGTTCTTCATCATGCACATTTGTGCGGCCATCTTTAAATGCTCTCACCCATTTCCTTACCATTCCATCACTCATAATGTTTTGTCCGTAAACTTCACAGATCTCACGATGAATATCGATCGGTTTTACGCCTTTAGCACTAAGAAATCGTATAACAGCCCGTACTTCACAATCGGCGGGACTCACGATTGTCGGAGGCATCTTAAACACTCAGTAAACAACGTATACAATGAAGAATCAGACTGTAATGGCGTCAGTGCGTAGACATGAGATGTAGGTTACCAGCGCGCATGCGCGGAACGCCGACCGTATCGCTGGGGCGGCGGAATCGCAAAACGGTACTTACTTAAAAAACATGCCTCGTAAAATAGAGGCACATGAAGTTGATGTTACATGACGTGACGTTATTATGCTAGAACACTTTGTTACATTAGTATCGTCACTTAGTTTGCTAGGTGTTAAAGTGGTATCAAATATGCCAAGCCATCATTTGAATGATTTGTCTCTGTTACAGAAAATGTTTTTCCATCAAATTTTGCTTCAACCGCAACATAAAATGCAGCTAAATCTTCCATGGAGAGCGGGAACTATAGGTGTTAGAAGAATAAAAAAGGAAGCTATCATCAAATGTAACATCATTAAAGTGTGGTAAGTTATTTTTTTGGTCGTTCTAGTACAAATAGCTTAGATTTAAAGAGTTGACTTTGACGTTACTTTGTGACAGTACATTTTAACAATAAAACTACTTAATTACTTTGTTAATTGTCAATAAATATATTTGTAAAGATTTTACAATTGCGTTATCGCAATTTCGTAGTACAACTACATTGTCAAATGCTTAACTTAACACTAAAACAGATTTTTGGTATTTTATGTTTATATGATGAACAGATGTGGATCTATTATATACTAAAACAGTTGGAACAGCACGGAATTTGCTTCGTCTAATTGACTATTCAGTAAATTTATATTATGGTCCTTCGAATGTCTGTAAATTTCTATGGATTTTAAGAAATTGAATTTTGACCCTTTAGGTACCGTATGAAGTATTTGTAAACAATTGATATTGGGAAAAGTATGGCCTGTTTCTAAAAAATGTTTAGCAAAGTGTGATTTTTCATTTTTAGTGTTCCGTACGGAACACTTATAAGATCACTTCGGTGTCTGTCTGTCTGTCTGTCTGTCGCACCCGATTTTCTCCGAAACTATTTGACTTAGAAAGGTGAAATTTGGTAATAATATAGGAATTGATGGCCTCATCAGAGCCATGTAGTTTTGAGAATTAAATTTTGACTTAAGGGGTTAGTTTTGGGGGGTGAAGTTGGAAGTGAAAAAAAAAATTTTTTTACTAGGTCATCGAGTGTGGTGTCAAATGAAAGCTTGTGAAAACACGAGTAAAAAATATATATATAATATTATACTTGCGCGCACTTTTCTTTGTATTATTTTTAAAAATTCGCGAAAAATCGCTGTCCCGGGCCTTATCTCGAAAAGTACTTATCAAAAAATTTCGAAAAAAAATTCTGGAATATTCTCCACGGGGTGTAGATTGAACGAAAATTATCACGAGTGCATTACCTTTAATAATTTATATGGTATATAAAAAAACAAAAATTTCAATGTCATCAGATTTCAGTAAAGATTGGAAACAAACTTTGTTGGAAACACATTTGGGGTGTGTTTTGTGAAGTCACTGATCATTTTATACCACCGTAACATAAATTTTGACTTAAGGGGTTCGTTTTGAGGGGTGAAATCGGAAGTGAAAAAAATTTTTTTTTACTAGGTCATCGAGTGTGGTGTCAAATAAAAGCGTGTGAAAACACGAGTAAACTAGATATATATATATATATATATATATATATATAATGTAACACTTGCGCACACTTTTCTTCGTATTACTTTTAAAAAATCGCTGTCCCCTACCTTATCTCGAAAAGTACTGATCAAAAAATTTTGAAAAAATTCTGGAATATTCTCCACGGTGTATAGATTGAATGAAAATTATCACGAGTACATTACCTTTAATAATTTATCTGGTACATAAAAAAACAAAAATTTCAAGGTCACCAGTTTTTTCAGTAAAGATTGGAAACAAACTTTGTTGAAAACTCATTTGGGGTGTGTTTTGTGAAGTCACTGATCATTTTATACCACCCTAACAAAAATTTTTATTTTAAAAACAATCAACGTACGGAACACTAATTGTGCAAGTTCAACTTGCACTTGACCGGTTTTTTAGCTTATAAGAGACATTGTGTTGTGCGAATCTTGTTTTGAAATTCCGTCCCGTTTGGCCTACGTAACAGCTATTGCACTCTTGACAATTAAGTTTATAAACTCCTGATTTATTGTGTTTATTAGTTTTATCTTTGGCGTTGAAAAATATATTGGATAATTTTTGAGCGGGTTTTAAAGCTATTCTTGTTTTTTCGGCCGTGAGAACTTGGGATATTTTATCCAAGATGGGACCAAAATATGTCAGAGGTATGAATATTTTCTTTTCTCGGTATTCTTTTACGGGTTAGATTAAGCTGAAAGTGATTTGTTTTCGTTTACGGCTTATTAAGGTATTAATTATTTTAGGTTGGAAGTCGTTATTGAATGCTATATTTTTGATTGTGTCCAGTTCTTTTTTTTAAAATTATTTTTACTAAGAGGGATATTGAAGGCTCTATGCATCATAGCTCTATAGATTGCCAGTTTATGGGAGTTAGACTGTATTGAGTCAGCTGGGATGGTGACATCTAAAAAGGTTGGTTTGCGGAAGATATCGAATTCTAGTCTATTTCCCTTCTTTAAAATTGTAACATCTAAGAAATTTATTTATTATCTGTTTCCTTTTCCAGTGTAAATTTTATGTTGGTGTATAAATTATTTAGATAATTTAAACTGGAATTTAGTTCAATATCATTTCCATGGAAACATACTAAAAATGTCGTTCACATATCTAAACCAAAAGAGAATATTTTTTTGCGTGTTGAGTTTTTTAGAAAAATATTTTCCAATTCTGAAACAAAAATTTCCGCTAGCAAAGGACTAAGTGGAGACCCCCATAGCATGACCATCTCTTTGTTTGAAAAATTGATTATTGAACTGGAAATAATTTCCGGTTATACAAAATTCGAACAGTTTCAATATATTTATCTTGTATTGTTATATTGTATTATAAACTAAAAAAAAAACAACATCAAATCACACTTTGCTAAACATTTCAGGCTATACTTTTCCCAATATCAATCGTTTACAAATACTCCATACGGCACCTAAAGGGTCAAAACTCAATTTCTTAGAATCCATATAAATTTACAGGCATTCAAAGGACCATAATATAAATTTACCGAATAGTCAATTAGACGTAGCAAAATCCGTTCGGTTCCAACTGTTTTAGTACATAATAGACCCACATCTGTTCATCATATAAACATAAATACCACAAATCTGTTTTAGTGTTAATTATGCCTTTGACAATGTAGTAGTACTACGAAATCGCGATAACACAATTGTAAAATCTTTACAAATATATCTAGTGACAGTTAATAAAGTAATTAAGTAGTTTTATAGCTTAGATTTATTTTTCAGGTTTATTTAACTAGTTTTTTAGGATCTTGTGAAAGAATTGGTGATATGTTTACAACTTGACGAAGTTTTCACTTCTTTCTAGATGGAACTCTGTAAACTATGAGTAGTTTATGAGAAAGTGTAGGTCATGCGTTTCTTCTTTTTTTTTTTAAAATCATTATCTCAAATTAGCCTACACGTATCAGTCTACTGAGACTCCCTTTAAGGAGTAGTAAGTTGATATAAGTTGTAATAATTTAAATAAAATAAAAATATTAGTTACTCTAACTTAAAGGTAATAAGTCTAAACTTAAATCGTATAAGCTGTAAAAGTCTCAACAAAAGAGGTAGACAAGCACACGATTTCACATAACACAAGATTAAAATTTAAAATGAAAATGTCTTACAAAACATTAAACTTGAAGATTTATGATTTTTTAGCACGTACATCTATGATTGTAGAAAATAGACACATAAAAACAATTAACTCCAAACTAAATACAACCAAGATTATTGCAATTTTTTATTTTATACCCAATTAAATAAATTTGACCTGTTTGAGTTTTATAAAGCGCATCTGATACTAAAGAAACAAACTATATCTGAAGTTTAGTGTTTTAACAGGAATTGTTCACTAACGGAAATAACAGATACCAACAATTTTCGATTTTACTTGTTACACTTACTAATTCCATTAAAACCAATGTTTAACTTATAGTTTTATTAATGAGGCAAAGTAGAACGATTCCAAATTACAACCCGATTAACCGAGTCGCGATTATCGTAGCTCCGGATTAACCGAGCCAATCTAAGAACCTGATTATTCGCGCGTCTATGCTGCGTATCAATCGAGCTTCTAAAATATGTATGTGTACATATTTCCATTTAAAATCGTCGGGGCCTTCGGGGAATCCCCCTGGCTCGTGTGAGGGGTCCCCTATTTATGTTTTTGGACTCTTTCAGCATGTAAATTTGCGTGAATGCAGTGCGTTATAGCGTTTACTACGGAGAAGTACGAGTATACTCACATAATTTATTTGGTTGGAGTTCTGGTAGTTAAGTGTAATTAATACGAACTGCTTTGTTTGAATTTTTGTTTGTCGTATTATCATGGAGCAAAACAAGCGTAAAAGAATCGTCGTTTCTATTGAAGAAAAATTAAAAGCCATCAGAAGAATTGAAGCAGGAGAGACAATTAAAGTTGTTGCACGAGATTATGGAGTAGGTGAGGTAACAGTTGGAGATTGGAAAAGAAACCGCACAAAAATAGAAGAGTGGTGTATAAATCAAACTTCCTCGGTCTCAGGAAGAAAATCAATGAAAACCGGCGACTATGAAAAGCTTAACGAAGCTTTATTCATGTGGTTTAACCAACAGAGTACAAAAGGTGTGCCTCTGTCAGGTCCAATTTTACAACAGAAAGCAATAATGATTAGTAGGTAATTCCCAGAGACAGATCAGTTTACCGCCAGTTCTGGATGGTTTGAGCGCTGGAAAAAACGGTACGGTGTACGACAACTGACTGTATGTGGTGAAAAATTTTCTGCTGATGTGTTATCAATTGAGAAGTTTAAGCAGAACTTTAAAAAGCAAATCGAAGATTGTGAATACACATGTAATTAAATTTACAACTGTGACGAAACTGGTCTGAATTATAAAATGCTTCCATCAAAAACATTGGCATCTCGACAGGAAAAATCAGCTCCTGAGCACAAACGAAGTAAGGAAAGATTAACTATAATGGTATGCTCCAATGCATCTGGCAAGCACAAAATCCCACTGATGGTGATTGGCAAGTCTGCACGTCCAAGAGCTTTAAAAGACATCTCACCCAAAGCCCTACTAGTCTATTACAAAAGTCAGCAGAACGCATGGATGGATACAACCTTATTTACTAACTGGTTTGAAGAAGAGTTCGTGCCATCTGTGACTAAATTTTTAAACAGAAACCGTCTTCCTATTAAAGCAATTTTGTTAATGGATAATGCCCCCTCTCACCCTGGAGAAGGACTTCATGTGGGCGAAATTGTTGTAAAATTTTTTCCTCCAAATGTAACCAGCATAATCCAACCAATGGATCAAGACATCCTCGAAAACATTAAAAAAAATTATAGGCGTTTATATCTTGAACATCTGTTAGAATACACAGAAAAGGAGGATATTATCAATGGGATGAGAAAGGTTACACCGAAAAATGTTATTTACTGGATAAGTCAAGCTTGGGATTCTGTGCATACTACCACTATTCAAAAATCTTGGTCAAGAGTTATTGATTTTGAGGATTATAATGACAGTGAAGATGACACTCCATTAAATGAAGTAGCTTTGAAATTGAGAAGCCATGGAGAAATGTCCTGTTCAAATTTTGACAGCTAGATAGAAGAAAAAGAAAAAAGTTTATTTGAATTAATGCAAAAATTAAAAGGTTGCGAAAATGTGACAAGAGAAGATGGTGTTGAATGAATTACAGCAGATGATTTAGAAGAAGAAATGAGTATTGAAGAAATAACGAATGCCTTTCAGGAAATCGAAAAATCAGATGACGATGACGAAGCGGCGATGTCTCCCACTAAGATCTCTCATCAAGAAGGTTTTGCTTCTTTGGAAAAAGCTTTGAGGTATATCGAACAACAACCAGAGGCAACCCCAGCGCATTTGCTTCTTCTTAATAGATGGAGAAACATTGCAGCGGGAAAAAGAAGATGCAATATGAAACAGAAGCGCATAGATACCTATTTCACTGTTTTATAATGTATGTACCTATTTATATGTTAAAAACGTTAATACATCGGTTTAAAGTATTGGTGTTTATTTTTTGAATGAATAAATAACAAATCCGGATTATCCGAATTTTCAGTTATCCGAGGAGGGTGCCCCCCACGTTACCTCGGATAACCGGGGTTCTACTGTATTTTTCATTCTCTTGTCGCTTTTACATGCTTTCATTGTTGTAATTCGCGCGCTTATACTACTAAGCCGTTGCTATTCACCTGATGTGCGATAATCCATACGTTGTCCATAGTTTAAAGCCACATAACATTAATTTCGTCATGTCTGCTTAGTGACTCTATCTAATACGTATGTTAGGTCTTAAACATACGATTGTAGAAGGGTAGCAGTTAGTGTTTGTTATTAAGACGTTGGATTTCAAATATAGTTCGTTATAAGCACATATTATTCAATGAATTATTCAGGTCAGGTTTTTATTGGGGAGAGCAAATATCTATACTTCGTTCTAGGTTTAATTTTTTTATTAGAAATATTTATACCAATAATTAAAAATATTTTGGTACAATGTTCTGGTCTAAGAACATGTTTTGCTGGTTTTTACTCGAAAATTCAATTGTTTTTGAAAAAATACTATTTGGCCAAAAATCATGTTAGTAAAAAATGGTTGGGATCATTTAATAAGAATGTTAACAGGCCTCTCACAAGGGTTAATAAATGAGAATTTTGTAAAATTTTAAAAATATTGAGAAAGGAAAAGTAGTTGTTACGTAACCCAGAGAATCAGCCAGTTAAATGTAAAAAAACGGAAGATTTTTCTCTTAAATTAATTCTAGATTGTGCGCAGAGTTCATTGTATTTATCAGCATTAGGGTGCTTAGGTACTGAAACCAATCATTATTATTAAGGAAGAGGGGGAATTAACACGTAAGCTGAAAAGTTTTTGGTCTAGCTACTTACACATTTTTTTTGGAAAATTCGATTTTATTCATCAACCTCCTTCAAGAGCGATATAATCAGTCCAACGCTGTTCTAACATTTCTATACCTTTCTTGTTGAAGGATTTGTCTTTGCCTTCAAAATAGGCCTCAGTTTCGGCGAAGACTTCTTCACTGGAGCCAAATCTCTTTCTCGCGACCATTTTTTTGAAGTCTGCAAACAGATAAACCTGGAACATTCGAGGATGGACAGGAAAGACAGATGATATAATAGCTGGAATACAAAGACTAAAACTAGATATTGCTGTCTTAACGGAAACAAAAAGGAAAGGTACAGGAATCGAAACTGTAGGAGATTATATACACATGTATACCGGAGTGCCTAAACATCTGCAAGCAAGTAAAGGAGTATCGATGTTGATTAACAACAAACTCAAAAAGAAAAATAAGTAATTGGGAAGCAGTATCATAGAGAATAATAACAGTAAACGTAACCATAAAAGGCCACAAAACAACAATTGTGGGTGGATATGCCCCAAATGATGATACACAACTTGAAGAAAAAGAGAAATTTCAAAAAGAAATAGAAGATGTTCTAAGTAAGATTGGAAATCAAAGACAAACCCTAATGATGGGAAATTTTAATGGGAGAACTGGTAACAGAAAGAACGATGACGTTGTAGGAAGTAATGGATGGAGAAAAACCGCTCAACGACAATGGGAAAAGACTAATCGAAATATGTAGAGCATTCAACTAAAAATTCTAAACGGTTTCTTCAAACATAAAGACATCCACAAATACACCTAGCACCAAGAAACGAGACAACTGCGGTCGATTGTAGATTATATCATCGTAAAACAAGAATCATAATGGAAAATAAATGATGTCCGGGTGTATAGGGGAATCGAATGCGGATCAGACCATTATATTCTGAAAGCAAAAATCAAAATTAAGTACAAACACTCAGGACAAAATGACGAAACATTTGCAGAGACCGGTAAAATAACTAAAACCGAATATAATATAAAACATCTACAAGAGGACAGTACTAGATACCTCTACGAGAGGAGATTAGATGAAAAATTAGAGGCAATCGATATGACAAGCAGCACGATGGAAATATATAGAAAAACCATTGCTGCAATACATGATGCAGCAAAGGAAGCCTTGGGTGTGTGTGAAGGATCGGAAAAAAGTGAGAAACGACACATTAACGTGGAACAAAGACTGGGAGGAAAAAAAGCAGAATAAACAGAAAGCATACGAACTGTGGCTTACGACGAAAAAAGATACAAACAGATAAAAATACAGAGGGACACAAAGAAACTACAAAAAAATGATCAAACAGAATAGAGACGAAACATGGGAGAAGAAATGCTATGAGATAGAAAATTATCTTGGGGGAAGCCGATCATCAGAGGCTTGGAAACTCGTTAGAGCACTAAAAGCAAATAACTCTCAAAAAAACACCATTACCCATTATAAGCATGAAAACGTGGAAAGACCATTACCAACACGAAATGGCTGAACATCGATCAGAATTTATTACCCAGTCTCCATTCACTCACAAAGTTCAGGGACCAAGTATAAAAATAAATAGAGATATGATATCAAAAGCAATCAAAACAAACAAGAACGGTAGAGCTAGTGGACCAGAGGGAATTCCTGCAGAATTGTTGAAATCCGGATCTAACAAACTAAAGGACATGTTTCGAAAAATTTATAAATGGCGACCAAATTCCTGAAGAATTGAAAATGGCATGGATAACGCCACTTCACGAAAAGGGAAGGAAGGATAAATGTGAGAACTACAGGTGCATATCAGTCACCAGCTCCTTAAGCAGACTTTATGGAAAACTGATTAGAGCAATAATTGAACAAGAATATGCTCCGTACGAAATCGAACAGCAAGCGGGATTCAGAGCAGGAAGAACTTGTATGGATAACATTTTTAGCCTTAATCAACTAACCGAAAAGAAAGTAGCAACCAACAGAGAAGTCCATCTAATATTTATTGATTTAACAAAGGCCTACGATAATGTACCAATAAAGAAACTGTGGCAGGTATTGGAAAAAACATCTATTAACGTTACCGCCATACAAGCGATAAAACAACTATATTCAAATTGTCAATCAAGAATAAAGATTGGTAAACAAATATCTTTATATATATATATATATATATATATATATATATATATATATATATATATATATATATCTATATCTATATCTATATATATCTATATATATAGATATATATATAGATATATATCTATCTATATCTATATCTATATATATATATCTATATATATATATATATATCTATATATATATATATATATATATATATATATATATATATATATATATATATATACGAGCCTGGTTTGAAAAGTCCGTGCAAAGTCCGAGAGATGGCACCACCGGCGCGTATCGAGGTCACGTTTAGTTAGTAGCATCTCTTGAATGAACGTACACCAAGTTTCAGCCATATTGGTCTTTTCTTTGGGTTTGGCATTCGTGTGAATCAAGGAAGTCGAGTGATTTTCAAGAAATGGACGAAAAAGAATTTCGTGTGGTGATTAAACATTACTTTATGAAAGGCAAAACGCCTAAGGAGACTAAAGAGAAGCTTGATAAACATTATAGTGACTCTGCACCTTCGATTAGAACAGTTTATAAGTGGTTTCAAAATTTTCGGACTGGCCATATGGGCACAAGTGACGCTGAACGTTCTGGACGGCCTGTGGAGGTTACGACTCCAGAAATCATTGATCAAATCCATGATATGGTGATGGATGATAGAAGAGTTAAGGTGCGTGAGATTGCTAGTGCTGTGGGCATCTCGACTGAACGGGTACATAATATTTTGCATAAACATTTGGACATGAGAAAGCTATCCGCAAGATGGGTGCCGCGATTGCTCACGCTTGACCAAAAACGGAATCGTGTGAAGTGTTGCAAGGATGGTTTGCAGCTGTTCCAGAAGAATCCGGAGGACTTTAAGCATCGTTTCGTCACTGTGGATGAAACATGGATACATTACTATACTCCTGAGACCAAACAACAATCTAAACAATGGGTTACCAAGGGGGAATCTGCACCAAAAAAGGCGAAGACCGTTCCTTCGGCCGGAAAGGTTATGGCGACTGTCTTTTGGGATTCGCAAGGGATAATCCTCATCGACTATCTGGAAAAGGGTAAAACTATTACAGGTGAATATTATTCATCGTTATTGGACCGTTTGAAAAAACCGAGCTGCAAGAAAAACGCCCGCGATTGGCCCACAAGAAAGTCCTTTCCATCACGACAACGCACCAGCACACACCTCAGCAGTTGTGGTCGCAAAATTAATGGAAATAGGATTCCAACTCGTTTCACATCCCCCCTATTCTCAAGACTCCTCGGACTACTATTTGTTCCCCAATTTGAAGAAATGGCTGGCGGGACAAAGATTTTATTCAAACGAGGAGGTGATTGCAGACACTAATGTATATTTTGCATACTTGGACAAATCCTATTATTCGGAAGGGATCAACAAACTAGAACATCGTTGGACGAAGTGTATAAGCCTAAAAGGAGACTATGTCGAAATATAAAAACGGTTTACCCCAAACACATAAGTAGTTTTTATTTTTGCACGGACTTTTCAAACCAGCCTCGTATATATATATATATATATATATATATATATATATATATATATATATATATATTCTTTTACGTCACAGAAGGTCTTAGACAAGGGTGTTGCTTGTCCCCAACGTTATTCAAAGTATATATTGATGCGGCCCTCGATCATTGGAGAAAGAATTGTCGAGGAATGGGTATCGAAATAGACGATGAGACAACACTCTATACGCTACATTTTGCCGATGATCAGGTGGTTATCGCTCAAGATCCAGACGATCTGGAATATATGACAAGGAAGCTCATAGA
>CM032455.1:5129966-5354966 GCA_019049505.1 Pachyrhynchus sulphureomaculatus | reverse complement strand
ATTATAGATTATAGATATTGTTCCGTATTTAATGGTTTAGGCTGTGTATTGTAAGGGAACACGCTAGCAGCAAACTTTTTTCCGACTTCATTCACTATTATCGTCACTGCTCATTCCTTATGCTACCTATCGTAATAAAATATAGCCTATAACTGACCAGAGAACATATGTATGTTTTAAAAAAAAAAAGTACATAAATTGGATAAGTGGTTCTCCAGTGATAAGCGCACTAATGGACAGACAGACAGAGAGACGTATTTTATATATATTATATATATATATATATATATATATATATATATATATATATATATATATATATAATTTGTTGGGGAATTCGGCAAAGGGCGTGTTAAATGTTCATTAAGCCAATATTTCGGTCCTTGGTTGGGACCTGCTTCAGGGCAAAAACTGAAAAGGAGAATAAGTCCACTAACTGAGAAAACTTGGACAAAGATTAAAATATTCAAATTATTATTATTATTAATAAACTTATGCCGAAATACAATAAAATATAAGATGTAATATAAAACAAAAACACTCGCATGAATAGTGAGAAGTTGAGTTAACACGAATGGCCATAATTAGCTTGTAACACAGAAACGACTAACAATCCATTAAAGTAAACATTACGAACGAATACATAAAGTTAAAAAGATCAAATTTATACCGGGGATGTTTTAGAAAACCCTGCATGCTGAAAAACATTTCTAATTATTAATTAATTCACCCGAAACAACCACCTGTAGCCGGGGCCATGCGCAAAATGATTCGACACACCAATGACAAAAGACAGTTACCTGACAGAGATAAGGGACTATTTTTGAAAAACCTAAAAACCAAAATTGTAAACAACCGGAAGGAGAACTGGTCCATCGAAAAATATATAAATGGCCAAATAAAGAGAAGAAGAAAATACCAATTGAACGACATTAAAACCGATAAGGAAATTCGGATCAATAACAACCATGAATTTTGGGTAAACAGGGGAACAAGAAGTCAAGAAAAAGAGAGAAGGGAGGATAATATGTTATATTAACTTATTAATTAATTTATTTGATTTATTTATATAATTTGTTGATTTAATTATTAATTTGAGAAAGGAGATTTATTAACCAAAGGGTGTATTATACACACAGTCATGGAATTCTTTGCCAAAACCTGTTGTGTATAGAACGACTTGTGAGTAGTGTCGTTATGCAGGAGGAAATTCTTCTTTCAAAGTTTTCGCTGTTTTTTAATCAATAGAAAGTTCGTCAGAGATGCTCAAAATTGTCCGTCGACGGTCTTCAGGAATGATTTGTTGAAATTTGGCTATGATTTCAGGCGTGTTTAAAATCGAAGGTTTTCCGGATCGTTCGTAGTTTTCCACCAAAATTCAACCGACCTTAAGTTGCGAGAACCGCTCAAAAATATGCGTACGCGTTTCAGTAACATTTTTCCCATGTTTAAAACTAAATTTCACATACACACGCCCTGGTCTTTTTTCATATCCACATACTGTGTTATATCTTCTCGACTTTCAATTATTTTTATTTTTTTTGTGGGTCTAGCACACGTGCTACAGGGAAGTCCCTAAAGCGCTCCAGGAGCGCCATGTGTGCGGGAAAAGCGATTCACGCTGTTCTTGAATCGCTGTAAATTGTACTCAACTTACTCTAACTCAGTTTAATATATATATAGATCGGTCTAAAACGTTCTCCGACGTCTTCCGATTCCTAGGCTCCATTGTTCCTTATCATTCCACAAATCGTCCTCCAGGTCTCTCTCTCTCATTTCCCTGTCAAACTCCTTCTCTCCAACTAAGCCTTGGTCTACCTCTCTTTCTGCGGCCGTATGGTTTCCATCCAATAATTTGCTTGGGAATTCGATGTTTTTCCATCCTTTGGACATGCCCAAGCCATCGGAGTTGTTTAGTTCTTATGTCATCTACGATGGTGTGTTTCACGTTCATAATTTCCCGGATTCTTGTGTTTCTGATCTTTTCTCGTTTCGATCGGCCTGCAGCTCTTCGCCAGTAGTCCATTTCTGTTGTTTCGAGACTCTTCTCCGTTGTTTGTTTGAGTGGCCATACTTCACTTCCATATGAGATTATGCTCTTAATGATGGTGTTATATATCCTATGTTTATTTGTTTTTGATATCTGCTGGTCCCATATGATGCTATTCATTACCGATATTGCTCTTCTTCCTAAGGTGTTCCGTTCTTTAATTGCTGTGTCTAAGAGTCCATCATTCGTAATTATTACTCCCAAATACTTGTAAGCTGTGCAGTGTTTAATGTGTTTGCCATTTTCTAAGATAAGGTCTCTGTTTTATCCTCCAATACACATATACTCGGTTTTGGCTAAGTTTACCTCGAGGCCCCAGCTGTCATATTCTTCTATTAGTTTTCTGCTCATGTATTCTAGGTCGTCATAATCTTGTGCTATTACTATTTGGTCGTCTGCAAAGTAGAGAGTATATAGCGTTTTCTCATTCAATGGTATACCCATTCTCTCACATTTCCGTTTCCTCAGTTTAATTCTTTATGTATATTTTACTTTGTAATTTATTTTTTATTTTAACCTTTACATATTAGACGCCATACTCTGCTTATTAATAAATTCAATTTGACAAAAAATAATTGTGCATCACGTTTAACGTTTCGATATAAATTTTAGAAGATATCAATCGTTTTATCCAAGCTCGAGAGCAGGCTGCCGAAAGACTACGACAACTATTAAGCACTGCAGAAGAAGTTGAGACACCTCCAAGGCCGGTTGTTAAAAAGAAGAAACCTAAACCACGGAAAGAGGACACTCCTGAGTCATTAGTAGGAAGGTGAGTAGAGGTTTTGACGTTGGATATCTAAGGTTCTTTTATATTTCAAATAAATACAGTGCGACCTCGATAATCCGGACTAATTAAAACCGCGGTGATCCGAATTAGTAAATAATTCGAATTACTGAAGCAGGACATTATTTATATTAAAAAACGAAACAACACTTAGAGGGGTATCATTTTCTTCTGCCCATCTCATGCACACATTAAAACTTTTAACTGCCTCATCATTCTTCACAATGTCCTTAACAGTCTGGTTCGTATTAGTATTTAACTCTGAACCTTCATTACACAGCCCCACAAAAAAAAATGGGGTATACTTTTGATGCGATATATCAGATCCGTAGTATTTTTGCTCGCTGATCACGAATCTGACGTCAGAATATCGCCATCACATCTCAATTTTTTTCTAACCTCAAAAAATAGGTAAAAATTAGTAAAAATTAAGAAAAATATACTCCTAAAAAATTGATTCAAGCTTTTTCATGAATCCAAAGATGTATTAATATGTATTCGGACACGCTAAGCTAATATTCATCGGTTGGATTAAGCCATACAGTTCTGTTTTCTTTCTAACCTCAATAAATCAGACAGATATAGTGCTTCTCGAATGCAAAAACGAATTCAAATTAAAATTCAACCGATTCTTACCAAATTTGGTACACGGGGGTTTTTTGGGTTGCTGATCATGAATCTGAGGACGGATTTGCAAAATTCAAAATGGCGGACAACATTTTTGAAAACCAACCGATTCCTACCAAATTTGGTATACAGTTGGGGAATCCTCAAACCTGATACTCTTAAACCCTAAACCCTGAAACCTTAGACTCCCACACCCTGTAACCTCAAAAATAGACCTCAATAACCCTGTAACTTTAAAAATGAGTCCCAATAAACTCAAAACCAGGACTGTTTAAACCATATACTCTCAAATAGTAGACCCTTAAGCCCTAGAATTGCGAAGGTTAGACCCGCGCCTAACTTTCCTTTTTTTGGCTGTATCTTGTTCTTTTTTCCGCGAATGACCTATTCAAAGGCTTTCTGCCCAAACGCTTTTGAGGACTTGTTTCTCTTTTTAGCGACCAGCAATAGTCCGCTAGCATATGGTCATCCCATCGTCCTTGATACCGATTTTCTATGATTTTCAGATCTTGGTGAAAACGTTCCCCTTGCTCCTCACTGTAGTCACCAAGATAATCTGGGGAAATCATCGATGTGGGAGTCCAGGAAATGTAATTTTAGATTCATTAAGCAACCTAATGTTTGAAAATTTTTTACCATTTTCTCGACTATTTTTTTGTACTTAGGACTTTTATTATTTCCCAAAAAGTTTGTTGCGACTTCTTTAAAACTAAGCCAAGCAGCTTTTTCAACTTTATTCATTTTAGTAACAAATAATGAATCTTGAAACAATTTTCTTATTTGTGGCCCGTCAAATACGCCTGCCTTAATTTTAGCTTCAGAAAATTTCGGAAATTTTTTATGCAAATATTTGAAACATTTGGCCGTTTGTATCTAATGCTCTCGTGAATTGCTTCATAAGTCCAAGCTTAATGTGAAGCGGGGGAATAAGTACTTTTCCTGGATCTACCAATGGTGGAAACAATACATTATTTTCACCAGGAGTGAACGATTCTCTTGTTGGCCAAATTTTTTTCTTATAATGACGTTCCCTGTCTCTGCTATTCCACAGACATTTATAACAGGGATAAAGTGTAAACCCTGACTGTTGGCCAAGCAATATTGTTACAATTTTCAGATCTCCACAAATTTTCCAGTTATGATCAGCATATTTTATTTTTATCAAAAGCTGCTTCATTTTTTCCTATTGCTCTTCCATAACTGTGGAATGAGCAATCGGAGTGGGAGCGTAAACGTTGGTATTATGCAGCAAAACTGCCTTAATGCTCCGTTTAGAAGAATCAATGAACAGTCTCCATTCTTCAGGATCGTATGAGTTATTTTGAAATTCATCCATGAGACCTTTTACATCGGTACAATATGAAAGTGACAATTCCTCGTCCATTGTGAAATATTTTCGAAATTCTTCATCTCTGTTTCTATAATAAGAAATAGTAGCTTCTGGCTTAAGTAAATGTATTTTCTTTAAAAAGGAAGCAAGATGCTCTGAACCATCTTTGGATAAGCCTAAATCTCTGACTAGATCACTAAGTTCTGACTGTGATACGAGTATTGGTTCTGGTTTACGGTTGTATGGTAGAAATTCTTTATCTGTGTCACTAGTATATGATAGGTTGTCACTAGAACATTCATTAGTAACAGTGTTTGAATCTTTTTCGACAGTCTCAATGTTTTCGGCATGAACTGATAAGGTGAAATCATTTGTTTCCATAACATCAGCATCAAGTGGTTCAGGAGGCGGAATTAGTTTAGTTGGTCTTGTTACTGTCGAAACATCGTTATAAGTAATAGTGCTTTTATTTTTTCGGTTATGCCTAGATACAACATTCATACAAAAGTAGCAATCATTTTCACTGTATGGTCTATTCCATATTGCTGGTCTGGAATATTTAATCGCCTTCTTATTGATGTACAACATTATTTTGCAAGAACTGCAAATGATGTGGGGAACCCAATCTGTATCCTGGTGCTGTATTTCAATGTTTAAAACAATCCTTATATAAGGTTTTAATCTTATCCGTTATCGGTGACCCCATTTTACTCAATACGTGTTGACAGCAAATATAACAAAATGAATCACTGTTTTTATCGCACTTATGAAAAGTCCTTGTACCGTGAGACCGTTTTCTTGTAGCATTATACTCTACATGAGCCAAGTCACCCACACATGAAGAGCTACGGTCGCTGGATGACGACGGCTACGGGCCCGCTTTCCCATCCTGACCAACCACCGATACTGGGTTTCTGAGTCCCTGCATCGTAATTCTCTTTCTTCTACCTGCCATGACGGCATCTAAGCCGTTATCCAGGGACTTTGCCGGCTAGTGGAGTAACACCGTTGCCCACCGTCACCACGTGGAGGTGCCCTGGATGCAGGTAGAAGAATAAAAATCGACCGATGAATTTTCTCGGCGTTCAAAATGGCGCGAAAACATCTGCCATCTTGAATTTTGCAAATCCAATCTCAGATTCGTGATCAGCGACCCAAAAAATCCCCGTGTACCAAATTTGGTAAGGATCGGTTGAATTTTAATTTGAATTTGTTTTTGCATTCGAGAAGCACTATATCTGTCTGATTTATTGAGGTTAGAAAGAAAACAGAACTGTATGGCTCAATCCAACCGATGAATATTAGCTTAGCGTGTCCGAATACATATTAATACATCTTTGGATTTCTGGAAAAGGTTGAATCAATTTTTTAGGAGTATATTTTTCTTAATTTTTACTAATTTTTACCTATTTTTTGAGGTTAGAGAAAAATTGAGATGTGATGGCGATATTCTGACGTCAGATTCGTGATCAGCGGGCAAAAATATTACGGATCTGATATATCGCATCAAAAGTATACCCAATTTTTTTTTTGTGGGGCTGTGTTATCACTCTCGTGTTGTTCATCTGTATCATCTATGTCTTCCAGTGGTAACAAATCTTTATCATTTTCAAGCCAATTACGTATTTCCACGTTCGTGAGATTCTGCTGTGAGAACATTCAGCATATCTGAAACATCTGCTGAATATTTACGAATTAACCAAACAAATACTAAAAGAAAAATTTCAGGCTTTACCTTTCATTTCTTCATTCGTGGAAAGCAAATTGTGCCGCAATTCACTCAGAGGAATCAGAGCCTCAGCATCATATTCAGTGTCTGGGTTGGTATCTGCCATATAAGCCATAATTTTGTGCCAGCACTTTTTCAAGACTTCAGGGGAGACTTTTTCCCATGAATTGCATAGTAGACATACAGCATCTTTTAGGTTAATGCTTTTTAATAACCTAACAAGGTTCTCTTCATTATTTGAGAAAATATGGGCTAAAAGACTTTTCCGATAAAATAATTTTGTCTGTCTGATTGCATCCTGGTCCATAGGCTGCAAAAGTGCAGTACAATTTGGTGGAAGAAATACTGTTGTAAACGGTCATCCTCACTAGTCAGCTCTTCTATAGTTCCATGGCTCAAAGCGTTATCCAACGATTAGCAGGGCTCTTTCAGGCAAGTTGAGACTTCTTAAATGACTTTTGACTTGACGAATAAAAGAATGGTGAAACCAGTCTAAGAAAACTGTTGTAGTCATCCATCCATTGGCAGATGATTTTTACTCAAACAGGTATGTTCACATTTTTAAAAGCCCTCGGATTTTTTGCTTTTCCTATCACTAACAACTTTAATTTTTGTGATCCATCAGCATTGCAACATGCTAGAAAGGTAACGCGTTCTTTGTTTATTTTTCGACCTGGTGCGGTTTTTTCCTGAGAACGAACTAGCGTTTTTTCAGGCAACATTTTCCAATACAGAGCTGATTCATCTGCATTGTATATTTGAGTAGGTCCAAGGTTTAATTCTTTTATCTTATCTGCGAATAAAGTTAGAAAAGGATCGACGGCACTTTCATCATTGGATAGTTTTTCGCCACAAACTTTTAAAGCACGCAGACCATCTTTTTCTGAAGTTAGAAATCCAGCCTCTGCTAGCTCTAAAAATTACCATTCCTGTAGGTTTCAGTGTAAAACTGTTTTGCTTTGCCTGATAAAATTTCGTAGGAAATTGATCGTTGCGTACAAAACCATGTTTACAAACGAGTTTCCATTTCTAGATATTCGGCTTTTCGTAAGGTTTTTTTGACGCCAGGACCGGAATCACATTTGGAAATAAATCTAAAAGAAGTTACACGACCACAGTGAGTGTCCAAAATTATCTTTAAAATAAATCAATATACATACCTTTTGATTTTCCCTTGCTTCTTTTTTATATCCGAAATTGTAGATGTCCCTACTCCGTATCCATTTGCCAACACTTTTCCTCTTTCACCAAGAACTAGTATTTCTAATATATCGGACTTTTGTTTTATTGTTAGTGTAATATGTTTTCTTTTAGAAGGCATTTTAATATGTAGGTACATATACGTAAAAAAGACGTTTACATACTTATATGCACCACATAAAGTAAAATAGAACGTAGGTATGTTGTACTTGTGACAATAAACAAACAACTATAAAGTCCTTAACCTTTAGACGCGATGCGTTGTAGGCAAATCAAAGGCACCTACAGTTTGTGTGAATCCCAGATGTGTTAGACTGAAAGTTAGGGGAATCCCCTCACTATCGATTTCAGTTTTCCCATGTAGTTTAAATTAAGTAGCTGGCTAAAAACGCAGATCCGGATTACCTGGTACTATCAAATCCGGATTATAAAGTACACAATGCAATAGAAATGTTTCTCCGGATTATTAAAGAATCCGGTTTAGTGGAGATCCGGATTATCGAGGTGGCACTGTACTTTATTTATTAAATAAGAGCCACTTTTTGCCCTTTATGAATATCCTAATTTTTGGAATGGATTGAGTGGATATTAATGCTGAGAAAGAACAAAAATTAAGATATCAGCTAGCCCGTTTTTTTTTCGGAGAGATGCTGATAAGAGATAATTTTTGTACATCTTTTGAAAATAATCTCTATAGTCGTTTAAAGCCTAGTTGTACTGTTTTGGGCACCATTCATTTTGTAATGGAAAGAATTTAAATTCAGCTCAAAAAATGAAAAAATACTGAAAAGTTATTTAGTTGTTGGTATAGAATTGAGTATAGTACAATTTACGTCCTGTAAGATGGAACGGGAGTTCAGTGCAACCCTACGCTAACACTAAATAAGGTATATTAACAAATATTTAGGAATGATAAGAAATTCGGCACTTACCGTTAATTTTATTAAAACGAAAATTTACATCGGCGAGGCGCCAAAACAAAATACAACTGTCACTCAGAAACGCGCGGCGGCAACTAGTATGAGTCGTTCGTAAAAGTGGTGGGAAGTGCAGCGCGGGGCGGAAAGATCATCGACATCACTCTCGGACGTGTAGTTTTATAGATATGTGGGTGACCACCATTGCCCGCTGACTCCCATTATCCGCTCTTACCCTACTGTGCCTTTTGTTACACGAAAAATATCCTGAAATTTTGGTACAAAAATATTGAACCTAGTGGGCACAATTGAATTTGTCCCATTTGGTCCAAAATGGATCTCTTTTTTTTGAAAATTTAGGGCTCGTCGCCGACTTTCCGATGAAATTAAAAAATATTTTTTTTGGAATCATTTTAACCGTTTTTTGTTTAATAATCAAATAACAATAAATGTGGTTATGTTATGTTTCGGTAATTTTCACGTTAACGAAAATGAATTTTTTTTTAAATAAAGGTATCGCGATTTTCTACCAGATGTGATAAAAAAATGTTTAATTTTTTTTTCAAAATTACCGAAAAAATGCAAAGCCGATCGACCTGTAGAATAAAATGAAGTTTTTTGCCTGTTTTTCAATTTTGTAGGTTATGTCCGCACTTGGGCCACTTAAAACGAGGATTGGTTGGAAATTTCATTAGGAAGAGTTTAGTTTTTTTTTATCTCGATCTGAGTTATTTACATTTTAAGCTCAAAAAACGCGTTTTGAAAATTTAAATTGTTTATAAACCAAAGAGTACACATTTTTCGAGGTCCAAAACTCAGGAGAATACTACTGATACTCCAGAGAGGACAAATGCCATGTAATGCCATTGTGCCAAAGATTGAAAATCCCAACATACTTTGAACAAAAATTAATTGTTGTCAGTGTTATTTGCAATAATAGATTATCATTTCAATTCTACTATATTTTTTTTAGTGGTTTATGTACCTAATTAGGAAAAAAAAACAGGACCTACCATAATAGCTATAATTTCCTAAATTAGGGAAATCGTTATCCTTAATAAAGGTTCCTCTTATTTTGTTTCAATACTGCGCAAGCTCCAAATGGTGGGCACATGCTTCAAATAACGATAACAGCTGAGTCTTTTGTATTTAATTTTTTCCCTTTACTACTGCGCGAGCTCCGAACGGTGGGCGTATGCTTCAAATAAAGATAAAGATAGTAGCCTACCAAATTAAGTGTTGCAAAATCTCTCTAATAAAACGGTTTTCATTTCTTACTTTTGTAACTGAAAAATTATTTTCGTTGTAAGGATTCCACCTTTGGTACCGAGAGTTGATAAGGAGAAGGAAGCCGAGCCGGAATATACTTTGGAACCGCTGCAAATACCTGACATAACCGCGCCAGGCGAGCCCCCTGTACAAGTAAGGGTGACCGATATTACTTTACAGGAAGAGGTTCCTCCACCTCAGGTAATGTTATAATTTGTATCGAGTTCACTTACATGTTAGCACTGTTAATGCACTATCAAGATAAGTTTTTAAAAGCAGACACAGTACGTTTGAAAAGTTTCCGAACTATTTTAAATTAAAAACAACTTTTAAGATTTGTACAGGGTGAGTCAACGATAGAGTAAAGTTCATTATCTCATTTGTTTCGGATATGTCGAAAAAATGTTAAATACAATTATTTTTTATTATACAGGGTACTTCAAAAAAGTGTGGCCGATATAACATGTTTTTTTAAATGAAACATCCTATTTTTTAATTTATGTTTAAATTCTGCATCAAATTTTATAACTTTTTTATTAATGTTGTTATATACCTAAACCTAGTACATTTCTATTTCTCGGACGGCGTCTCTACTTTCTCATAGTTACTAGACCAGACAAGTGAGAGTCTAGCTCGTTTTTATTGCTCATATTATAAAACTGTTCGAATAAAAATACTTTTGCTTCCCAACTAATATAGAGGTATAGAACTTTGAAATGGAATAAAACAAAGATGAATTTTTTAAATTGACATGAAATTTATTTTATTCGAAAGATAATCTTCTGGCATTATAATTTAAATATGACTTCTGGCATATGACCGCCACGGCTGGCTCGGACGTAGTCTAATCTGGAGGTCCAATTTTCGATGACTTTTTCCAACATTTGTGGCCGTATATGGGCAATAACGCGGCGAATGTTGTCCTCCAAGTGGTCAATCGTTTCGGGCTTATCGGCGTAGACTAGCGACTTCACATATCCCCACAGAAAATAGTCTAGCGGCGTTAAATCGCACGATCTTGGAGGCCAATTCACGGGTCCGAAACGTGAAACTATGCGGTTACCAAACGTTTCCTTCAATAAATCGATTGTGGCACGAGCTGTGTGACATGTTGCGCCGTCTTGTTGAAACCACAGCTCCTGCACATCATGGTTGTTCAATTGATGAACGAAAAAAGTCAGTAATCATGGCTCTATAGCGGTCACCATTGACTGTAACGTTCTGACCAGCATCGTTTTTAAAGAAGTACGAACCAATGATTCCACCAGCCCATAAAGCACACCAAACAGTCAGTTTTTCTGGATGTAACGGTGTCTCAACATACACTTGAGCATTATCATCACTCCAAATACGGCAGTTTTGTTTATTGACGTATCCATTCAAACAAAAGTGAGCTTCATCGCTAAACAAAATTCGCTTATGAAAATCGGGATCAACGGCAATCTTGTTTTGGGCCCATTCACCGAATCTACGCCTTGCTAGGTGATCGTGTGGCTTCAATTGTTGCACGAGTTGGATTTTGTAAGCACGCAAACCAAGATCTTTCCGCAAAATCTTCCATAAAGTGGATGGACACATATCCAATTCCTGTGCACGATGGCGGATAGACTGATTCGGGTCTTCCTCTACGCTACGCTCTACAGCAGCAATGACTTCTTCTGTACGCACTGTACGACGTCTCTGTGGATGCGTATTATCATTTAGAGTAAACGTGGTGCGAAAACGTTCCATAGTTAATCGAATTAATTGCTCTGATGGACGATTATGTTGACCGTAAAATGGACGTAGTGCGCGATACGTATTTCGAACAGAACCATGATTTTCAAATAAATTTGCACAATTTGGAAGCGTTGTTCAGGCGTCAGTCTATTCATGTTGAAATGCCAAACCAAACTAAACATAAATCACTTGACAGCTGACAAAATGGCCGCCAGTTAAAAAAGTGTTGCCAACTTAAAGTTTTATACCTCTATAAAAAACACCCTTTATTTTCGTCACACTTGAGCCGTTTACATCTACCAAAACAATAAAATTTTTTTGAAAACAAAAAATTTGATATTTACCTAAAAGCTGTTATTTACCTGCAGTTCCTTCCAATACTGCGTTTTTCTATAAATTTTCCTTTATGATTAATATGTTCTTCGCCCTTTACTTTGGCCATTTTTATTACACTTGCTTTTGGTGTTTTCTTTAATTTGCGCTTTGGTGCATAGTGAGTCTGTGTTCCACCACCACTTGCTACTGCGTTCTCCATAGTTACGTGTAATAAATAGAACCTTTTAAAAGTGCAAAACCATGCAAACTACTAACAAATAACATGAGGCTATGGTAAAAACAACGCCTCTCCGTAATAAATAAACAACGCTACTAAATTTGACAAGTCTTTGCTCGCCTAGTTTCCTTTAAAAAACAACATTAGTCCATGGACTTGTGAAACAAACAAAACATGTCGTTTTTATAGAAATACTGATATTTTAGTCGTAAATATCTGGGCACATGTAATATTTTTGGGAGAGTTCAGTGTCTGCTACAGGATGACGCCAAAGTCGCATTTTCTTAAGTTTTGGACATATGTTTTTAAAGAAAGGTCTCAAATGATTTACTGGTCGCATTAAACATCTCTACGCTTCAAACGTTTGTAAACTGACACTAAAGTACGCGTAGTTGCTTGTATGCAGGTTGCATCATAGAGATATTAGAATAGAGGAGAGAAAGTATAGAGCCTGCTGTAAGCGAAAGTGTATAGTCGTTAAAAAGAGAAAGAAATAATATGAGTCATTCTGTCTCTCTTCCTTTAAGTTGCTCTTCGTTGGCTCCGGACCATAGACATGGAGGATGGACTACGCATTAGCCTCACAAAATTCACCACTCTCTAGAGAGAGACAAAGCGACTGTGCGGCCAATACCTGTCCCTTTTCTGTAGGCCTGTAATAACGTAACAACCAAGGCGTAGTACCCGTACATTCGCTTTATCTCTCTCACACTTTTTACGTATTTACTTCACAGCGGAATACGGAAAGCTCAGTCGACCCTACATGACTATGGCTCCGGACGAAATACGAATAACATTCTCGAAAGGAGCGTGCGCCAAGTAAGAGAGACAGAATGACTCACATTATTTCTTTCTCTTTCTATGAGCGCCATGCTTTTCGCGAGAACTTGCCTCCTCTATTCTAATGTCTCTATAGGTTGCATGCTTTAACAGTTCTATGACTGTGGAGTTTCATGTACGCGCGTCCATCAACTGATTCCGTTGTTCATAGTTAGCTGGCGCCACTTCTCCCTTCTTTACAGCCCCGGAACGTTTGAAACGCAACTTGTATTTCTCGTACTTGAACAAATTGTTTAAATCAGTATCTCCGTTATAAATCGTTCATAGAATTTGTATTTTAAAGTAAATTTGTATTTTTTTATAGGAGGCTCGATTATTAGACTTCTTTGGCCCTCCGGAAGAAATACCACCGCCTGTTCCAGGGTAAAGATTTTTTAAAACTAATTTATCAGCCACAGAGGACAGAAAAAAAGATATATTAATCCATTACAGCAAACTGCACAAAGTTTGCCATCCCTCGATACTAGCCCCACTATTGGCTACAGATCTGAACTATTATTTTAATCGCAGTCTAACTATCGGTATCTTTTGTACCGAGTATTGTCACCAAATGGTATTCCTACACAGCTGACCAGAATAGCTTTTAGGTAGTGAGCATGTCTCGCAACAGACATTGTCTAGTACGTCCGGTACTTTTAGTGCAATAAAAAAATTACTGTCGATCTTGTATTGTTAACATGCTAATGGTTCTTCTGTATTTTAAAATGTTCGGTATTATCACAGTAAACACACTATACAGTAGCGAAACTCAAGGATAACCGCATAGGAAAAATCGGGTTCGTTTTCAGAAGGTCACGTGGCAATCCGCCATGTTAAAAGTGGACCAGCGCGAGATTTGAAATACAAATAAAGTTGTGAAAAGTTTTATCATTCAAAATCATAGATATAGAAATGTTTGAAAATTTTTGATTTGTTATTTAATACAGCATGAATAATATAAAAGTTAATGCAGCATGAATAATAAAAAAAAAACAAAAAGAAAGGAGCACTTTGTTAGAAAAGAAATGAATACAGGGGAAAAACTTCGTAGGAAGGTATTTGATGGAATTCTTCATATTCAACTTCAGTTTTTAATAACCTTATCCAAAAATTCAAAAGTCTATCAAAGTTAAACGTCACTGTTTGAGGTTAAAGTTTTATTTACATCATTTTTCAAGTAAATTTGTGATTAAAGATGTTTTTTAAGGACTAAATTAATTTAATTTTAATATACGTAATACTTAATGCTATTTTTCTTGTACCCTGAAATAAAAACATATTGTCAACATCTAAAATAAGAGTATTTTTTTCTAAGCAGTTTTGTGTTGTTTGTGTTGTGTTAATTAAAAAACACTATCTAGTTTTTTTTGGTACTTATTTTTTCTTAAACGACAAAACTATATTGTGTAACTTCGAGAAAAGTTAATATAATATTATTAATGAATTATGAACGTATATATATAGACCTCTATTTTCTATGTGAATGATTCTTGGAGGTTCCATATCTTTTTGTGTTCTGTTATCCGTATTGCCTTTTGATAACGTAATTAACGCTTGCTTTTATGTACAATGAATTAATATTTACATCAAACACTTTATTTTTGCATTCGACGCGCGTTTCGCTAACCATATTAGCTTCATTAGGAGAAATGATTGACTCATATATATTGAGTATTGTCAATTACAGTTTAAAAGGAAAATAACTATGTTTAATTTATAGTATGGTATACAACAATAGAAATAAGTTCTTTATAGGAGGAATATTAATAACAGGTAACTAAATCTTCAGAATTTTACTAGTAGGCATAATTACCATCAAAATGGACTTCGATTAAGTGTACTGTCCATTTAACGAACTTATTTTGAGAATATTTTACCCTTTGGCACACATCGTCTGACAAAATCATTACAAAAATTTCTTTGGAATCACATTAAATTTTTTCTTATTTTAATAGCATATTTGGTTCAATAATCGATTTATATCAGTTATTTCAATAATCCCATTCCCCAGTGGTTTTGTGATCTCAACACGACACTTAATATTTAAACTTTCAAACCCAGCTTATAAGAAAATAAAATATACTGTCTAAAATTTGAAAATAATAAATATGTTGTTATAGGTTCTGTATTCCTTACAATATATTCACAGAAACTTTTGAAAGATTGGCATGAAAAAGGAGCAATGTAATTTATAGAGAAAAATAGAAAAAAAATCACTTTCAGAGTATTAATTGTACTTGCAATTAAACAGTGTTAAATTTATCAGGTTTATTATTAGAAAAGGTGTGTCAAACAATTAATACAGATGAAGTTATTGAAAACTAGAAACCTCTTGAAAATACACCTTTAAGAAAAAAAAAAAAAGTTTTATTTATAATTTACACAAATATAAATAGTTTTAAATAACTGAATATTAGTTTACACAAAAATAAATCTTTCTATAAAAAACCAGAATTTGGAGGATTATTTATTAATCATAAAAAAAATGACACAGGCACACAAAAAAAGTTTTTCACTACCGAACAGATCGCTATACCTATATGTATTTTTGGACGCTGAAACCGAATCTGAGGTCAGAATTGAGCAATCACGTCAGGATTTTTAAATAACCAGCCGAACTAAGTTTAGAAATAAATTTCAAGCTTTAATGACCAAACCACTCTACCAATACGAACGTTTTATTAAATCAATCAAGGTTCCCTGGAAGGCCGTCTCTTGAGCAAATACGTCTAAACAAAACATACATTAGTAATGATAATATTGTTTTATGCATATGTATTTTTTCAAAAATGCATTTAAGATAGTGAAAAGTTGTCTTGTGAAAGCAAGCAATAGAGGTTTATTAAAATAATCAACAACTCCAACAACTTTAATTGCATACCATGATTTCTATGAAATCATTGTTTCAACTAAAAACAGAGGAACTGCAAAAAAAATCATTAATGCAGCAACTTAAACTTTGACGGATAACACTATTGATGATTACATGTGATGCAAATAAAGCATAATTAAATTTAGTTATGATTTAGAATAATAGTCTTAGCGCGCCCTGATTGAGTTAGAAATTTCTTATTTGCGAATTTTAGAGCATAAAAAAGTGTGACTCGAGCAAATAATTTGCGAAAATAATTATATGGAATATTGCAATTCTCAACGGCACAACAATAACCTCCTTTCCTCATGATTATATAAATTGTTTCTCAACCTTTTCGATTCTCTTCAGTTACAAACGTTTTTAATTCTCTTTTTCTACAAATTCTCTCTTCCTTCTGTCTTTATATTCATATAAACTGCAATCACATCAAGAAACGATGGACAATACATTGCCAAAGACACATACCGAGATCGGATGTAAACACTGAGCGGCCATTTTGAAAAAGGACCCGTCGACACATGCGCCGTCAAAATTTTGTCACCAAATTGGAGCTCAGTTTCGCTACTGTAGTATGTTTACTGTGGTATTATTTTGAAGAAGCTGATGTACCAGGTGTACAGTAAGTATGAAATGATTTTTTTTTTCTAAAAAAACATGTTAAATTCGGAAGAATGATAAAAAGTGTTTTGTTCAAAGTATGCTCCATCGCTTGTTATACATTTTTCCCATCTTTCAGGCAATTTGTGAATACCACGCCAGTAAAAATCTTTCTGCGAACCAGTTATCGAGCCATTTTTTCACATCTTCGTACGAACCAAAGCGCTGCTCAGCAAGTGCGTGACCCATCGATGCAAACAAGTGGTAATCGGAAGGAGCCAAGTCTAGTGAGTAAGCCGCATGGGGTAAAACCCAGCTGAGTGCTTCCAACGTGTCGCGAACTGGTTTTGTCGTATGTGATGGAGCATTGTCATGAAGAAAAATGACTTTGTGTTGCCTCTTTCGTCATTCTGGCATTTTTTCAAGCTGTGAATGGTTCAAATCGGTCAATTGTTGTTGGTAACGTTTAGTATTAACCGTTTCCACAGGTTTTAACAGCTCATAATAGACCACGCCCCTCTGGTCCCACTAAACACAAAGCATCGTCTTTGTGCCAAAGCGATTCGGTTTTGTGGTTGATGTGGATGGTGTACCTGGGTCTACCGATGATTTTTTGCGCTTGGGAGTCACAAAATAAATCCACATTTCATCTCCTGTAATATACGATGCAAAAACGACTTCCTTTTGTGCCGAGCGAGCAAAATGTCACACGTGTTTTTGCGCTTTTCCATTTGCCTGTCGTTCAACTCATGTGGTACCCATCTACCGGTCTTCTGAATCTTTTCCATCCCTCGTAGCCGATTGGAAACAGCTTGTTGACTAACGCCCAATTGCTCGGCGAGTTGTTTTTATGTTTGCGAATCATCTTCGTCCAACGTGCCTTGTCTGCAACATCGAAGCCACCACTTTTGAAACGCCGAAACCATCGTTCAGACTTATCTTGCGATGGAGCATGTTCACCATAAGCTTCTCGAAGTAATCGGTATGATTCAACAGCAGTTTTCTTCAAATGTAAACAAAAAATTAATGCTGTCCGCGAATGCTCTTTGTTCGGTATAAATTTGGACATAGTGAACACAACACTATGCACACACTTTTCCAGTTTATCACTCGTGCGCGTCTGACACTTGTTGATGACCCAACAAAATGGCGCAGTGTCAAATCTCTATAGCACAAACTGCATTGGTGCAACATCTGTTGTCTGAAATCCGCATTTCATACTTGTACACCTGGTATATCATACAATGTCTGCCTAAACCTATTATTCTATATAATAATGAAATAATAGGCAGAAGTAATGTTAGTTGCGTACTGTTTTTTTTTTTAAATGGCCCTTGCACAGCTTTTGTCCAACGGTCTAATTAAAAATCCATTTATTTTTTTAGCATAAGTGCAGCAGAAGAAACTACCATAGTCGAAGTCCAGGCACCACCAAGATCTCCAAAGAAAAAGAAAACACCCGAAAAAGAACCAGAAATTCAAGAACAGGCGCAGCCCCTACCGGAGATTCGAATTGAGGTATGTCAGTATTTTATTATATACGAGAGTGTTTTTAAATATTTACGTGACTATGAAGGAAAATTCGCAGTTTAAAAAAAAATCTACATAGCTAGCGTCTACACTGACATCCTAAGTCCAGCGTTTCTTGAGTTATTTTCCATAAAAAAAAACTTCCGCGTCATTTTCCTGTTAAACGAGAAACTTTATTACTTGACGCTGCTCTAAATTGCTCTGACTCATTTTTTAGAAGAAAAAAAATCGTAAAAACTTAAACGCAACGAAGTCGTTCAAAACTTCAACAAAGTACTTAGAACAGTGATAGTAATGTGAAAAAAGTTTAAATTAGTTAGTTTATTAAAAGGTAAAATAATTTTTGCCTTGAAAAAATATACAGGTTGGAAAAAAATAAAAATAATCTGATAATATCGAAAAAATAGAATTAAAGATTAGTAAAAAAGAATAAAACTTTTTCATAGAAAGTATAGTTTTTGAATAAATTAGCGTTAAAAACCGAAAATATTCGAGATTTTTCAATTTTTACGCCAAATCTCTCAGAAACTCTCCTATGCAAAAACGCCATTGAATTTTTTAGTGTTTTGTACGGAACACTTATAGGATCACTTCGGTGTCTGTCTGTCCGTCTGTCACACTCGATTTTCTCCCAAACTACTTGACATAGAAAGTTGAAATTTGGCACTAATTATACAATATTAACATTATACAATATGCAGATGACACCACCCTATACTCTGCTCATAAAAATAAGCAGACATCTGAAAATACAATAAATGTTAATTTAAATAAAGCAGAAAAATGGTTCCAAGCAAACTGACTAGCTCTCAACCTAGGTAAGACTGCCATACTAAACATATCATTAGGTAAAAATTCAACAAATCCTGTTAAGTTTTTGGAGCTTTATATTGATTCAGGGCTCTCCTTTAGATGCCATATTGCAAAATTCAGCTCAAGCCTATCAAAGGTAATTTATTTCACCCGAAAAATAAAACATTACTCAACAATGGAAACTACGAAACGTGCCTACATGGGCCGACTAAATTATGCAATTTTAATATGGGGAAATACGGTTGATTGGCCAGTTATCTTTAAGCAGCAAAAGAGGGCTATAAGAGTCATCGTAAATGTGTCACAAAGGCAATCTTGCCGAGAATACTTTGGACAATTAAAGATTATGACAGTGCATATTTACCAATGCCTGTCTTTTGTTAAAAATAACCTGGATTCCTTAACAACACATGATGATATCCACGATTATGAAACAAGAAATAAAAATAAGATCAGCATTCTTCGGCACACGCTGACTGCAACTCGTAAGAGTTTTATTGTCTCTGCTGTAAAATTTTACAACCACCTTCCAGATAGTTTCAAAAGTCTATCCACATGTAAATTTAAACATGAAATAAAAACTATTAATATCAATACGCCCGTACAATTACAGTGAGTACTTTGGGGCAATTTGAGTATGTACATTGTCTTTCATTATTGTCTGTTTGGTTATCGATTTTATTATTTTTTAATTCACTTACATATATAATTATTTTATTCTCAACTGTATTTGACGATGTAAAGACGATGTGCAGGTTAGGTTTGCTTAACATGATTTGTACGAGGCTGGTTTGAAAAGTCCGTGCAAAAATAAAAACTACTTATGTGTTTGGGCTAAACCTTTTTTATTTTTCGACATAATCTCCTTTTAGGCTTATACACTTCGTCCAACGATGTTCTAGTTTGTTGATCCCTTCCGAATAATAGGATTTGTCCAAGTCTGCAAAATATCCATTAGTGTCTGCAATCACCTCCTTGTTTGAATAAAATCTTTGTCCCGTCAGCCATTTCTTCAAATTGGGGAACAAATAGTAGTCCGAGGGAGCCAAGTCTGGAGAATAGGGGGATGTGAAACGAGTTGGAATCCTATTTCCATTAATTTTGCGACCACAACTGCTGAGGTGTGTGCTGGTGCGTTGTCGTGATGGAAAAGGACTTTCTTGTGGGCCAATCGCGGGCGTTTTTCTTGCAACTCGGTTTTCAAACAGTCCAATAACGATGAATAATATTCACCTTTAATAGTTTTAACCTTTTCCAGATAGTCGATGAGGATTATCCCTTGCGAATCCTAAAAGACAGTCGCCATAACCTTTCCGGCCGAAGGAACGGTCTTCGCCTTTTTTGGTGCAGATTCCTCCTTGGTAACCCATTGTTTAGATTGTTGTTTGGTCTCAGGAGTATAGTAATGTATCCATGTTTCATCCACAGTGACGAAACGACGCTTAAAGTCCTCCGGATTCTTCTGGAACAGCTGCAAACCAACCTTGCAACACTTTACACGATTCCGTTTTTGGTCAAGCGTGACCAATCGCGGCACCCATCTTGCGGATAGCTTTCTCATATCCAAATGTTTATGCAAAATATTATGTACCCGTTCAGTCGAGATGCCCACAGCACTAGCAATCTCACGCACCTTAACTCTTCTGTCATCCATCACCATATCATGGATTTGATCAATGATTTCTGAAGTCGTAACCTCCACAGGCCGTCCAGAACGTTCAGCGTCACTCGTGCCCATATGGCCAGTCCGAAAATTTTGAAACCACTTATAAACTGTTCTAATCGAAGGTGCAGAGTCACCATAATGTTTATCAAGCTTCTCTTTAGTCTCCTGAGGCGTTTTGCCTTTCATAAAGTAATGTTTAATCACCACACGAAATTATTTTTCGTCCATTTCTTGAAAATCACTCGACTTCCTTGATTCACACGAATGCCAAACACAAAGAAATAGACCAATATGGCTGAAACTTGGTGTGCGTTCATTCAAGAGATGAGGGAACTAAACATGACCTCGATACGCGCCGGTGGTGCCATCTCTCGGACTTTGCACGGACTTTTCAAACCAGCCTCGTACAAGCTATTATGCAAATAAAGTATTGTTATTATTATTATTATTATAATATAGAAATTGACGGCTCCATCAGAGCCGTGTAGTTTTGTAGTTGACTTAAAGGGTTAGTTTTGGGGGGTGAAATTGAAAGTACAAAAAAGTTTTTTTACCAGGTCATCGAGTGGGATGTCAAACGAAAGTTTGTGAAAATAGAAGTTCAAAAATATATAAAATGTAATACTTGCGCACACTTTGTTGAAAACTCATTTGGGGTTTCATTTTTATTTTGAAAGCAATCACCGTACGGAACACTAATTGTGCAAGTCCGGCTTGCACTTGGCCGGTTATTTTACTTGTGTTTTAGTAATCTACCTGAACTATTGAAAAAGTCGACCCTGAAGATATATAGTTCTTCAGCATGTACGCCAAAGGATGTAGTAAACAGACACGTCAAAAACAATAGCCTCGAATTCGACTAGTTGTAATATTTAAAATAAAAATTCTGTTATATTTAGTTACAACAAATTACAAGAATTTTACTTTCGGTTAAAATAGAAGCATCTGATACTACAGAACTAAACTACGTTTGAATTTTAGTGTTTTAAAAGAACTTATTCACTAATTGAAATAACATGTTACATATGTTTGGAACAACGCAATTGTAGATTTTGGAGAGTCTCCAACGGTTGCACTTGATATATCCAAGGAATTCAACCGTGTTTGGCGTGATAGATTGTTGGCTAAATTACGCTCTTATGGTATATTCGAAAGATTTGTTTATAGTTCTAAGTGTTTTCTCAGAAAGCGTTCTTTACGAGTGCTAGTCGAGGAATTTCTCCATATTGTTTTGTACTTGCTTTATCATTTACATTAACGAACTACTGGAAATAACCAGGACTCCAATCTTATTTCTGCATTCACTTTGAACGTTTGAACATCGACTACTTACGCAAATTGTACCTTAACAAAGACCTGGAAAAAAAGTCTATCTTGAGGTAACAAGTAAAATTTAATGCTTTTAACACCTAGGCGCCAGTTTTTTTTTTAAAAATTCCCATTGCGGAAATCGACATAATTATGTCCAAAGACTCCATTCCGCTAGCATCGCCGCTCATTTTTTAGAAATAATACAAAGAACATTGTGCGCAAGTATTACATCTATAATATATATAAAATGCAACGTCTCTCTGTTTGTCTGTCTGTCTGTCCGTTAGTGCGCTTATCACTGGAGAACCACTTATCCGATTTACGTACTTTTTTTTTTTAACATACATATGTTCTCTGGCCAGGTTATAGGCTATATTTTATTACAATAGGTAGCATAAGGAATGAGCAGTGACGATAATATTGAATGAAGTCAGAAAAAAGTTTTCTGCTAGCGCGTTCCCTTGCAATACACAGCCTAAACCATTAAATATAGAACAATATTATGTAGCAGAGAATATCTATAATCTATAATATATATATATATATATATATATATATATATATATATATATATATATATATATATATATATATATATATATATATATAAAATGCAATGTCTCTCTGTCTGTCCATTAGTGCATTTATCACGCGAGAACCACTTATCCGATTTACGTGTCTTTAAATTTATACATATATTCTTTGGCCAGGTTATATAATAATAATAATAATAATAAGCTATATCTATAATATATATAAAACGCAACGTCTCTCTGTATGTCTGTGTGTCTGTCCGTTAGTGCGCTTATCCCTCGAGAACTACTTATCCGATTCACGTGATTTTTTAAATTCATACATATGTTCTCTGACCAGGTTATAGATATATATTTTATTACATCTATAATATATATACAATGCAACGTATCTCTGTATGTCTGTCTGTCCGTTAGTGCGCTTATCACTGGAGAACCACTTATCCGATTTACGTACTTTTTTTTAAAACATACATATGTTCTCTGGCCAGGTTATAGGCTATATTTTATTACGATAGGTAGCATAATGAATGAGCAGTGACGATAATAGTGAATGAAATCGGAGAAAAGTTTGTCGCTAGCCCGTTTTCTTGCATACACAGCCTGGAACAATATTATGTAGCAGAAAATATCTATATTCTATAATCTATAATATATATAAAATGCAATATCTCTCTGTCTGTCTGTCTGTCCATTAGTGCGTTTATCACGCGAGAACCCCTTATCCAATTTACATCTCTTTTTTTAAATTCATACATATATTCTTTGGCCAGGTTATATAATAAAAATAACCTATATCTATAATATATATAAAATGCAACGTTTCTCTGTCTGTCCGTTAGTGCGCTTATCACTGGAGAACCACTTATCCGATTTACGTACTTTTTTTTTAAATGTACTTTGTCCAGGTTATCTATCTATAATATATATAAAATGCAACGTCTCTCTGTCTGTCTGTCTGTAGGTTAGTACGTTACGTGCTTTTTTTTTAAAACATACATATGTTCTCTGGCCAGGTTATAGGATATATTTAATTGCGTTAAGTAACATAAAGAATAAGCAGCGACAATAATAGTGGATCAAGTCGGATAAAAGGTTACCGTTAGCGCGTTCTCTTGCAATGCACTGCCTAAACCATTAAATATGGAACAATATCATGTTGCAAAGAATATAAATATATATAAATTGCAACGTCTCTCTGTCTGTCTATCTGTCCGTTAGTGCGCTTATCACTTGAGAACCACTTATCCGATTTACGTGTTTTTATAAATTTGTACATATGTTCTATATAATTCGATAGAAGCCTAGATAATGGGAGATAAGGTGAGATAATGGGAGAAAAGTATAAATAATGGGAGATAAGGAGAAATAATGGGAGATAATCAGAGATAAGTCTAGATAATGGGAGTTATGGGGAGATAATGGGAGATAAGAAGAAATAATGGGAGATAAGGAGAAATATTGCGAGATAAGTCGATATAAGCCTAGATAATGGGAGATAAGATGAGATAATAAGGGGAAATAATGGGAGATAAGGAGAAATAATGGGAGATGAGCAGAAATAAGCCTAGATAATGGAAAGTATATAGAGATAATGGGAGATAAGTAGAAATAATGGGAGATAAGGGGAAATAATGCCAGATATTTTATTACGTTAGGTAAGATAAGGAATAAGCAGTGACGATAGTAGTGAATCAAGTCCACGCGAGCAGAGCCGCAGGCACTGCTAGTTATATATATTTTTGAACTTTCATAAGCTTTCAGTTGACCTCCCCTCGATGACCTGGTAAAAAATTTTTTTTCATTTCCGATTTTACCCGCGAAAATTAACCCTTAAAGTCAAAATTTAACTTTGAAAACTACACGGGTCTGATGGGGTCATCAATTCCTATATTACTGTGAAATTTCAACTTTCTATGTCAAATAGTTTCGGAGAAAATCAGACACCGAAGTGATCTTATAAGTGTACGGTACGGAACACTAAAAAATGAAAAAGAAGGTAATACTGTATACTTATGTCTTTTTTTGTGTATAGGAATTGCAAATTATACCACCGGAAGAAGAACCTATCATACAGGTGGTACCCGAAGATATTCCACAAATTATTCAACCAGAAAAAGAGCCGGTTGGAGAAAAAGATGAAGCTGTCGAACCAAAACGAAGGAAAGAGAAAACGCCAAAAAAGAAACCCAGCGATATAACTCAACTGGACCTAATTGAACCAGTCGTGGAACCGAAGGTAGGCTTGTTAACATAATATCTGTAAAAATGTTATAATAGTCAACTGTAACGATCCAGTGTTGATATAATTGGGAAAATATTATATGCTTGAATATATCTTCATATGTCCCGCTTTAATCGAGTAGCAGTAATGAAGCTCTTCTAAATCGGCAATAAAACTTCGTTACAAAAGAGCATTGTTACCTGAAAAATACCTGGGAATAGATAGCACGCCTCTGCTATCGGACCGCCAGTCAGTCCATTGGCATTTTTATTACTATCAGTTTCAAATAAATAGAGTATAATCCTGACTTTTCTTTTTAGGTGCCAACTAGAAAACCCGGGAAGAACATCGCAGCGTCTCTTTTATTAAAAGGAAAGAAAAAGAAGTTTGTATTCATCGATCAGGAAAAGGTAAAATGACATTTTTTTATTGTCCAAGTTTCTTCAATGATACGGAAACATTTAGGTGGCCAATTTGTTTACACTTCGTTAGTTAAAATGGTCAGGGTGTTTTGGCTTTCAATAATAACAGACACAATGTGTTTTTCTCTCATTATAGTATTTAATAACCGGTCAAGTGCACGTTGAACTTGCGCAATTAGTGTTCCGTACGATGAATGCTTTTAAAATAAAAAATTTTGTTACGGAGGGATCAAATGATCAGTGACTTCACAAAACACACCCCAAATGAGTTTTCAACAAAGTTTGTTTCCAATCTTTACTGAAAACTGATGACTTTGAATTTTTTTTATATATACCAGATAAATTACACAAGTCTGCAAAAAAAAAATTGAGAACTGTTTTGGTTTTTTTGCGTAATTCTTATGTTTTTGGGTATACTGAATCCGAAAATGACTTTCATTTTGTCATAGAACGTCACGTTTTCCGACAAGGTGTAGGTATCTATGTTAAACAAGTTATCATCTTAAAATAAAAGATAAAAGACTAAAAAATTTTTTAAATTTTATAATTGCGTAACAAAACTTATTTTTTTATCTAAAATACATTCATTAGTAAGCACTAAACACATTTCTTTTTCCCAGTGAGACTCCTTTTGGTACATTTTCGCTTGTAGGAAGCATCTGGAAGGTCTCTCTGAAGCGTCCAACAGTAGTCTGCCATCATTGAGACGCTCCATCTTCCCTGGTATCTTTTTTCCATCTTGTTAATATCTTGGTGAAATCGTTCACCTTGCTCTTCACTCAGATCTCCTAAATTTTCTGGAAAGTAGTCGAGGTGGGAATGAAGAAAACGTACTTTTAAACTTATTAGGCAACCTAAAGCTTGAAATGCTTTTAACATTCTTTTGACGATTTGTTTGTATTTAGGGTCTTTGTTATTGCCTAAAAATTTCTCTATGACCTCTTTAAAGGCAATCCACCCTTCTCTTTGAGGATCCGTCATGGTTGTGATGAATTGTGGATCAGCCATAAGCCGTCTAATATCTGGTCCAACGAAAACACCTTCCTTCAACTTTGCCTCCGAGAGGCCTGGAAACTTTGATATTAAGTATTTGAAGCAATTTCCATCTCTTGGAAGTGACTTTACAAATTGCTTCATCAATCCCAGCTTTATGTGAAGCGGTGGTAGAAGAACTTTATGAGGAGGCACCAAAGTTTCATGCAGGACGTTCTTTTCGTCAACTTTAAGCTCCCTCGGAGGCCAACACTTTTTGGTCCAGTGATTTGCTCGGTCTCTACTATCCCATAGACACAAAAAGCAAGGGAATTTGGTAAACCCAGATTGTTGTCCGAGCAACGTGCCCAAGATTTTTAAATCACCGCACACTTGCCAACCGTGGTCTTTATATTTTAATTTGCAAAGAACCAATTCCAAGTTCTTGTAGGTTTCCTTGAGGTGTATGAAATGACCGATAGGAATGGAAGCATAGAAACCGACATTGTGAAGCAGAACTGCTTTAAGGCTTCTTTTTAAAGAATCTATGAAAATACGCCACTGTGCTGGGTCGTATGAGATCTTAAATGTATCCATCAAACCTTCAATATTGGTACAATAAACCAACTCGTCCTCTTGGGCAAAGTAGGAAGTGAACTGCTTCTCACGATATCTAAACCAGGAGGAAGACACTCCCGGCAAAAGTAAGTTCCTGCTTTTGAGCCTTGATCCAAGCAACTCAGCAGCGTTTTTGGGAAGATTCAAGTCTCTTACCAAATCATTTAGCTCACCCTGGAAAAACAATTTCGGACTGCTGTCATCTTCAAATTGAAAACTTGACTTGTCATCGGGTTCAGGTACAGCACCATCTTCGTCAGAACTTGGAATCTCTCTGCCTTGGGCACTGGTATTTCGGTCCCATGAGGGATGGGACGAATAGCTGATTGCAGATTGGGGTATGAAATGGACTGCTTCCATTTTGAATTATACCCTTTCACCGTACACGAACAAAAGTAACAATCATCACTATGGTTCTTTTGCTCGCGCCATACCATAGGAATCGCATATCGGAAAGCTTTTTTCTTGCCCTTAAACCGATTTCGAAGGTCTTCAACACATCGTTTGCAGACTTTATGAGGTGCCCAAACTTTATCCTGATCTCCAAGTTTTAAGCCAAAATACGTGAAGTATACTTTATTTACAAAGTCCGTAATATTAAGTTGTTGCTTTAATACCATATATTCGCCACAAATATAACAGAAACTGTCAGACGAATTCACACACTTCCGCACAGATGACATTACACTATATTGAACCAATATCTATAAAACAATGACGAGTTAACACGTAATTGTACCGCGCCACTTTGTACACTATCGGAGCGCGCACGTTCTGGTTACAACGTTTATGTTTGTTAATTTAGCTCACACAGGGCGTTCTTTATTTAGAAAGTAATGATAGTTATGGCCAGTATACATTTAAAAACAGTAATCAAAATAAAATTGTACCTATTTATTTATGACTTCAAGTTAGCCAAAAAAAAAAAAAAACCCTTTTTTATAATAAAATTTTGCGTTTTGCAAAATAACCTGACGTTCTGGAATTTTTTGAGTATTTTTTTAGTTTTCAGAACACCTAAATACATAGAAATCAGTTGAAAACATCCAGACAGCATTTTTGTTGCAGACCTGTGTTATTAAAGGTACTGCACTCGTGATAATTTTCGTTCAATTTACACCCCGTGGAGAATATTCCAGAATTTTTTTAAAATTTTTTGATAAGTACTTTTCCATATAAGGCGGATGGACAGCGATTTTTCGCGATTTTTAAAAAATAATACAAAGAAAAGTGCGCGCAAGTATTACATTATATATATATATATATATATATATATATATATATATATATATATATATATTTTACTCGTGTTTTCACAAGCTTTCATTTGACACCACACTCGATGACCTAATAAAAAAATTTTTTTTTCATTTCCGATTTCACCCCCCAAAACTAACCCCTAAAGTCAAAATTTAACTTTCAAAACTACATGGCTCTGATGAGGCCATCAATTCCTATATTATTACCAAAATCGGGTGTGACAGACAGACAGACGGACCGAAGTCATCTTATAAGTGTTCCGTACGGAACACTAACTAGTGTCATGCAATATATATATATATATATATATATATATATATATATATATATATATATATATATATATATATATATGTATATATATGTATATAGGTATATATATATATATATATATATATATATATATATATTATATATATATATATATATATATATATATATATATATATATATATATATATATATATATATATATATATATATATATATATATATATATATATATATATATATATATATATATATATATATATATATATATATATATATATATATATACTACTAGCCGGGCCCGCGGCTCCGCTCGCGTGGACTTGATTCATCACTATCGTTACTTCTCATTCCTTAATTTACCAAACGTAATAAAATATCTCCCATTATTTCCCCTTATCTCTCAATATTTTTCCTTATCTCCCATTATCTCTACATAATTTCGATTATCTAGGCTTAACTCTGCTCATCTCCCATTATTTCTCCTTATCTCCCATTATCTCACCATAACTCCCATTATCTAGACTTATCTTTGCTTATCTCCCATTATTTCTCCTTATCTCCCATTATCTCACCTTATCTCCCATTATCGAGCCTTATCTCGACTTATCTCCCATTATTTCTCCTTATCTCCCATTATCTAGGCTTATATCAAATTATATAGAACATATGTTTAAATTTATAAAAACACGTAAATCGGATAAGTGGTTCTCAAGTGATAAGCGCACTAACGGACAGACAGACAGAAAGACGTTGCATTTTATATATATATTCTAGATAGAAGATTATAGATAACCTGGCCAGAGAACAAATGTATGAATTAAAAAAAAAACACGTAAATCGGATAAGGGGTTCTCGAGTGATAAGCGCACTAACGGACAGACACACAGACAGAGAGACGTTGCATTTTATATATATTATATTCTTTGCTACATGATATTGTTCCATATTTAATGCTTTAGGCAGTGTATTGCAAGAGAAGGCGCTAGCGGCAAACCTCCCTCCGACTTGATTCACTATTATCGTCACTGCTTATTTCTTATGTCACCTAACATAATAAAATATATCCTATAACCTGGCCAGAGAACATATGTATATTTAACAAAAAAGCACGTAAATCGGATAAGTGGTTCTCCAGTGATAAGCGCACTAACGGACAGACAGACAGAGAGACGTTGCATTTTATATATATTATAGATATTCTTTGCTATATGATATTGTTCCATATTTAATGGTTTAGCATGTTTAAAAAAAAGCACGTAAATCGGATAAGTGGTTCTCCAGTGATAAGCGCACAAACGGACAAACATACAGATATACGTTACATTTTTATATATTATAGATGTAATAAAATATATATCTATAACCTGGTCAGAGAACATAAGTATGAATTTAAAAAATCACGTAAATCGGATAAGTGGATCTCGAGGGATAAGCGCACTAATGGACAGACAGACAGAAAGAGAGACGTTGCATTTTATATATATTACAGATATAGATTATTATTATTATTATGAAACCTGGCCAAATAATATATGTATGAATTTAAAAAAAAGACACATAAATCGGATAAGTGGTTTTCGCGTGATAAACGCACTAATGGACAGACAGAGAGACATTGCATTTTATATATATTATAGATTATCGATTATAGATATTCTCTGCTACATAATATTGTTCCATATTTAATGGTTTAGGCGGTGTATTGTAAGGCAACGCGCTAGCGGCAAACTTTTTTCTGACATCATTCACTATTTTACGTCACTACTCCTTCCTTATGCTACCTATCGTAATAAAATATAGCCTATAACCTGGCCAGAGAACATATGTATGTTTTAAAAAAAAAAAGTACGTAAATCGGATAAGTGGTTCTCCAGTGATAAGGTCACTAACGGACAGACAGACAGACAGACAGAGAGACGTTGCATTTTATATATATTATAGATAATATATATATATATATATATATATATATATATATATATATATATATATATATATATATATATATATAAGCAGTATTATGTTCTTGGGGTAAGCGGTCTCCCCCCCATAATACTGCTGTTTAAACTAGTCGGTCAAGACTACCCTTCTCCTATATATATATATATATATATATATATATATATATATATATATATATATATATATATATATATATATATATATATATATATTAAAACTCAGCCAAACGAAGAAATCCCGAAACAGATTAGCTGCTCTCGGCACCTGGAATATACTGGGATGGAGGACAAAGAACATCGAAGTTATACAAGTGTTTAAGAAGATGAACATAGACATTTTAGTAATAAGCGAGACGAAGAAAAAGGGAAGTGGAATAGAAGAAATAGATGAAGTGATGCATTGTTGGAGTGGAGTAAAGAAGGAAGAAAGAGCAAAGGCCGGAGTTGGAATATTAGTAAAAAAGAAGTGGAAAAAGAAAATAACATCTTGGGAACCCATCAATGAAAGAATCATAAAACTAAATATAACAATGCTAGGAAAAGACATGGTAATATTAGGAGTATATGGCCCAACAGAAGTCAGCACTATAAGAGAAAAAGATAATTTCATGGAAACACCAGAAATAGAAACACAAAAAGTAAAGAATAACCAAGAATTAATAATAAAGGGAGATCCGAATGGGAGAACAGGGAGGAAAACAAAGGACAATACCATAGGACCATTCGGAGAAGACATTACTAACGACAACGGAGAGAGACTAATAGAGCTGTGTGAACTAAACGGCCTCAAAATAACAAACGGATTCTACAAACACAAGGACATCCACAAATATACTTGGATGCAAGAAACACGAAACTTAAAATCAATAATAGACTACATTATAATTAAAAACGATACCACTATCAAAATAAAAGACGTAAGAGTAAAGAGAGGGGCAGAATGTGGAACAGACCATAGACTATTAATAGCAAATATAAAAGTACCGTGGTACAAGACAATAAAGCAAAAAGAAACAATATATTAAGAAAACAGAAATACTAATGAGATAACAGAAAAAGCAGACAAAGAAATAAAATATAAAATACACTTACTGCAAGACGAAACGATAAGAGACCTATACAGACGACGATTAGATCAAAAATTAAATGAATTTAACTACAACATCCAACAGATGTATGACCACATAAAAGAATGCATCAAACAGGCATCCCTAGAAGCATTAGGTAAAGAAGACAACGAGAACGAGAAACATAAAATTAGAATCTGTGAAAAAACCAAAGAATCTATAAAGGAGAAAAAAAGACTATACGAAAAATGGCTGAATACAAAATCAGAAGAAGATCTACAGAAATATAAAGAAAAAAATGCAGAAACGAGGAGGATGATAAACAAAGAAAAGAAGGAGAGATGGGAAAAATCCTGCGAACATGTAAAACAATATATAGGAGGAGCTAGAAGTACAGAGTCATGGAGAATAATTAAAGCATTAAGGACTATCAATAGAGTGAAGACGTATATAGAGTACATCCCAGAAAGAGAGTGGGAAGAATATTATAAGAAGCTGCTAACAGAAGATAGACAAGAATTCCAAGAAGAGAACCCGGAAGAAGAACAGAATAAGGAAATAAAAGAGAACTAATAGAACTAAGCTATGAAGAAGTAAAGATGACAATAAAAACACTCAAAAATAATAAATCTGCAGGGCCTGGGGGTGTGGTAAATGAAATGATTAAGTACGGGTCTAATAAATTACATCGAATGCTGAGAAACATGTTCCACAGAGCGATAAATGGAGAAAAAAATACCAGAGGAATGGTCAAAAGCTTATATAGTATCTGTATTTAAAAAGGGAGACCGCAGAAAATTCACGAACTATAGAGGCCTAAGCATAATATCGAGTATGGGACGTTTGTATGGAAAAATTATTAAAAATATCATGGAGGAAAATATAAAAGGAAAAATTGGAGAAGACCAAGCAGGTTTTACGGCCGGAAAATCATGTATAGACCACATATACACTATAAAACAAACAATGGAAAAAAAAAACTGGCAAAGAACAAAGAAGTTCATCTAGCCTTCATAGACATAAGAAACGCCTATGACTCAGTACCAAGACAAAGATTATGGAACGCAATGGAAGAAATAGGCATTGACAAAGAACTAATATACGCAGTAAAAGTTCTCTACGAAAACAACACAGTGAACATAAAAATAGGACATAAAATAGGGAAGAGACTCCAAACATCAAAAGGCTTATTACAAGGATGCTCTACATCCCCAACACTATTCAAAATATACCTCGAACAAACATTAAAAAAATGGAAGCAAAAATGTAGTGGAATGGGAGTCCCAATACGAGAAGATTACTTATATACTCTAAGTTTCGCAGACGCCCAAGTAATTATAGCGCAAGATGAGGAAGACCTCAGTTATATGGTAAGAAAACTGAAAGAAGAATACACTAAAGCAGAATTAGCAATAAACTTTGATAAAACGGAATATCTAACAACAAGGGAGGGAAACGTGGAGAATCTAGAAGTAGATAACGAAACAATAATCAAAGGAACCGATAGATTTAAATATCTAGGAACCATCATTTCAAAAAAGGCAACATCAGAAGAAGAGATTAAAGCTAGATTAGGACAAACGCGAACATGCATTAAATTCGATCCTGTGTGACAAGCACATTACAAAGAGAAACAAAACACGCATATACAAATCAATAATACAAAACATAATGACATACGGGTCAGAAACATGGACGATCAACAAAAGAAATAAATCTCAAAATTAACGCGGTAGAGATGGAGTATTGGAGAAGATGTTGTAGAGTGACACGTATGGAGAGAATAACAAATGAAGAAATAAGAAACAGAATGAACATCAAAGAGAACGCAATAAACACCATTGAAGAAAAACGATTAAAATGGTATGGACACATAAGACAAAGCGAAGATAATAGGTGGATAAAGAAAATAACGGAGTGGAGCCCTATAGGGAGAAGAAAAAGAGGAAGACCCAGACGATCGTGGAGAGACGATGACGACGACGAGGCTATGGACAGGGGTCTAACAGATGGAGACTGGGAAGATAGAAACGGATGGAATCAAAGGCTGACAGAAGGAAGACAGCGTTAACTGTAGAAAATCCTTGTTATATATATATATATATATATATATATATATATATATATATATATATATATATATATATATATATATATACAGTAATACCCCGCTTTACGCGAGGGATACGTTCCGAAAAAAATCGCGTTAACTGAAATTCGCGTATATCGAGGTTTATGATTAAACAGTCAAAATTTAATACAAAAAAATACAAATCATTTTAATCAATCACTTTAATTCTAAGAACACTTTATGCAATACATACTCTTATTTTTTACGGAAAAATACATCTATTGTCTTTTGGGTAACGTTTTGTTTACGTTCTTGTAAAATACGTTCATAACACCCAACACTGTTTTTAATTGTTTGACACACGGTCAAGACACGGTCATCATTATTGTCTATACTCTGCAATATGTCCAAACCTGAATAAATTTTTGAAAGTGCATTTTGTATTTCCCCTGAAGATAAAACTTTCTCTTCTACTTGTTCTTCCTCATCGTAGATAGGATTATTCTGTAACTCGATCAGATCTTCATTGCTAATAGGATCGTCGTGCGTTACTACAAGTTCTACGAGATCTTCTACCGTGACATCTTCAAGTTCAGACCCCTCAATCATTGCAGCAATGTCTTCAAGCACTTGTCTCTGCATCTGGACAATTCTTCTAGGTGCTTCCACTACATCTGGCCAAAGATTACGCCACACCCCATTCATACAACTCATTTTAACTTCCTTCCAAGCCTCTTCTATGTTGTGAATAGACTTCATAATGTTGTATGACTTCCACCACTCTCGCATAGACTGTCTTCCTTCCCCGTCAGTTTCATGAATTAGTTGGCTAAAAGTGCGGCGATGGTAATAAGCTTTGAAGTTTGCTATTGCTCCCTGGTCCATAGGTTGTAATATTAACGTAGTGTTTGGTGGAAGGAACTTTACGTACACTTTTAAGTCTCTGGGCGTATCAAGTGAGGTTGGATGTCCTGGGGCATTGTCTAAGAGTAATATAACTTTAGGTTCAAGCCCATTTCTGTCACAGTATGATTTGACTGATGGGCAAAAACTATTAGAATACCATTCTTGAAAAATTTCCCGTGTAACCCACGCCTTTCTGTTTGATCGCCACACAACTGGTAGACTTGTCTTGTCTGTGCCTCGCATTGCACGGGGTGTTTCTGAATGGTACACTAGTAAAGGTTTCAGTTTGAAATCACCAGTGGCATTACCACCCAGCAGAAGTGTTAGTCGATCTTTCGCAGCTTTGAAACCACTGGCTTGACGTTCTTCCTTAGAAATGAATGTTCGAGATGGCATTTTTTTTCCAGTAAAGTGCGGTCTCATCAACATTGAAGATGAGACAAGCAGGAATTTTCTCTCGTCTAACGAAGTCTTGAAACTTGTCTGGAAACTCAGCTGCAGCTTGAATGTCCGCGCTGGCCGCCTCGCCTGTTATGTGGATATTGTGAAGATTAGAACGCTGCTTGAACCGATGGAACCAGCCTCTGCTGGCAGCAAAAGTAGGAGTGGCACTCCCTTCTCCTTCTTTTGTTTTCAGCATCTCATACAAAGATTTTGCTTTTGTGCATATGAGATCTTGACTTAGTGGTGTGTTCTTCTTATTCAAATCTTCGATCCAGACTGACAGTAATTTCTCCATTCTTTCTAAGATAGATGATCTCGAACGAGAAAGTTTTGTTGCACTTATAGGTGTTGAACCTTCGCTGGAGATTTTAATTTTTTCCCGATTTTTATAAATCGTTCTCACAGTCGATTCTGAGAGTCCAAAATCTCTCCCAACAATTGTTGCTTTGCCTCCATTTTCCATTCTTCTTAACACTTTCATCTTCAATTCCAAAGTGACGCTTTTACGCTCTTTTTTCTTTACAGGCGGCATTTTTAACGTAGGGTTAAATTATGTATGTATGTATCTCCAATAAATATTAAAACAAAACTGCCAGCCGACCGAACTAACATTACGGAACAAATGAACACACGAAACGAACGAGGAAATCCCCATAGAACAAAGTCGAAGGACAGGGAATTCCCAATTCTTCAAAGAGAATATTCAGAGAAAGCGGGGATCCCCCCGCGACCATAGAGAAGTTAATGACTACATGAGCGCGAAATTTGAAATTCGCGTTATAGTGAAACCGCGCATAACGGGGTCGCGCTAAGCGGGGGTATTACTGTATATATATATATATATATATATATATATATATATATATATATATATATATATATATATATATATATATATATTGTAGTTTCTAGATGATATTGAGTATGTTTCTAACAAAATACAGGGTGAGTCAGCGATAGAATAAAGTCTATTTCATTCGTTTCGGGAATGACGAAAAAATGTTAAATACAATAGTTTTAGGGAATGTTAAGGTGCACAGTTTAAAATTATTTTTGAGTATAGAGGGTACTTCAAAAAAGTATGGCCGATATAACATGTTTTTTTAAATGAAACATTTTCTAACTTATTTTTAAATTCTGCGTAAAATTTTATAACTTTTTTACTAATAATGTTATATACCTAAACCTAGTAGTTTTTCTAATATTTATTTATTTTTTTTTTAAATACTAGTTTTCAGTTTTGTAAAAAATTGCCAGTAGCGCCATTGTTTCTGAAGGTGGAATACTCATAATTGGTACGATCGTTCTATAGAGATAAAAAAAAAGATGTATGTAAAGAAATTTGATATAGATATGCTATAGAGTGTTCAAAATAAATTTATACATTTTGACTATTTTAAATTGAAAAATCTCAAATTTTTTAAATGGCACACCCTGTATATTATTATTTTTCTGTTAGATTTTACAAAACCCTCCAACTTTAATTAAGTATGTCATATACCTATTTCTAATAGTTTTCGATTCATTTTGAATTTTTCAATTTTTACCCTTGTTTTTAATACACTTACGCTATTGTGAAAACATAAACAAATAGCGAATAATAATATTAATTTTAATATAGTTTAACTTATCTAATGATTAATTATGATGACGTAATAAATGTTCAAAAATTTGCCCGTCTACTTGAATACACATGTTTAGTCGTTCTACTATATTTTCCTTCACTTTCCTTAGCATAAAGGGCGTTATTGTCCTGCACTCATCCCGTATCATATTTTCCACATCTACTGGTGTTGTAGGGGGATTCACATAAACACGATCTTTAATGTAGCCCCACAAAAAGAAGTCTAAAGGTGTTAAGTCACATGATCGAGGGGACTCCTGAATGAATCCATCCCTACCGATCCATTTTTGTGGGTAACGATCGTTTAAAAATTCCCGAACTTCCCGGTGGTAATGAGCAGGAGCTCCATCTTATTGAATCCACCTTTGTTCCCTTTCAAAATTATCAACATCTTCAAGTAGTTGGGGTAATTCGTTTTGCAAAAAATTTAGATATCTAGGCCCGTTAAGCGGTGCGCGGAAAAAATATGGACCAATAATTCGAAAATTTAATATTCCACACCATACATTAAGCGACCAATGGTTTTGGTTTTGAACTTCCCGAACCCAAAATGGATTAACTGTTGAATAATAATGCATGTTATGGCTATTAACTTAACTGCTCCATTACTGCGAAAAGTAGCTTCATCTATTGCTCCATTCGTGGTGGTACAAGTTTACTCGTCGTTCAGAATCACGGCCTTGAAGTTCTTGATATAGTTCCATATGAAAGGGATGATATTTGTAGATTGGGATGTGTCAGATAACTCAGCTAGTTGACGGCTGCTGACCTGGGGATTACCTTCAACATGAAGTAAAATCTCCATTTCTTTTTTTTCATTGGTAGCATTCCGGTTTACTACTTTCCGTTTCGTATACTCAACGCTACCACTACCATCAAACCGTTCCATTAAGCACGGAAAAGATTTTCTAGATGGTATACGTCTATTAGGGTGCTTCGCTACGTAAAGCCTTACTGACAAAAGATAATTTTTTCCCGCCTCGCCCAGTATATAAACCATATTAATTAATTCATTTTTAGGAAAATCCATAACTATTACCTTTATACGTCACTTACTACAACAAATTAAACTATTTTTACTTGCTTAATAGACATGTCAAAATTTGACAATGCCTACATTTTTGTTTTGTCTTGGCAACTATGATGTTATAGCTTAAGTGTAATAAAACGAGGGTAAAAATTGAAAAATTCAAAATAAATCGAAAACTATTAGAAATAGGTATATGACATACTTAATAAAAGTTAGAGGGTTTTGTAACATCTATCCGAAAAAATAATAATATACAGGGTGTGCCGTTTAAAAAATTTAAGATTTTTCAATTTAAAATAGTCGAAATGTATAAATTTATTTTGAACACCTCGTAGCATCTAACTCAAATTTTTTTACATATATCTTTTTTTCATCTCTATAGAACGAGTATTCCATCTTCAGAAACAATGCCGCTACTGGCAATTTTTTACAAAACTGGAAACTAGTATTTTTTTTTTTTTAAATTGAAATATTAGAAAAACTACAAGGTTTAGGTATATAACATTATTAATAAAAAAACCGGTCAAGTGCAAGTTGAACTTGCACAATTAGTGTTCCGTACGTTGATTGTTTTTAAAATAAAAATTTTTGTTAGGGTGGTATAAAATGATCAGTGACTTCACAAAACACAGCCCAAATGAGTTTTCAACAAAGTTTGTTTCCAATCTTTACTGAAAACTGGTGACCTTGAATTTTTTTTTTTATATACCAAATAAATTATTAAAGGTAATGCACTCGAGATAATTTTCATTCAATCTATACCCCGTGGAGAATATTCCAGAATTTTTTCAAAATTTTTTGATCAGTACTTTTCGAGATAAGGTAGGGGACAGCGATTTTTTAAAAGTAATACGAAGAAAAGTGTGCGCAAGTATTACATTATATATATATTTTTTACTCGTGTTTTCACAAGCTTTCATTTGACACCACACTTTTTTCACTTCCGATTTCACCCCTCAAAACGAACCCCTTAAGTCAAAATTTATGTTACGGTGGTATAAAATAATCAGTGACTTCACAAAACACACCCCAAATGAGTTTTCAACAAAGTTTCTTTCCAATCTTTACTGAAATCTGATGACCTTGAAATTTTTGTTTTTTTTTATATACCATATAAATTATTAAAGGTAATGCACTCGTGATAATTTTCGTTCAATCTACACCCCGTGGAGAATATTCCAGAATTTTTTCGAAATTTTTTGATAAGTACTTTTCGAGATAAGGCCCGGGACAGCGATTTTTCGCGAATTTTTAAAAATAATACAAAGAAAAGTGTGCGCAAGTGTAATATTATATATATATTTTTTACTCGTGTTTTCACAAGCTTTCATTTGACACCACACTCGATGAGCTAGTAAAAAAATTTTTTTTTCACTTCCGACTTCACCCCCCAAAACTAACCCCTTAAGTCAAAATTTAATTCTCAAAACTACATGGCTCTGATGAGGCCATCAATTCCTATATTATTACCAAATTTCACCTTTCTATGTCAAATAGTTTCGGAGAAAATCGGGTGTGACAGACAGACAGACAGACAGACAGACAGACACCGAAGTGATCTTATAAGGTGTTCCGTACGGAACACTAAAAAGATATAAAATTTTACGCAGAATTTAAAAATAAATTAGAAAATAGGATGTTCTATTTAAAAAAAAACATATTTTATATCGGCCACACTTTTTTGAAGTACCCGGTATGCTCAAAAATAATTTTAAACTGTGCACCTTAACATTCCTTAAAACTATTGTATTTAACCTTTTTTCGTTATTCCCGAAACAAATGAGATAATGAACTTTACTCTATCGTTGACTCACCCTGTAAGATTTTTTGCCAATCTAGAGGTGGCCGCTGAACTTACCCGTGTCGACTTCAACTTCATGTAATGTAATGTAATAAAGGTGGGGGTCTGGCCCAAAATGGCCCTTTGCACTGCGACCATCATTGATCTATTGTGCCTCCCCTTGTCTTTCACGGGTTTAATATGTCAAGAAATCGGACCAGCTCCTTCAATGGGAGTGTTAGCAAGTCCTGTTCACCCAGCGTATAGGCATGTAGTAGCCTGTATCTCCTGTGTCCCAGTGCCACACAGTTAGTGATCAAGTGTTCCATTGACTCCTCTTCTTCACCGCAGAATCTGCAAGTGCTGGTATTTGAAATGCCCATTCTGTATAGGTGCTTATTACAGGCATAGTGACCCGTGAGTGCCCCCGACAGTGTCCTTAGGCTTTTTCTATCCAATTTCAGAGCAAAGTCCGCCCTCTTAGCATCAAAGTTCAGAAACTTTTTGGAATGTTCGAGGCCATTAATATCGTTCCAGTGTTTCCCCACGATGGATGTTGTCCATTTCTTCATCTCCCCTTTAAGGAGACTCTTGTTGAAGCCAAAGGATGGAGTGGGTTCAGTGAAAGTCCCCTCAGCCCCCCTTTTGGCGTAGATGTCTGCCATCTCATTTCCTCTGTGCCCCTCATGTCCTGGCACCCAGACCAGAGTAATCTGATTCTGAATCGCCAGGTTGTTGAGCATGTTGTGACACTCCAGTACTGCCCTGGACGTAAATGTACAACTGCCCAGGGCCTTGAGGACTGATTGACTGTCCGAGAGTATTTTAATCCTTACTCCCATGTGTCCCCTTTCGGATAGGATTCCTACAGTTCCCGATATTGCGTATAGTTCCGCTTGGAAAATTGTGGTGTCCTTGCTCAAGGTTATTGATCTGCGTGCTCTAGGCCCCACTATTCCTGCTCCCACTCCTCGGAGCGTTTTGGATCCATCCGTGTACCACTTTTGTGAGCCATCCTGTAACCACCTTGGATTTGCGCTCCTCCTTCAACTTCATAAATCGCTTGAAAGTGATTTTGGAAGTAATATCGATTGGTCATAAAGTCTACTTGAAAAAAACTTCCAGACTATGGATATGAGACCGCCAAAATTTATGTGGAGTTGTATCTCTGGCATCCCATGACTCCTACGAGGTACAAAATATTAATTTACGGTGAAACAGTAATGGAAAAGGCACTTTTGCCAATTGGATTACTGACCGAAGAAGTAGTAGAGGCGCGAAACTGCAAAATTTTGCTAGAAAATTCTCAAGAAAATTTAGATGTCCTCAACAGATTATTGCTCAGCTTAGATCCTTTAATATCTAGTATAAAGCTGAAACCTAAAAAAAGATTTATGTCATTTAGTAAAGAAGCAAGATAAAAGCCGAGGAAAGGAGCTCGGGCGCGGGCGAAGAGACATGGGATTCTTCGTCGTGAATAATTATTTTTGTAATTTTTGTTTAAGTCAACATGTTTTTTTCCTCAATATACCGTTTTTTTATACATTAAAATATATTTTTCTTCAAAATATGCACTCCAAGAAGCTTTTACTGCTATATTTAGAAATAAAACCCGATTTAAAATATCTAAAAACAAAAAAATAATTTTGGCCGCATAAAACGCTGAGATACCCCTATGTGCGTCGCGGGTCGCTAGTATAGAATATAAATACGTTCACGAAGTAACGAAAAACGAATAATAATAATAACGAAATAATCCAAGTATTTTCTTTATTTAGGGAACTATCACTTAATTCTGCCACTCCAAAGAGTTTTTTTCTGTCAGCCATTTTTCGAATTACGATTTATACGATAAATAAAAACTTTTATTTGTAGCAAATTTATAAAGATGAACCTGAATTCCTGCCGATTACATTCAGAATTCCTGATTTTAAACCTATGACTAAATTTTGGCCCGAAGAAGCTCAGTTAGAGATTGAACTCGTAAGACCTACGAGAGACACAGGAACCACGAGGTAAAAATTGAAAATTTTACATTTACTCCACGTGAAATTGTCTCTGTGGGGAAACTTCAGCAACTGGTTCCTTGATGAGACAAAAATATTATTGTATACACTTCTAACGATTAAACTAGTAAATGCTTTTATTTTTAGAGACTCAGCCGTTACAGAAGGATCTCTGCGAATAACAGGGGCAGAAACGCCCGAAACTGGTCCTTCAATCTCAATTCCACAGCCCGTCGAGACACCTGATGTTACCCTGGGACCTAAATATGTGTCTACGCCTAGGAAAAGACCGCTTCCGGGGTGAGATTCAATTAAAATTTATTTATTCATTTATTAACGCACAATGTTTAAATTAAATACCATAGATCGCCATTAAAAAACGTTTTCTTCTAAAGGGTTTCCCAAAATTCACGCAAGAAGTAATTTTGATAGAAAACCCAGGTTTTTAATTAAAAATTGTAATTTTTTTATTGATTCATAAAGTATACAGTATAGGGTTATGTATGGAATAACATATCGGGTAAATGGCCTCCACGGCTTTGCTGGCACATACGCATTCTTTTGTCGAAATTTTCCATGACCGTTTTGCCTAAATGTGGCTGAATTTTATTGATACAGCGCTTAATTTCCTCCTTTAAGTCGTGGGTGGTCGTGGGCTTGTTGGCATAAACCTTAGACCTTAAAAAACCCCAAAGAAAAAAGTCCAACGGCGGTAAATCGCATGATCTGGGCGGCCAATTCTGATCACCAAAACGGGATATTACCCGACCAGGAAATGACTCAAACAGTAATTGAATTGTTTGTCGGACTGTATGGGATGTGGCACCGTCTTGTTGAAACCACATGTCGTCCACATCCATATCTTGCAATTTAGGCACAAAAAATTGGATTTGCATATCGCGATAACGATCACCATTAACTGGCCAATCGCATTTTCAAGGAAGAATGGTCCGATGATGCCTCCAGCTCAAAATCCGCACCAAACAGTGACACGTTGTGGATGCATTTGTTTTGCAACAGTCACGTGTGGATTGTCTGAACTCCAAATGCGACAATTTTGTCAGTTAACGAAGGCATCAAGATGGAAATGAGCCTCATCGTTGAAGATAATTTTCTTCGAAACTCTTTTCGTTGTACGTGGTCAGTAGGCTTCAGTTCTTGAGTCAATTGAACTTCGTAAGCATGAAGATGCAAATCTTTCGTGAGAATACGCTGTAGAGAACTTCTCGAAATGTCCAATTGTTCACCACGGTGCCGAATTGATGTTCCTGGAGTCTCAGCAACACTCTCATGAACTCATGTTTTGTGCCGAACGACTTGTTGAAGGACGGCCAGAGCGTTTAAGGTCACTAATTGATCCAGTCTCCCGGAATTTTTCAATTAATCTCTTCACAGTTGATGAGGTTAAATCACTATTCCGACCATATTTTGTACGAAAATTCCGAACTGTAGCTGCCAAACTTTCATTATTTTTAAAATATTGCTCAACAATGAAAACTTCTTCTTTCGTGTAGCGCTCCATTTCTAATAACCCTAAACTGTCAGCTGTCACGCTGTGTTTTTTGTTTTGTTGGCAACACTTTACCATACAAATGGCGCCAAATTCAAATCTTGCGTGAATTTTGGGACACCCTTTATTGGAACTTAAGAATGATCTCAGGGGAAAAAACTTTCCTAAAAAAATCCCTCCCTTATAAAAGTCGTTCTTATAATTGAACTTTACCAATTTCAAAAATCAGTGACCGGACGAGGAGAGATTTCCAAAAAAAACTTCCTCGAAGACATTTTACCACCTTCTCAAAATGATAATGGTGGAGAACTACCATAAAAAAGCAACACTCCCTTATACCAAAATTTCACAACCTTTTATCATTGATGACCGGCAAGGGGAGTAATTTTCAAAAAAGGAACTCTCTCGTATAACAAAATTTTATTAGGTGCTGGGCCCACCTGAGAATGCCAAATTCGGAGAAAATTACGCCGCCTCTCCTTCTCATCAGCCCTGCTTGTATTTACTTGCGAGATATTGTCTATACCCGATATTCAGATAAATTATTATCTTTTACAGTCTGTCAAGTAAGAACATGACCGCTCGTATTCTTGAAAAAATGTGTTTCTAAAACATTTTTTTTTGCCATCAATGTCTTCTTTGCTGTGCTAACAATGGCGTAATTACCTTAGTAAGTTGTCCAATCATCTCTTGCATCGATAATCGCCTGGCATCTTCGAGGCATGCTGTCGACGAGATTTTCTACATACTCTGCAAATTTTTCGAATCTCGCGAGACAACTGAGCCAAATTCCTCAGAGTCTTTCCTGTGAGCTTTCTGTTTATAAGGGACCAAACGTTTTCAATAGGGTTGGCGTCCGGCGATTGTGAGAGTCTAGTATGTTATCGTGGTCCCAAGTGATCCTCTTTGCGACGTAATTTTCGCCCAGTAAAGGTTTCTTCCACGTGCTTCAGAATTTGACATCATGAGCATGAAAATGTTATGGAATGGAACACATTCAAACCTGATTTTCTTAATTTTGCCGCTCCTTGACTCAGCGTCAATTTCGGGTCCCGTGGAAACACACCCTACGTGCCTACCGAGCCACGTTTTGATAAGTCGTCGACATTTTTCGTCCCGTTAAAACGATTGACCCACTTCTTTCGTTCTCACAAACGATCACGACTTTTTAATATATTTAATGTGTTATTTTAGGCCCCTTTGGATGGGAACAAGAAAGACTGCCACGAACCGACGCGCAAATAAGCGACTCATTTTGGATTTTACGCGATTTCGACGAAAGTTCGTCGTAGACAAAGGCCCCCGATTTTTTGTTGAATCGCTAGAATTGCATCTCCTAAAAATGAATTATCGTGGACACATTCTTACTTGACAAACTGTAGAGGGATAATGTCAGGACACTTTAAAGACCCAGCCAAATCTCTTTTGTTAAATTTCAAGCCTTTTTGAGTCAGTGAAATAATGATCATTCACGGTAACTTCCACAATCCTTCATGTAAACCCAAATTTTCCTTCGTTAGTAATATTGGTCCTGGATGAACAGATCTATAACATTATAATTAATTTGTGGTTATATTTTGTAGCGAAGAGACACTCGAAGAAATAATGCCGCCCCCTACTGACGGTTTGATGGGTCCCCCAGAACTGACACCAAGAAAACGAATGAAGGTGTAAGTAGGCCTGTTCTAAAATGTTATCTCATAAATAGAGTGTAATGGAAATCTTTTAATATATTCACACCGGAAAATTCTTATTTCAAGGACAGTTGCACAAAAATCGTGATTAATTGCGTTCCTCTAGAACTAATATAAAAATTTACCCTGAAATTTTTTGATTTATTGGTTATGTTTTATTGTCAAGTAACAGTTTTAAATTTTGGATAGTTTTAGCTTCTACTTGATGGAAATTCACTATAAATATATAAAAAACGACTGTTTTTAGTCAATTTCCACTGGTTTATTTATAATTGTGATGACGCATTTCGCTGTCGATGCAGCTTCTTCGGATCTACATTTTACACTGTCAAGTTAGGTATCCTGATGACACTGCCATAATCACACATTCAAGAAGTAGCCGCCTCACCACCAGCAGATTGCAACGTCACCCCGACATCCTGGACTTCTGGTTTGACCGCTGGGGATCAAGCTCAACTCTCTCAAAACGCAAGCCATCGTTTTCTCCAAGGGCAGCGGCACTCTCAGCTCCAAGGCTACCGCATCTAATGGGCCACCTCCATAAGTACCTGGGCGTCCAGTATGACAAACAACTCGTCTGGAAGGACCAAGTCTGCACTGCCACCAGGAAAGCGAAGCAGCTACTGGGCAAACTCTATCCCACCTTAAATTAAGTTTAAGCTTAAAGTAAGTTGCTGCCAAGAACGAAGCTACTCATCTAAAACCCCGTCGTAAAGGCAGGTCTCGCCCCACTTGGTGCCAGCTCTCCAAGACGAGGAGAGCCCAACTTCAAGCAGTGTAGAACAAGGCCCTGAGGATGATCACGGGAGCCGCATGGTTCATGAGGACCCGGCAACTACACAGAGACCTCGGTGTGCCTACCTTAAAGGCACACATGAGGAAAGTCCAGCCCAACCCACGCATCAGGGACGCCTTCCGACTCCCGCCGCCAGTTTCCTAGACCGTCTGACCCTCTCTCGGATGAAGACGATGACGCCCCTCGCCCGCCGTGACAGAAGATTGTCAATCTAGATTAACTAAGCTGGGAATGTGGAATCTTTGGCACAATGATACTACTCAGTATATATCACCACTACACCAAACACTTTATTTTTGCACTCGACGCGCGTTTCGCTAACCATGTTAGCTTCATCAGGAGCGATGATTGACTAAAGCTAAACTACCAAATCTACCCTATTTATACTTAGCCTAATCCTTGAATTACTCAAGCGGAACTAATGACATAGGCAAGGCTATCAGTTCCGGTCAAGTAACCAGTAGAGGGGACTATAAGGAATAGGCCCTCTGTCTTTGTTTAAACTACTTTTACATTTTATGATTTCCATACTTTCGTATGCGTTCAACAATCTCCTATCAGATACATTTTTTATTAATCTTAGATTATCTAATGTTACAGTATGATCAGCTTCAAGAGCATGTTCGGCAATGCTAGACTTTTCTGTTCTGTTGTATTTTAAGTGTGCTAAATGTTCTTTAAATCGTGTTCTAATTGACCTTTTAGTTTGCCCAACATACTTTTTGTCACAATCATTACAACTAATTTCATAAATTCCACTTTTCTCACAATTAGGAATCTTATCTTTGGGATTTCCTAAGATATTCCTCAGATTGTCTGATGACTTATAGACTAAGGTGAGGCCTACCTTATTAAATACCTTATTGAGTCCCTTGCTATATTTCGGATTATATGGTATGGAGACATACTTGGTGTTATTTTCTTCGCGTGTAAAAAAGGTGGAATTCTGAATATTAAACCTAAACTTATGCCTATTTATTAGCTTATTTACTAAGTCATCGTCATAACCGTTAACTCTAGTTATATTTCTAATACGATTCCTTTCTTTATTAAAGTTTACTCTATTCAGAAAAGTCTAGCATTGCCGAACATGCTCTTGAAGCTGATCATACTGTAACATTAGATAATCTAAGATTAATAAAAAATGTATCTGATAGGAGATTGTTGAACGCATACGAAAGTATGGAAATCATAAAATGTAAAAGTAGTTTAAACAAAGACAGAGGGCCTATTCCTTATAGTCCCCTCTACTGGTTACTTGACCGGAACTGATAGCCTTGCCTATGTCATTAGTTCCGCTTGAGTAATTCAAGGATTAGGCTAAGTATAAATAGGGTAGATTTGGTAGTTTAGCTTTAGTCAATCATCGCTCCTGATGAAGCTAACATGGTTAGCGAAACGCGCGTCGAGTGCAAAAATAAAGTGTTTGGTGTAGTGGTGATATATACTGAGTAGTATCATTGTGCCGAAGATTCCACATTCCCAGCTTAGTTGAGATGGCTTCACGGTCAACGGAATTAAACCTTTATCGTAAGTACAGTAGTAAGATTAGATTAGTAGGTGCAGATATTTGGTTTTTAAAGTCTTGCAAGAAATTTAAAGTTTTTCCTAATTTTATTAAGGTTAATTTACCAAAATCAAACATTTCAGAAAAAGTTTCATTCTTTGCTAAACAAAAATGGCTTGACTTAGAAATCAAGAATTTGTACACAAAACGTAGTATGTTAGAAGTAGAATCATACAGCATATTCAAAAAACTTACTTCAGGATTAAACAATATTGAATATGAAGTATGGAGCGAGTTCCAGAGGTAAATGTTTTTAGTTATTGATATTCAATATAAAAAGAAATTCTCTATTCTAAGTAAAAAATTAAAAAAGCTCTTACCAAAGAAGAATAGTCCTCAGGAACTCGTAAATATTGTAGAGAATCATTCATCTCAATCCTTTACACGAAATGAAATTCGCATCTTAAACAAAGGTCTTAACTTTGCAGTACCCCCTCCTAGAGATAATTTATCAGAAATAGTTGCTCACATTGAAAGTTCCATTAGTACACTCCCAGAAAATAGTAAATCCTTTGTTAGGGAAGCATGTCGCAATCAAATATCGAAAAACATAGTTAACAACACAAACTCTAATTCACGAAAAAACATAAAAGTAGTTAAAGGATTGAAAAAGGAAGATGTCTTCTACTTAAAAGCGGATAAAGGAAAATAAGGTTGTTATATTGGATAAGAAAGATTACTTTGAACGCGTAGATAATCTTATCGAATCTGGCCCTTATGAAAAAGTAATAAGAAATCCATTACCGAGAATGATATCAGAGGTTAAAAATTCTTTAAAAAAATGTAAGAACCTTGTCTCCAATTCGCTAAAATTTAAATTAAATGTGAGTAATCCGACCATACCAAAATTGTATTGCTTACCCAAAATTCACAAACCTGGAAAAGCAATGCGACCCATTGTTTCATCGGTCGGATCACCCACATATTTAATATCCAAATGGTTATCAAAAGAACTTGAGAAGTTACCATTAAATACTTTCGCAGTGAAGAATTCGTTAGAATTCATTAATAAAACAAAAAATCTAGTTCTTAATGAAGGTGAAGTCTTAATTTCTTTTGATGTTAGTTCTTTGTTCCCAAGTGTGCCAATTCCACAAACTTTACAATATCTCGAAGAATTACTTAGAATGAATGACTTTGAAGACGAAATTATTCGTGAATACTTAATATTATCTAAACTCTGTATGGAACAAAATTATTTCCAATATAACAATCAATTTTATGTTCAGAAAGAAGGAACAGCTATGGGTAATTGCTTGTCACCTTTCATAGCCAATTTATTCATGAGTAAGTTTGAAATCGAAGCCAGTCAAGGATTCGAATATTTCCCAAGGGTATGGTATAGGTATGTGGATGATATTTTCGCGATTTTTGATGCAAAGAAAGCAAATATTGATGATTTTGTTTCCAAATTAAATAGCCGGTATGATTCCATTAAATTCACTTACGAAGTTGAGAACAAAGGACAATTGCCTTTTCTAGATATTTTAATTATTAAAAATAATAATAGATTAGAATTTGATATCTATAGGAAGGACACAGTAACAGATAGATATATTCCTAATGATTCATTTCATTGCAAACAACATAAATTAGCCTCATTACATTTTTTAGTTCATCGTTTGGTCACTTTCCCTCTGAATAGAGTAAACTTTAATAAAGAAAGGAATCGTATTAGAAATATAACTAGAGTTAACGGTTATGACGATGACTTAGTAAATAAGCTAATAAATAGGCATAAGTTTAGGTTTAATATTCAGAATTCCACCTTTTTTTACACGCGAAGAAAATAACACCAAGTATGTCTCCATACCATATAATCCGAAATATAGCAAGGGACTCAATAAGGTATTTAATAAGGTAGGCCTCACCTTAGTCTATAAGTCATCAGACAATCTGAGGAATATCTTAGGAAATCCCAAAGATAAGATTCCTAATTGTGAGAAAAGTGGAATTTATGAAATTAGTTGTAATGATTGTGACAAAAAGTATGTTGGGCAAACTAAAAGGTCAATTAGAACACGATTTAAAGAACATTTAGCACACTTAAAATACAACAGAACAGAAAAGTCTAGCATTGCCGAACATGCTCTTGAAGCTGATCATACTGTAACATTAGATAATCTAAGATTAATAAAAAATGTATCTGATAGGAGATTGTTGAACGCATACGAAAGTATGGAAATCATAAAATGTAAAAGTAGTTTAAACAAAGACAGAGGGCCTATTCCTTATAGTCCCCTCTACTGGTTACTTGACGGGAACTGATGACCTTGCCTATGTCATTAGTTCCGCCTGAGTAATTCAACGGTTAGGCTAAGTATAAATAGAGTAGATTTGTAGTTTAGCTTTAGTCAATCATCGCTCCTGATGAAGCTAACATGGTTAGCGAAACGCGCGTCGAGTGCAAAAATAAAGTGTTTGGTGTAGTGGTGATATATACTGAGTAGAATCTAGATTAAGTTATAATAAGTCTTAGTTTAAGCTAATGCTATGTCCTAAGTTAAGTTAGCGTAAGTCTTAGGCTAAGATAGTGTAAGTCTTAGACTTAAGAAAAACATGTACCAACAACACATTTCCTAGGTTAAGTTAGTATAGGACCACTAGTATAAGAGCTTAGGTTAAGTTAGTATAAGCAAACACTCATTTTAAGTTACTTTTAACATTCATTAATGTAAGTAAGAGGCCTAACCTTACTTTGAATTCAATAAAGATACTGATGGTCAAGTTAAGTTTAATGTTTACAATTTTATATTATTTCTTAATTATAATATTACACCTATTTAAATTATATTGATAGTATTGGAAAATCCACACAGAAATGGTATTAGGAGAATAAATTCAATAATGGTGAGTTTTTTAAATCTACCTGGTCGTTGAGCAAAGTACCTGTAGTCCTTAATCGATTTATTTGGATTGTCTCTAAAAGGTTTAGTTTTAAACCTTTTTGTTGGATATGTAAAATTCAGTATCTTTATTGAATTAAAAGTAAGGCTCTCTTACTTACATTAATGAATGTTAAAAGTAACTTAAAATGAGTGTTTGCTTATACTAACTTAACCTAAGCTCTTATACTAGTGGTCCTATACTAACTTAACCTAGAAAATGTATTTTATTATGATTTTCTTAATACTAAGACTTAAACTTCCTTATCCTAAAACATTATTGAATTAATTCTCCTAATTACATGTCTGTGTGGGTTTTCCAATACTATCAATGTAATTTAATTAGGTGTAATATTATAATTAAGAAATTATATAAAATTGTAAACATTAAACCTAACTTGCCTGTGTAAAATATAGATCTGAAGAAGCTGCATGGACAGCGAAACACATCAACACAATTTAAATAAACCAGTGGAAATTGACTAAAAACAGTCATTTATTATATATTTATAATGAATTTCCATCAAGTAGAAGCTACAACCATCCGGAATTATATGAATGAATATGAGGGCTATCGTAGTTCATTATAATGTAAATATATGTAAACCGTGTAAAAATTACGATCATAAACGACAACTACGCGTGATAAATAATATAGTGATATTTACGTACCTATTTCGCTCGGAATTTTCCTTTGGTTCGGCGCCTGAGCGCGGCATAACGACTTCAGAGCATCGAATCTAGCGGCGAATTGAGGGGAGGGGTTTGCGGCATGTGATTATAAACACAAAAAACGCTCAGCGCTCTCTAGGCATTATAGAGAACGCGAAATGCAAAATTGTTACTGTATTACCCTATATCACCAATTAGCCAACCTTTACCCGACAGGCAGGGAGGTGAACAAAAAAAACTTACACGTGAAAGAAAAACTGCATAAAAATTATATTATTTGTTCTCAAGTTATACCTGGACATGCATACATACATACATCTATACACATGTACAGACGGTGATTGGCTGTAGGTTCATCCCTAACAACGCTGCGTAACAAATTTCATTTTAATAACTCATTCAGTTTGTTCTGTATGAACGGTTCCTTAAAGGTCTAATTGTTCCTCTGCGACTTTTACACTGTATACGAGAAAAAAGTGCCAGGGGATCATAATAAATATTTCAGAAAGCATTTGCTGACACCGTCCTGAACCGTACACAAATTTTTGAGTGGTTTTTGCAATTTCAATTCGGCCGAACTTCGATAAAAAATAACCGGTCAAGTGCAAGTTGAACTTGCACAATTAGTGTTCCGTACGTTGATTGTTTTTGAAATAAAAAGTTTTGTTAGGGTGGTATAAAATGATCAGTGACTTCACAAAACACACCCCAAATGAGTTTTCAACAAAGTTTGTTTCCAATCTTTACTGAAAACTGGTGACCTTGAAATATTGGTTTTTTTTTCTATACCAGATAAATTATTAAAGGTAATGATAATTTTCGTTCAATCTATACCCCGTGGAGAATATTCCAGGGTTTTTTCAAAATTTTTTGATCAGTACTTTTCGAGATAAGGTAGGGGACAGCGATTTTTTCACGATTTTTTAAAAGTAATACGAAGAAAAGTGTGCGCAAATATTACATTATATATATATTTTTTACTCGTGTTTTCACAAGCTTTCATTTGACACCACACTCGATGACCTAGTAAAAAAATTTTTATTCACTTCCGATTTCACCCCTCAAAACGAATCCCTTAAGTCAAAATTTATGCTACGGTGATATAAAATGATCAGTGACTTCACAAAACACACCCCAAATAAGTTTTCAACAAAGTTTATTCTAATCTTTACTGAAAATTGATGACCTTGAAATTTCTGTTTTTTTTATATAACAGATAAATTATTACAGGTAATGCACTCGTGATAATTTTCGTTCAATCTACACCCCGTAGAGAATATACCAGAATTTTTTCAAAATTTTTTGATAAGTACTTTCCGAGATAAGGCGGGTGGACAGCGATTTTTCGCGATTTTTTAAAAATAATACAAAGAAAAGTGAGCGCAAGTAATACATTATATATATATATTTTTTACTCGTGTTTTCACAAGCTTTCATTTGACACCACACTCGATTATCTAGTAAAAATTTTTTTTTTTTTATTTCCGATTTCACCCCCCAAAACTAACCCCTTAAGTCAAAATTTAATTTTCAAAACTACATGGCTCTGATGAGGCCATCAATTCCTATATTGCTACCAAATTTCAACTTTCTATGACAAGTAGTTTCGGAGAAAATCGGGTGTGACAGACGGACAGACACCGAAGTGATCTTATAAGTGTTCCGTACGGAACACCAAAAACGTGCGTTCCGGGAGACCTTCGACTGCAACCCCGCCTAAAATAATTGCCAAAGTTCAATAAATCATGGTTGAAGACGATCGTCGGAGAATTTTGTGCATCTCTGACGCACTTTCCATTGGTGAGAAGACGGCCAAAACTTTGGAACGAGAAGAGTTTCCTCCTGCATCACGACAACGCATCAGCCCACAGTTGGTTCTGGACGTTTTTGGCGAGCAATTCCATGTGACTTATTCGCCTGATTTGACATCCTGTGACCTCGGGCCGTTGCCTCATATAAAGATCAATTTAAAGGATCGCCGTTCCGAGACGGAAGAACACGGGTTGCAAGCGGTGCTGGAAGCAGTAATAGCTTTGACCTTCGTAAAAATAGTCGATGAGTGGAAAAAACCGGTCAAGTGCAAGTTGAACTTGCACAATTAGTGTGCCGTACGTTGATTGTTTTCAAAATAAAAATTTTTGTTAGGGTGGTATAAAATGATCAGTGACTTCACAAAACACACCCCAAATGAGTTTTTCAATAAAGTTTGTTTCCAATCTTTACTGAAAACTGGTGACCTTGAAATTCTGTTTTTTTTTTATATACCAAATAAATTATTAAAAGTAATGCATTCGTGATAATTTTCGTTCAATCTATACCCCGTGGAGAATATTCGAGAATTTTTTCAAAATTTTTTGATTAGTACTTTTCGAGATAAGGTAGGGGACAGCGATTTTTTAAAAGTAATACGAAGAAAAGTGTGCGCAAGTATTACATTATATACGAGTATATATATATATATATATATATATATATATATATATATATATATATATATATACATATTTTTACTCGTGTTTTCACAAGCTTTCATTTGACACCACACTCGATGACCTAGTAAAAAAAAATTTTTTTCACTTGCGATTTCACCCCTCAAAACGAACCCCTTAAGTCAAAATTTATGTTACGGTGGTATAAAATGATCAGTGACTTCACAAAACACACCCTAAATGAGTTTTCAACAAAGTTTGTTTCCAATCTTTACTGAAATCTGATGACCTTGAAATTTTTGTTTTTTTTTTATATACCATATAAATTATTAAAGGTAATGCACTCGTGATAATTTTCGTTCAATCTACACCCCGTGGAGAATATTCCAGAATTTTTTCGAAATTTTTTGATAAGTACTTTTCGAGATAAGGCCCGGGACAGCGATATTTCGCGAATTTTTAAAAATAACACAACGAAAAGTGCGCGCAAGTATAATATTATATATATATTTTTTACTCGTGTTTTCACAAGCTTTCATTTGACACCACACTCGATGACCTAGTAAAAAAATTTTTTTTTCGCTTCCGACTTCACTCCCCAAAACTAACCCCTTAAGTCAAAATTTAATTCTCAAAACTACATGGCTCTGATGAGGCCATCAATTCCTATATTATTACCAAATTTCACCTTTCTATGTCAAATAGTTTCGGAGAAAATCGGGTGTGACAGACAGACAGACACCGAAGTGATCTTATAAGTGTTCCGTACGGAACACTAAAAATGGTAGGGCCGGTGTGTTCGGGACTACTTTGAAGGTGACGAGAGTCACGAACCTTAAAAGTAACTTCAGATTTTATAGATGTCTCGAATAGATTATTAATAAAAAACAATACAAGAAATATGAAATTGTATAACAAGTAATTTTGATCTCATAAAAAGAAGAAATGTCTAAAAACATTTTACGTGGGCAAATTTTACTTTGCTTCATCCGATTACGACGAAAATTGTTAGGTACAGAGTAACATTTTAATCTTATATTTTTTAACTAGCCTGGCCCGCGGCTCGCGTGGACTTAATTCGCTATTAACGCTAACGTAATAAAATATATCCTATAACCTGGCCAGAGAACATATGTATTTTATCAAAAAAACAGGTAAATTGGATAAGTGTTTCTTAAGTGCTAAGCACATTAACGGACAGACAGACAGAGAGAAGTTGCGTTTTATATACATTATAGATTTTTTTGATAAATATTAAGTTAAGAATTCAAAAAAAACACGTAAATCGTATAAGGGGTTCTCGAATGATAAGCACACTAACGTAGAGACAGAGAGACGTTGCGTTTTATATATATTACACAGATTTATACAAAAAAGTTCTTCTTTCTGACATTTGGTCAATGTGGTTCCATGTTAGGCTGACGGGCCCAAGCCAAGTCAGCACAAACGCTATTACCATTGTATATTAAGGAATGACCTGACAATGTTACACGTTTTCAAAATCACTGAATTCTGAATGTTTCTGTGTATGTTTGTGTTGAGTCCTAATTGTATTAAGTGTGGTGTGAATGTTATTGGTGTAGGGCCTGTGGCTGATATGATGACTTTTTCTTGTTTACATAGCCTTTTTATTTCTGTTGCAAGGTCTGTGTATTTGGAGATTTTTTCTGTATTTTTGGTTTGGATTTTTGTATCGTTGGGGACAGCTATGTCAATTAGATAGGTGACTTTTCCTTTTTTTGCACTGAAAAGTAATATCAGGTCTATTGGCGGAGACTGTTTTATCTGAATGGATAATGATGTCCCAGTAGAGCTTGTAATCTTTATTTTCAAGTATGGATATTGGTGTGTATTTGTAGTAGGGATCTGTGTTTTCTATGAGTTGGTATGTTGTGGCTAGTGCTTGGTGAACTACTTTTGCAGCTAAATCATGTCTGGCTGTGTATTCCGTACCGGCCAACATTTTACATCCGCTTGTTATGTGATCGATCGTCTCTCTCTGCTGGTGGCACTTCCTGCATCTGTCTTCTGTAATAGTGAGGGTCTTTGATGATATGCTTTTGGTAGTTTCTGGTTAATATGACTTTATCTTGGATGGCAAGTAAGAAGCTTTCTGTTTCCAGGAATAGCAGCCCATCCTGTAACCAGGTGTATGATTGTGTTTTATTTACGTGGTCTTGTTCTATGTGGTATCTGTGTTTTCCGTGGAGTGTTTTTTCTTTTTCCGTGGAGTGTTTTTTCTGACCACGTTTTCATCTTTTCCTGTTGTAATTGGGTGTGACTGTGTGTGTTTGCTGGGTGGTCTACCCGGGATAAGTCGAGTGGGGTGTAGTTTTTGTCTGCTTTCACTGTTGCTGTGTGGAGGTTGGTTTGCTTGGTGTGAAAGAATTTCCTAAGTGCTTGTATTTGTTTTGTGTGTAGTGATCTTATGTCTATGATTCCTTTTCCTCCTTTCTTCCTCTCGATGGTAAGTCTCTCTTTGCATGCGTTGGGGTGTAATTTCCTGTATTTGGTAAATTGAGAACGTATAAGGATGTGAATTATTATTATTATATAATCTGGCCAGAGAACATATGTATGAATTTAAAAAAAAAAACACGTAAATCGGATAAGTGGTTCTCGATAAGCGCACTAACGGACAGACAGAGATGTTGCCTTTTATATATATTGTATCTTTCTTACATGATATTGATCCATATTTAACAGTTTAGGCAGCGTATTGCAAGAGAATGCGCTAGCGGCAAACTTTTTTCCGACTCGATTCACTATTATCGTCACTGCTTAATTTTTATATTACCTAAAGTAATAAAATATATCCTATAACCTGGCCAGAGAACATATGTAAAAATCTAAAAAAAAAACACGTAAATCGGATAAGTGGTTCTCGCGTGATAAGCGCACTAACGTACAGACAGGCAGACAGACAGAGAGACGTTGCATTTTATATAAATTATATTCATTGCTACATAATATTGTTCCATATTTAATGGTTTAGGCAGTGTATTGCAAGAGAACGCGCTAGCGGCAAACTTTTTTTTTTTTTCCGACTTGAGTAACTATTATCGTCACTGCTTATTCCTTATGTTACCCAACGTAATAAAATATAACCTATAACCTGGCCATATGTATGTTTAAAAAAAACACTTTAATCAGATAAGTGGTTCTCAAGTGATAAGCGCACTAACGGACAGACAGACAGAGAAACACTGCATTATATATATATATATATATATATATATATATATATATATATATATATATATATATATATATGGTATTATAGAAGATTATACATAACCTGGCTAGAGAACAAATGTGTGAATTAAAAAAAAAAAAAACATGTTAATCAGATAAGTGGTTCTCAGGTTATAAGCGCACTAACGAACAGATAGACAGACAGAGAGACGTTGTATTTCATGTATATTATATTTTTTGCTACATGATATTGTTCCATATTTTATGGTTTAGGAAGTGTATTGTAAGAGAACGCGCTAGCGGCAAACTTTTTTCTGACTTGATTCATTATTATCGACACTGCTTATTCCTTATGTTAACTAACGTAATAAAATATAGCTTATAACCTGGCCAGAGAACATATGTATATTTAAAAAAAGGCACGTAAATCGGATAAGTGGTTCTCGAGTGATAAGCGCACTAACGGACAGACAGACAGAGACGTTGCATTTTATATATATATTATAGAAGAATATAAAGTTTGTAAAAGTTTTGATATTTTAATTTAATTTTTTCGTCATCCTCTATAAGTTATTTTAAATTTGATATTGATACATTTTTTCACCACCCTGTAGAATTGATTTTAATTTATGTTTAGAGTGTCAATTGAAGATGTCCAAGCCGCAGAAATGGTATCCAAAGAAGGCGTCCCAGAAGAACTACCAGAGGGCGAGCGTTTAGAAATTCCGGAGGTACTCGAAGAAATTCCGTTTCGTGTTATCGAAGAGGAAATTATGGAACCGCCAGACGAAAAAGAGAAATCTCCCGTGGAAACAGTGCCCAGAGAGAGGGAGGAATTTATACCTCCAATGTGAGTATCCAATATCCATCACTCAGTTTGCTGGGCTGGGGAACAACCATAGACGCAAAAGTGTGAGAGAGACAAAACGAATGAGCGGCCAGTAGTTGTCGCTTTCTAGAATTCCGCTAAGCATGGCGCTCTTGAAAATAATATTTCTAAGTGTTCTATTTGAACTAAAATCGGGTGGAGGCTTTTCTCGCCGTGAATTCCGTCTCAAGGTTACTGCGCCTTGTTTATTACAGGCCTGCAGGAAAGAGACAGGTATTGGCCGCACAATCACTTTGTCTCTTTCTAAAGAGTGGTCAATTTTCTGAGGTTAATGCTCTATGTCTATGGGAACAAATACAGTAGAACCCCGGTTATCCGAGGTAACGTGGGGGACACCCTCCTCGGATAATTGAAAACTCGGATAATCCGGATTTGTTTTTTATTCATTCAAAAAATAAACACCAATACTTTAAACCGATGTATTAACATTTTTAACATATAAATAGGTACATACATTATAAAACAGCGAAATAGGTAACCCGTGGGGGGGCGGGATAGAATATCTCCCCCGGTATGTTCTGCCTGTCGTAGGAGGCGACTTAAAGAACAATCTAGATGGTAGATGCCCAGATCCCACCAGCATCGCCCGGTGTGATACCATCGCATCGGCTTAGGCTGCGTGAAGTTGCTTAACGTTTCGTGGCTGTGCCGATGTCCCGGACTGTGGGACCAAATAGCATGATGAGGCCCCTGGATACAAAAAATTCCGGAGGTAAAATAGCCCCCCGTTCGGATCTCCGGGTGGGGGCTGGTTCAGGGGCGTCGACATGCAGAGAACAGAATTTCAAAATGGATTTTTGCAACATACGAGGTTTAAATTCGAACATAAATTCAGTGCACCAACACCTGCAATCAAATAAACCTCATGTACTCGCTCTCTGTGAAACTAAGGTCAGTTCAGCGATCAGCACAGTAAACTATCTTTATCCTGGGTACGATTTCTATTCCCGATTTAGGCGTAACTTTGGAATCTGTCTTTATGTCAAAAGCGACCTCTCTTGCCAACGAGAAGAGGCTCTGGAGCCCCCAAACTTTGATGTTATGTGGTTAAAAATAGCGACTCAACCAACCACAAGGTTCGTCTGTATCCTCTATCGACCACCAAGTGATACAAACTTTAGAACACTTTTCACTTCTCTTGCAGACACCATAGATCATTTACAAATTAACTATCCTGGGCGACTTTAATGTCCACAACATCAACTGGCTTAAATATTCAAATACTACCGACGAACAAGGTCGTGAAGCCGAATCATTTTCAATCAGTTGTGGCTTGACTCAGCTTATTGATGAACCAACACGGATTCCTGATCGAGACGGAGAGTTCGCCAGTCTTCTTGATCTGTTTTTAACCACCAATCCGGAGATTTACACGGTCAGCGTAAATCCGCCATTAGGTTCTTCCGACCATAAACTACTTTCGACATCGAGTATTCTGCCAATCAGTGACAGAGAGGCGGCCAAACCGCGCAAGATTTGGCACTACAAATCTGCTAAATGGGAAGATCTCATGGAATATTTTCGAACTTTCCCTTGGTTGGACGTTTGTTTTCGATCCGACGACCCATCTGACTGCGCCAGGGAGGTTTCCGATGTTATTTTGGCCGGTATGGAGGCTTACATCCCTTTTTCGAAGAAATGCCCTTCCAAAGGCAAGCCTTGGTTTGACCTAAAATGCAAAGAAGCTGTTGCTTCTAAACATCTTGCATACCGACAGTGGCGTGAAGATCCTAACACCATAAATCGTAACATCTTTGTTCGTGCCAGGAACAGATGCAAAGAAGTTATCGACGAAACCAAGGAGGTACACAATCAACGGATTAGAAACAAACTTCTCGCTTGTCCCGGCAATTCCAGGTCCTTTTGGTCAGTCGCTAAGGCAGTTAGTCAAAATTTCACCAAATCCACCATACCACCACTCACACGGCCAGATAATTCTATTGCAACGACACCTGTTGAGAAAGCGAACTTGTTGGCTGAACTCTTTGCTTCACATTCTACTGTCGATTTCCAAGGAAAAACACCACCTACTATTCCCATAGTGCAGTCAAGGATGCCCGATATTGTCTTCAGACAGCGTATCATAAAACGTATTTTGATGAAGTTAGACACCAAAAAGGCTTCAGGCGCTGACGGAATACCTGCCATAGTTCTCAAGAACTGTGCGAGGGAACTAACACCAGTTTTCTGTAGACTTTTCAACCTATCCTACAGAAGGGGAATATTTCCTTCCTGCTGGAAATGTGCCACAGTTCAGCCGATACCTAAAAAAGGCAGGAAGACCTTGCCAAGTAACTACCGACCAATCGCACTGCTCTCAATAATATCGAAAGTCATGGAAGGGGCTATCAATCAGCATCTTCTAAAATATCTTGAAGGATTCAACATTATTAGTGATCACCAATATGGCTTTCGTAAAAATAGATCAACAGGAGATCTTCTGACTTATGTAACACATGGTTTGGTGGTTTGGAACAACGCAATTGAACACTTTGGAGAATCTCGAGCGGTTGCTCTTGACATATCCAAGGCATTTGACCGTGTTTGGCACGATGGGCTGTTGGCTAAGCTACGTTCTTATGGTATGTCTGAAAAGTTCTGTTGTGGCTCTCATGTTTCCTCAGAGAGCGTTCTTTACGAGTGGCAGTCGACGGATTTCTTTCTAACACCTTCACTATCAACGCCTGTGTGCCCCAAGGTTCCATACTGTCTCCTACTCTCTTCCTCATTTATATTAACGATCTGCTGTAAAAGACCGAGAATCCAATCTACAGCTTTGCAGATGACAGTACACTTATCTCTTCATTCACTTTGAACGCTCGGACATCGACTACTCAGACAAATATCCGCAGACAGCAGGAAGTCATTCAACTTAACAAAGACCTGGAAGAAATTCTATCTTGGGGTGACAGTAACCAAGTGGAATTTAGCTCTACAAAAACCCAGGCGGCAGTTTTTTCTAAAAAAGTTAACGTTGCAGAACCTGACATAGTTATGTCGGGGCACTCCATCCCTCTAACATCGTCACTCAATCTGTTAGGCGTTAATTTGGGAGTAAATATGTCCTGGCATGAACATGTTGCAGGCATAGCAAGGAGAGCTTCTCAAAAGTTGGGAATATTGTTTCGAACCAGAAAGCTTTACACACCACAACAACTGTTAATTCTTTACAAAGCTCAAATTCGACCAACTATGGAATACTGCTCCCATGTTTGGAGCTCCGCTCCCAAACATACACTGCATTTGTTGGATTATATCCAGAGAAGAGCTATTCGTCTGATTGGACACCCGGAACTGACCGACGGCCTTGATTCGCTGGAACATCGAAGAACGGTTGGCGACTTGAGCCTATTCTACAAGTACTTTCATGGAAAGTGTTCGAAGGATGTGGCCCGTTTAATTCCTCCCAGAGCGGTGCATATTAGAAGTACACGCGCTAATACTTCACATCCGTATGAGGTTCAGCTTGTTACTCCTCGTACAACGCTTTTCAAGCAGTCTTTTATATGGAGAACATCATACCTTTGGAATAGTTTGCCCAGGACTGTGTTTCCCATCGAGTACAATCTACAGCGATTCAAGAACAACGTGAATCGCTTTCTCCGCACACGTGTCGCTCCTGTAGCGCTTTAGGGACTTCCCTGTAGCACGTGTGCTAGACCCATAAAAAAAAAAAATGCGCTTCTGTTTCATATTGCATCTTCTTTTTCTCGCTGCAATGTTTTCTCCATCTATTAAGAAGAAGCAAATCCGCTGGGGTTGCCTCTGGTTGTTGTTCGATATACCTCAAAGCTTTTTCCAAAGAAGCAAAACCTTCCTGATGAGAGATCTTAGTGGGAGACTGTTCATCCACCGCCGCTTCGTCATCGTCATCGTCATCTGATTTTTTCGGTTTCCTAAAAGGCATTCGTTATCTCTTCAATACTCATTTCTTCTTCTAAATCATCTGCTGTAATCCATTCAACAACATCTTCTCTTGTCACATTTTCGCAATCTTTTAATTTTTGCATTAATTCAAATAAACGTTTTTCTTTTTCTTCTATCTCGCTGTCAAAATTTGAACAGGACCTTTCTCTCATGGCTTCTCAATTTTAAAGCTAATTCATTTAATGGAGTATCATCTTCACTGTCATTATAGTCCTCAAAAAAATCAATAACTTTTGACCAAGATTTTTGAATAGTGGTAGTACGCACAGAATCCCAAGCTTGACTTACCCAGTAAATAACATTTTTCAGTGTAACCTCTCTCATCCCATTGATAATATCCTCCTTTTCTCTGTATTCTAACAGATGTTCAAGATATAAACGCCTATAATTTGTTTTAATGTTTTCGAGGATGCCTTGATCCATTGGTTGCATTATACTTGTTACATTTGGAGGAAAAAATTTTACAATTTCGCTCACTTGAAGTCCTTCTCCAGGGTGAGAGGGGGCATTATCCATTAACAAAATTGCTTTAATAGGAAGACGGTTTCTATTCAAAAATTTAGTCACAGATGGCACGAACTCTTCTTTAAACCAGTTAGTAAATATGGTCGCATCCATCCATGCGCTCTTTTGACTTTTGTCATAGACTGGTAGGGCTTTGAGTGAGATGTTTTTTAAAGCTCTTGGACGTGTAGACTTGCCAATCACCATCAGTGGGATTTTGTGCTTGCCAGATGCATTGGAACATACCATTATAGTTAATCTTTCCTTGCTTCGTTTGTGCCCAGGAGCTGATTTTTCCTGTCGAGTTGCCAATGTTTTTGATGGGAGCATTTTATAATTCGGACCATTTTCGTCACAGTTGTAAATTTGATCACATGTGTATCCACAATCTTCGATTTGCTTTTTAAAGTTCTGCTTAAACTTCTTAATTGATGACACATCAGCAGAAAGTTTTTCACCACATACTGTAACATTCATTTTTTCCTAGATTTTAAGACCATGTAATGTTACTGATTTTTCACTTCAAATTGTACTTATTTTCATTTTTGTGTCGAACGGTATATTAAACAGAGATTCCAAGACGTTCGGTATAGTGTGTTGTGCGGGTTCCTGACCGAATCTACCGCTACGCCGCGATTGGTGGAAAGTTTGTATCCGCAGTTTTGGTTCCGGCGTCGCCATATTACCGGCAGAGTTGGGATGGATTATTTAAGGGCCTGAAGACCGAAAATCGAGGCTGTTTTCCATCGAGCCGCAGCCGGGCTATTTTTCCATCGAGTCGCCGAGTAGGCTTCGTACCATCTAGCCGACAGGCTAATTTTCATGAGAGTCGCCAAGTAGGCTTCCTACGACTGAGCTACAAAAAAAAAAAGCTCAGAACAACCATCATGCGAGCTAAGTAAAAGTACCAGTTTCTTAACTAAAAGCCGTAGTGGGCTTTCAAAGTGTTAGCTAGAAAAAGTGTGAAATCGGTCGAATGCCATCAAAGCAGTAATAAGAACAGTAAGTTACCCAAACTTCCTTCAATAGACTTATTCCAGAGCAGTGCATTAACAACAATTTAAAACAGACTAAAAGTGAAGTGTAAAGCACAATTTTTCGTTTTAGGGGGTAGTCATAGTTCAAAATTTAAATGTAATAACTACTAGTTAGGCTAGAATTTTTTTGTAGAACTGCAAAGGTTAGAACTTTTTATTTTTAAAAACATGAATAAATTTTCTTTTAGTTGATTAAAGCTAGTGTCTCACTGAATACCTATTTTTCTTTTCAGGATAAGTTGTACTAGACTGATTCTTTTTAGTAATAACCATAAAACCCTTCAGTATTTTTTCATTTTTTTAGCTGAAGTTAGATCCTTTCTATTTTAAAATGAATGGTGCCCAAAAATTTGTACAGCTAAAGCTTTTTAAAAAATAAAAAAAAATTCCAAAAAGACATACAAAAATTATCTCTTACCCATATCTCTCTACCAGGGAAAACTGAGCTAGTGTTTCTTTAATTTCTTTAGTTCTTTTAAAATCATTAGTCACTCAATTCATTATCAGAAATTAAAGCGGGGCTGCAAGAAAATTGCGCTCAAGCTTGGGGCATCCAATATTCAAACGGTACAAAATTGCGCTCAAGCGTGGGACAAACAACTTCTCACAGGGTACAAAAAAAACGATGCCTCAAACTGAGGACAGTTTCCCATGTTACAATACAGTCAGTTGTCGTCCAGCGGTAAACTGATCTATCTCTGGGAATTGCCTACTAATCATTATTGCTTTCTATTGTAAAATTGGACCTGACAGAGGCACACCTTTTGTTCTCTGTTGGTTAAACCACATGGATAAAGCTTCGTTAATATTTTCATAGTCGTCGGTTTTCATTGATTTTCTTCCTGAGGACGAGAAGGCTTGATTTATACACCACTCTTCTATTTTTGTGCGGTTTCTTTTTCAATCTCCAACTGTTACCTCACCTACTCGATAATCTCGTGCAACAACTTTAATTGTCTCTCCTGCTTCAATTCTTCTGATGGCTTTTAAATTTTCTTCAGTAGGAACGACGATTCTTTTACGCTTGTTTTGCTCCATTATAATACGACAAACAAAAATTCAAACAAAGCAGTTCGTATTAATTACACTTAACTACCAGAACTCCAACCAAATAAATTATGTGAGTACTCGTACTTTTCCGTAGTAAACGCTATAAAGCACTGCATTCACGCAAAATTTACATGCTGAAAGAGTCCAAAAACATAAATAGGGATTTTAAATGGAAATATGTACATACATAGCTCCTAAGATCTGGTGAATTTTCCGCGGAAGTAGTGCGAAATTAAATTTAATTTTTGGTGAGCAAATAGAATTGGTAGTGACTGATCGTTTGGCAAAAAATTAAAATGACAGTGAATTTGTAAGCCTATTAATTAACAGTAAAATAAAAGTGATATGCACCTAGCAAAAGCCTAAAAAAATGGAAGGCAACGAGCCTGAGGAATGTGTACAATGTAAACAAACTTTAAATGATGAACAAGGTTATTTGTGCGACCTTTGTGCGTCAAAACTGCACAAAAACTGTGCTGTATTATCATCTTCGGAGATAAGATGCATGCCATTACAAAAAAGAGTTTTAAACACTGCTGTGTGTTAAATGTAGGGAATTTTTGGGCAAAGCACCATATTTAGCAAATAAATATAGAACATATGGTCAATAACATGAAACTCATGATGGATAAAATTGAAAATTTGGAACATAACCAAAAGAAAATGATAGATAAAATTGAAAATTTAGAACATAAAATAGTTGAATTAAGGACAGAACTTGGAAAAAAAGAAAAATTTTCAAACAATACATATGCCGAAATGGCTAAAAACGAAAACAAAACCACGATAAATCGGAAAACTCAACTTTCCACACTTATTATAAAACCAAAAGGTCAGCTGGATGCGGAGCAAACAAAAAAAAACTCGTATTGGAAAAAAATCAAACCTGAGAAACTGGAAGTAGGCATAACTAGTCTTAGAAGTACTAGAAATGGTAACCTAATTGTAAAATGCCCAACAAAAAATGAAATTGAGAGTCTAAAGAAGGTTATGGATACGCAATTGAAGAATAAACTGGAAGCAATTGTACCAGAAAGAAGACTGCCCAGAGCGAAAGTTGTTGGGTATACGGGAAACAATGATATTAAGTATATTGAAACAAGTATTAAACAACAAAATAGATGGCTTCAAATCGACGATAAGATTGTTGTTTCTTTTGTAAACCAGAACAAAAAGAATAAGTCTTTTACAATCTACTTGGAATGTTCCCCATCGGTTTTCATGAGGTTAATGGATGTTAAGAAAATTTACATTGGATGGAATCGGTGTAGAGTGTTTGAGGATATTACTGTTACAAGATGCTTCAAGTGTCAAGGATTTCATCATAAGTGTACAAATAAAACTATCTGCGGAAACTGTGGAGAAGAACATGAAACAAATTCCTGTACGAATAATCAAAAAAAATGCATCAACTGTTACCTCGCGAACAAAAAGCTCCAAACTAATTACAATATACAGCATTGTACCTCAGCTCAAGACTGTCCTTCACTGATTTACCAATTGGGAGTTATAAGAAACAAAATTGACTATGGAGATCCAATTACTTCGCCTTCACGCCTATAGAAGACATCTTAGACGTTCCTGGAGTTTTATCTCAATAATTAGTCAAATGGAACTGGAAGAGGAATGGAGAGATATTGAAGTAGTGGAGGAGGAATTACCTGATTTACAATCTCTTAATGATAAATTGACTAAATATAATTTTGTTATCATTCATGTTAATGTGAGAAGTCTAAATATGAATTTTGAATCTCTGGAAATTTATATTGAAAGACTAGAGGTCAAACCTGATATTATTGTGTGCACTGAAACGTGGAATTTAGATTGTGTGCAATATTATAAGTTAAGTAATTATAATGTTTATTATAATAGTAGCGTAAATAATAGAGCGGATGGAGTTGTTTTGTATATAAAAGATCAGTTGGTGGAGAATACGGAAATAGAAAGTTTTGGTAAGGTAAAAATTTTGAGTACAAGTATCCGACTTGCACAAAGTGTTGTATGTAAGGTTTCTGCTGTGTACAGGTGTGATGACATTGAGAAGGGTGCATTTATTGAACAATTTAGGTCGTTTATTGAATCTAATAAGAAGGTAAATAATCATTGCATTATTGGGGACTTCAACATTGATATTCTAAAAATGGATTATATAAATCAAGATTTTCTAAGTCAACTATTACAATTTGAATATCTACCTTTCTTCAATGGCGTTACTAGGCCATCACAAGATAACATTGAAATGGGGTCTTGCATTGATAACATGTTTGTTAAAACTAAAATGCTAAATACTAAATCTTATAAAATTATGGAAGTTTTTACTGATCATTATCCGTTAGTGTTGGAAATTAATATTAATGCTTGTTGCCCTCAAGTAGATGGCTGGACTTCGGAGATCAACTATAAAAAATTGATCTCTGAGGTAAATAAACTGCAATGGAATGACATTCTGCAGATAAAGGATCCTAATCTAGCCACAAATTATTTCATTGAAATGTTACAAACAGCCCAAAATAAAGCTACCCACAAAAAGAAAAAAAATGGTAATAAAAATATGCGCCAAGGAAAAAATGGATAACCCGAGGTATCATGATATCTTGTTCAACCAAGGAAACATTGTATAATTTATGGAAAAAAAAACCCAACACAGGAAAGCTTTAAGACTGATTACAAAAATTACGTTAAGGTATTGAATAAAGTAATTAAACGAGCAAAACTTAACTATGAATCGGCTATGGTTCAAAATGTTTGTAGTAACAATAAATTACTATGGAAATATATACAACGAAAAATTAGACCCAATGTAAAAAAAAACAAACCCAAATGAAATATCGTTTATTATGGATAATGATGTAAAGGTTGAAAACCCAAAAGAAATAGCAAATCTTTTCAATTCTTATTTCTGTAATGTGAGCAGCAATTTGGCTAAAAATATTGGAAAACCGCAGGGAGCGTCACTTATAACTTACCAAAAATGAATAGAAACTCAATTTATATCAAATTAACAGACCCTCATGAAATCCGAGCAATTATAAATCAGTTAAAAGAAAAATGTGGAGGAGTCGATGGAATACATGTAAAAATTATTAAGAGTATTGCTGATAAGATTATTGAACCTTTAAGTCATATTTTTAATTTAAGCATTAATACATCTGTTTGGCCAAACGCATTAAAAACTGTAGAGGTAGTACCCATTTATAAAGCTGGTGTAAAACATGATCCAATAAACTATAGACCTATCTCTTTAATATCTAATATAGCTAAAATTTTCGAAAAAATCATACACTCTCGCTTATACAACTTTATTAAGAAAAACAAATTAATATCAAAACACCAATATGGTTTTGTCAAGGGTAAAGGAACTAAAGATGCTTTAAATTTCTTGAGTAATACAATTTATAATAATTTAGACTTAAATATTCCAATAATTGTAACATTTTTGGACTTAGCTAAAGCTTTTGACACAGTGAACCATGAAATTCTTTTAAAAAAACTATATCATTACGGTATTAGAGGTATGGCTCATGACTTAATTAGAAGTTATTTAAATAATAGGATACAGACTGTCAAAATAGCAAGTACTGTCAGTGCCCCTAAACAAATTACATGTGGAGTCTCACAAGGAACAATCCTTGGACCTCTATTATTTATTTTATACATAAATGACATGCTTGAAATTTTGGAAAAGCAGTCTGTGATGTCATATGCGGATGATACAGCCATTATAAGCACTGAAGACACTTGGGATAAAACCCAAAAGAAAATGAATGATCTTTTAAAAACAGTAAGCACATGGTTAGCATTAAATCAGTTATCTTTGAATATTTCAAAAACAGTCTTCATGACTTTTGGTGTGTATCGTGATAGCATTCCGAGTGATGTAACTATTAATATTAATCACAGTAGAGTAAAAAGGGTTGAATTCTGTAAATATTTGGGCATTGTGTTTGATTGCCATATGAGATGGGGATAAACATGTTGAGAATGTAGTGAAAAGAACGAAATATCTGCTATTTGTATTTGCTAAATTATCAAGAACTATGTCGACGGGGACTCTATTAACGATTTATTATGCTCTTTTCCATAGCATTTGCTCTTATGGAGTGATTGCGTGGGGTGGAGCATATGATAATGTTGGGATTCGGTTGCAGAATTTGCAAAATAGGATCTTAAGGATAATCTTGAAAAAACAAACTAATTATTCTGTCCCATTGAATATCTCACAGATGTTTACATTAGAGTCATTGTTGCTTTATTATGCAGATATGCGAAAGGAACACGCAGAATCTCATAGTAAGACTAGAAACAAAAACCTTTTATTGCCAAAGATAAATAAAAGAATAAAATTTAAGAGCAGTAAGATTACTGCTATGAAGGTGTTTAACAAACTGCCCGGAGAACTGAAAAATTTAGAATTAAGAGGTAAGACTCTGAAAAAAAAGTTTAAAGGTTGGATTGTATCATCGGATATAAGTGTGGCCACAATATAATTAATGGAAAGTACGTTTTTTTTTTTTTTTGTTGTTTCTGCTTTTTGTTTTCTGAATTTTTCTGTATCTACTGCCACTGTTGAGCAACCAATAAATTTTCGTTTTGTATTTTTTTTTTAAATTTAAGTTTGTGTATTTTAGTATAGTTTATTATAATTGTGTAGAGTTCTTAAGGATTTTTGTCCACCAGTCCTATTGTGCAGATAACTTGTGTTATCTTTATAGGTATTGCATATTTTCTATTGAATTGTAATAAGTCTGGTTCAAATAAATAAATAAATAAATAATATTTTAGAAGCTCGGTTAATACGTAGCATAGACGCGTGTACCTCGGATAATCAGGTTCTTAGATTGGCTCGGATAATCCGGAGCTCGGATAATCGCGACTCGGTTAATCGGGGTTCTACTGTATATATTGGCTTGATGCAGGCTTAGCAAAGAAAATTTAGCAAAAGCTTGCAAACCTGTTTTATAATAAAAAGCTGTATATTTACTTACGTTTTGAGAAACAAACTTTCCAAAAAATGCCATAAACACTATAATACACTCATAATAATTATAAAACAAAAAAAACCTATTCAAATAATAATGGTTTTCCAGTTCTACTTTTCTCTAAAGCAAGGTTGACCGATAGCCAAACTTATATCAAAACCCCCAAATACATTATACAATATAAATGCGTTTGGTTACTGCCACTTTCCAAGAGATCGAGCGTGTTTTTTTAAAAAAGGCGGAAACATAATTACGTTTTAGATTATGTGCTTGAAATATCTCAGAGGAATGTTTCAAAAAAGTATAACTTTTATTGGTAACGATTGTAAGAATGGGGCACTTGTAAGTATGGTACGTGCGAAGATCCTAACGGCCGTTTAATGTTTTTATTGCAAATTTTGGATAGTTGTAGCTTCTACTTGATGGAAATTCGTTATAAATATATAATAAAAGACCGTTTTTAGTCAGTTTTCACTGGTTGAAAGATAGTCCTAACAATATATTATCAAAATTTCAAACGGCCCAAATTATTAGAAAAGAATTCATATCTAACAATAACAACATCAACCAAGACTTAAGGACAATAAAAACCATTCAGAGTAAAGCAAAACAAAATGATGTAATCTTTACCAAAGCAGATAAAGGTAACACAGTAATAGCAATAGATAAAATCGACTATATTAGTAAAACGTTAGATTTTAAAGAGAGAAATTTTAAATAAAGATCCAACACATATTTTTCAAAAATAAATAAAACAACAAATTGAACAGGCTAAAAAGTATCATTCACGATAAAGATAAATTTAAATTGATAAATATGAATCCCCAAATCCCACAACTTTATTCACTTATAAAACTACACAAACTTGACCACCCAATCAGACCAGTTGTTTCCTACATGTCTGCTGCAGCATATAAGACGTCATCCTTTTTAATTGATTTAATCAAATATCATACCAAATTTGAACCGAAATATAGTATCAAAAACTCATACGAACTAGTGAATAAAGTTAAGAATATAAAAATACCAGATAATTCTAAATTAGTTTCTTTCGATGTCAAAAACTTATTTCCAAGTGTCCCCCAGACGAAACAATAATTTTAATAGAGAACCTATTAACAAAAAACAAAGTAAATGAAGTTATAAAAATGGACATAATTAATTTATTAAGAACTTGCCTAAGACAAAATTATTTTTCATTTAACGATACATTCTACAATAGTAAGGAAGGGTTAATTATGGGAAGTCCATTACGTCCATTACTTGCCGAAATTTTTTATGAACAGTATTGAAACAATGATATTTAACAACCATAACAATAGTAATTATTGTCTATACTGGTATCGATACGTAGACGATATAATTGTATGCTTTACAGGTACGGACAGACAATTAACTTACTTTTTACAGTATATTAATTCTTTACATAGAAATATCAGTTTTACAATAGAAGAAGTCGAAGGGAAAATCAATTTCCTAGGCTTAACAATCAGTAAAACCATGAAAAAACATGAATTTGCAATATATCACAAACCTTGTCATACAGATACCATAATTCACAATAGTTCTCACCACCTTAACCATCCTAAACTCGCAGCTTATCATAGTTTTATACATAGACTAATATCCCCTTATCAGAGGAAAATTTTACTAAAGAATTAAACTACATAAAACGAGTAGCCGTTAACAACGGTTATTCGGTTACTTTAATCAATAATATCGTTAGGAAAAAACTTAGAAACAAGGCAATCTCAGAAATATACCCACGTTTTAAGGACAGAAATACCACATTTAAATGCTTAACCTATTTCGGCAAACCAATGGAAAAACTGGGAAAATTTTTAAATCAAAAAAATATCAACTTAGCTTACAATACTAACAATACTATAGGGAAATATCTTAAAAACTACAAACCACAAATCAATAAAGACAATAAATCAGGAGTTTATCGATTAACATGTGGGTCATGTCCTAAAACATACATAGGACAAACTGGACGTACATTTAGACAAAGAATTACAGAACACGAAAAAAGTTTCATCCATAGAAAATCTAATTCAACATATGCTAATCATCTTTTAACAGAAAATCACACATTTAACAAGAATTTCAAAATTTTACACACCCAACTAAAAGGTTTAAAACTAAACCTTTTAGAGACAATGCAAATAAATCGATTAAGGACTACATGTACTTTACTCAACGAACAGGTAGATTTAAGCAATTCACCATTATTGAATTTATTCTCCTAACTCCAAATCTGTGTGGGTTTTCCAATACTGTCAATGTAATTTAATTAGGTGTAATATTATAATTAAGAAATTATATAAAATTGTGAACATCAAACCTAACTTGGCAGTGTAAAATGTAGATCTGAAGAAGCTGCATCGACAGCGAAACGCGTCATCGCAATTTAAATAAACCAGTGGAAATTGACTAAAAACAGTCTTTTATTATATGTTTTTATTGCCTCAATTTGCCAAATCACTTTCTTAGATCTTGAAAAATACTATACAGTACTATTTTTTTAAATTATAATTTGTTTTTGCTTTTTTATAGGCCCACCGTTGGCGATTTTGGTGTAAAATGGTAATGTATAATTTTACTTAATTACTTTTCACATACTAGGTTATATTAATACAAACCTTCTTTTCAATTTTTTCACAAGAGGTTAAAATGTGTTAAAAAAATTTAAAATATTCTGCTGTCTTCACTAGAAATGTAATAGCATAAGCAACGCTAAACTTGTATGTACCTTCTCCGCTATGGGACCTTCCATTAAATACATCACGAATTGAGGAAGGAGGGGGTCTAGAGAGTTTGACAGGGCGTAGGAGGAGTTAAGACTTTTGTGACATCATATCATAAATATGAAAAACAACCTAGGGGTACCTACTATCGCGGCATTGCAAGTAGTAAATAAACTAAAATTTACAAATGTCACAAGGTGGTGGTGGTCACTCGAATGTGACAACTTGTGACATAGAGGGAGGGAGAAGCGTCGAAAAACCACGAATTTGACGTGACATAATTTATAGATGGTCCCTATTGTTGTGTACGTCGCCTGCATACTCGCGAATGGTAAAATAACACGTCTCCAATTTCCTCAACCAACAGAATTTATGACTAGATTGGTTGGTTCTAGGCAGGGTAGATGATTGCATCTGTTTGTACACTACTTATTGTGCTTCCCTCTCTTGGTTGCATAGGCGTCGTCCCTTTAAGAAGCTTTATTAGCTTCCTTCCAAGCCCTTGATGTAGATCTCCAACCAGTTTATGTCTGTCGTGGAATCACTGAGGATACCCTGTAATCTTTTCTCAAGTGACAGTGACTGGTGATCAGTCCCACCACTAGTTGGGTCTGGGCCTTTGTTAAACAAAGGACGTCAGTTATTAGTTTGTTTGAGGGGCCGCCAATCACCTCCCTCGCATGACTTTAGCCAAATGTTGGGAGCCAACAATCCACATGTTGCTGATATCACCATCTGTTGATTGATTTTACCACCGTTGGTATACCAAACGCTGGTTCTGAACTCCTGTATGATCATAATTAGACTATGTAATGATTTACGTGCAGAGGTGGTAAGTCGTACTATAAGAATTGCATATGACAGAGTGATTCATCAAGAAAAACGCAGCCTGTCACAAAAAAATCTGGCAATTTTATAGAAGCACTTACTGCTTAATGAAAAAAACAAAAATTTAAGTATCAAATTCAATATATTATCGTTATTTCTTCAATATTTACCTCTTAATTCTTCCGCACTTATGTAAAAAACACTACTTTAAAAATTAGTGATTAAATAAAAAAAAACGGTTATAACTGTTCAACCAGTAATTTAATTTTTATTTATCACAATATGACCGCTATTAATCTTGAAAATGAGTTTGTGCACATCCATGACTTAAATTATACAAATGATACGTTAGCAATTATATTTCCTGAATAGCAAGTGCGAAACATTCATTTTCTTAACATCCCAGAAGAAAGGACTGGTATCGACTTGACGTAGTAATAGTGTCATTATGATCTTGTTTTTTAACTCTCCGCTGGCCACGGACCTTGACGAATTGCCAACCTTTCAATGCCTTTATGAACATCTTGGTGGCATTACGGCAAAGTATGTTCATTCGCGACGGCGTTCGAACCTTCCAGCTCGACTTCAGACCTGCATGTCGTTTAGTAGAGCATTATCTACTTCGTCTGCCTTCCAGTTTAAGTGACCGTGCATCAACAACATGCCGTCAGTCATTTTTTTTTGTTGAAGCAGGCTCCCAGTTCTCGAAGACCGACTTCAGGTATACACCCCACCGATATATATCGACGGGCGTTACCTTCATCGTCATTCTTTTATGGTCCGAGCAGTCCCCTACTAACCGCGTGCCCGGCGTCCGGTCGCCGACCACTAATAGGGAGCGGTGCCTTCATCCTCAGCCTTTCATGATTCAAGCGGCCTCCCATCAAAAACCAACTACTTTTTTACAATTCGCCGTCTTTTAAGTTAGCCGATGTCTTCTGGCAAGCAGCATGACTATTTCTCATCTGAGTAACAAGTTTGTTCGAAGCTGATGTTAATTTTCTTATCACTGTTGGGGGTTGCAATCATGTGCCAGATCTAGAATGAAACTGCTTCAGAGGGTCAAACCGTATTTAAGCACGCTTCACGCGAAAAAATCAAATAAACTGATTAGTTCAGGGATCAAGATATTATTTAATTCTATAATATATCTCCTTTATATAAATTTGGAATCTTTTTAGGGCAACGGAAATAATGCACTTTATATATCAACGTGATACTATTGGACCGGAAGATATCTGCAAGTCGCTCAAGAAGAGGCTGACTAAGCTCAATATGTCAATCATATTTGCTACACTTTTATGTAAGTTAAAGTTATCTATTAACCGTAGGCAATTTCCAAATACGTGGGTAAATCATAGTTAAACGAGATTTTTTTCTGGGCAGAGAATGTTGTTTGGAACGAGAACCCGTTCCTAGCCGTATTGGGTGGTGGGGAGATTAAACGATTAGCCTCGCCGAACACATTCGACAGTATGGCTCACGATGTCTGAGCAAAAATTCACTTGTTCGTCGTGCAAAGCATCATCAAATGTGCTCAGAGTTTATGAAAAGCCGTGGAAGGGTCATAATTGAGAGCCGCGAGCGGCACTCACGGAGGAAAGCATCAACGCAATTCGAGACGTTATTGGAGGCCACCGCCGTAAGTTATGGAAGCACTGAAGCCATTATCCCAAAAAATCAGTAACGTTTGCAAAAGAAGGTAACGCATTTTTAAATTGCATCGTAACCTGTGAGAAGATTTTGGTGAACCATTTTATGCCCAAATCAAAACAAGCTAATGTGCAGTGGTGAGGATCCTGTGAGGTTGCCCCAGTAAAAGCCAAGACTCGGCCGCCCAATGGCCAGGTGCTTTGTCTCATTGATTTTTTACACGAACGTCGAACCATCAATGCGGGGTACTACTGCGACTTTCTCAGTAAGGTTAAACTTGGTTATCGCATCAAAAGACGTGACCGACCGATCAGACATGTCATTGTTCTTCACGGCAATGTTCGGCCCCATACGGCAATACTTACACGTAAAAAGTTGAAGGAAATGCGTTGGACGCCACTAAAACACCCTCCGTATAGTCCTGACCTATGACGTTGCGGTTTTCATCTCTTTGGGCCACTGAGACGAGCCCTGGGAGGCCAACGATTCGCTGTCGACGGTGAAGTTGAGACCTTCGTGTCTAATTGACTGCTGGCAAAACATTTCTCATTTTACGATGACTATATTAAAAAACGTCCGGTACGCTGAGAGAAGTGCGTTTCCAAAAGAGGAGATTATGTATCAAAAAAATATGTACTTGATGTTTTCGTTAACCAAAAAAAATGCACTCGTATATATTTGACTTCCCTAGTAATACAGGTTGTCCATTTAGTGTGAATTCTTTGGTATGTTGTAAACAATTATTGATAGCGAAAAACTCTAAATATAAAGGCTCTTCAGTTTTGGGCTTTAGCCCCCATAGAAACCGTTTCAAGGGGAATGTTTTGTCTTTTTTTTCTTGACGTAGACATAGAAATATTGCCCACTAGTTTCAGGACACCCTGTACAAGAAACTTTGGTATTTTGTGAATTAATAAATGCATTGTAATGCTGTATAAGGAATTTTCAAATTTTCCTTTAAGATAGAAAATTCTTCTTTATACAGCATTCAAGGAAAAATGACACTAGAGAAATCTCTAGGATGGGATGTATTATAATTTCTAGGTTGAAAGAAACACTTGTTCATTTTCACTAAAATATTTATTTTCGTGTTTCTACTAACAGCGTCTTGGAAAACTGGGATTATCATTATCTTTTATTTGAAAATTCAGGGAAGTTGATCTGGAAAAATAACAAGTTGAGTTTTGGAGCTCCGCAAGCGTAGATACGACTGGTAGTATATTTCTGTTTGGGAAAAGCTTTATTTCAGTTTCGCGCGATTTCTCTGGAGTCTGTTTCGAAATACTCGTTCACATTGTTCACTGTAGAGTCTAACGAAAAACTTAATAAAGTTAGCCCAACTGTAACCAGACCTGATGGATATTTCTGGGACTCCACAATGGATGAAACTACCTAAAAGATATCTGACGGCCATTGTCTTAAGAAAAACACCTGCTGTCAATAAATAAGATCAGGTAATCCAAGTATCAATGATTGCGCAAAAGTCGACAATAAATTTAGTGTTGACCTGTTTACAAAGTTGCAAGAGGAGAGAAATCTAGATGGTTCGGTTCGGCTAAATTGTTGTGTAGACTCTCTCTGTCCTGTACAATCTTTTCGAGTATATACTCGTCCGAAGAACTGATTTTACTAACATTACTAAGTCTTCATCGTTCCCTCAAAACTTCTGTTCTGTCAGGTCTTTCTACCCACCTAGTAGTAGCCTTCAGAGCTTTGGAGATTCTTCTTAATATTAGGAAGTATGTAAATGAGGTTGAGAGAGTGAAAACAGAACCAACAGAAATGCTACCATTATGAAAGATTCCGTCACCGAATTTCACGTTTATTGAGTCGATGTCCATTAACTGGGCTTTTTTTTTTGGCGAAATTTCAGTCTGACGGACCGGTTTATTGGGATTTGTTGTGTGAGCACTAATGCTCACACAACAAATCCCAATAAACCGGTTCATCAGACTGAACCCTAAGGTTCTTTTTGTATATTTTGCTTCTTCGAATGGTGAATTTAAAATGGAAATGTTTACTCGGGAGGAAACAGAGCAGATTCCATCTCAAAGGTAGACTTAAACAAGAAGTCAAACCTAAACAGAGTCGGGAATATTGGTTGGTTGGTTCTAGATGGAGTAGGGGATTGTGCTTGTTCGTGCACTGCAGCCTCTTGGTGTATTGTGCTCCCTTCTCTTGGTTACACGAGCATCGTCCCTTTAAGATGTAAATCTCCTAACAGTTTCTGTCTCTTCACCACATAGTCTGCATATTCTGGGATCATTGTGGATACCCATTTTTCGTAAATGTTTCCTCAGGTGCTAGTGTTTGTGTCCGAATCCTAGATATTAATTTTTGAAAACTCATTTGGGGTGTTTTGTGAAGTCACTGATCATTTTATACTTCCGTAACACAAATTTTTATAGTAAAAGCAATCGATGTACGGAACACTAATTGCTCAAGTTCGCCCTGCACTTGGCCAGGTTTTTTTAAACACATGATGCGTTAAATTTTTCTGTTTACAAAACAAGACGAGATCCAGTTTAATTGACAAATTGAGGTATTTAGTTAAATGTATATTTCTAGCCTTAGCTAAGGACCAGTATGTCCTACTACGAAGTGCTGAGGATTCCTGCGAATTAAAAGTGATCGAAAGAGGACCGGAACAATTTAATTTTTAAAGTTAGTACAGGTTAGTTTTAAGTTTTAAAAAATGTATACCAAAGTTTTTCTGTTATAAAATTAATATAGTATATTTAATGTTTTAAAAAAAAGGTATAAAAAAATAACGCACAGATGTCCGCTCAACGGTATAAAGAAATTTAGTATATAGTCAATAATTAAATAATAAAGGTCGCCAAGACGTTAATTTTTTTATAGGTTTAATTGGTATAATTAAAGGTTTTAATTAAGAGTTTAAGAGTAGCGTAGTTAACTAATTAAGCTATATTAGAGAGATTTTACAACGCTTATTTTGGTAGATCACAGTCTTTACTTGAAGCATGCGCAATAGTAAAGGAAAGAAATTAAATATAAGATAGGGATGGCGATTCTTTAAAAAAAATCGATTTTTGAATCGATTCGAATCGAACGACAATCGATTGACAAAAAAATCGAGACCAAAAAGATCGATTTCTCAAAAATCGATTTTTTTGGACCTTCTTTACCGAAACATGGAAAATCCTAAAATCTATCTTCTATCGTTTTTATTTTGTCAGCTATAGTTTTAAAAAAAAATAATTATTAATAAGTATGAAAAAAGTTATTTTCAATGAAACATCGTTTTTATTATATATATATATATATATATATATATATATATATATATATATATATATATATATATATATATATATATAGTGCGACCTCGATAATCCGGACTAATTAAAACCGCGGTGATCCGAATTAGTAAATAATTCGACTACTGAAGCAGGACATTATTTATATTAAAAAAGGAATCATTTAATACGAAACAACTAAAAAATAGTACATACATAGAATAATATTTAAAATAGAAGTATATCTTATCAAGTTTTATCTTATTTTCTAAAAAAATTTGTAATTTTTATTTGCTTGACCCTTCTCTGGTTCATCATAAAAGCAATTTCTTTTAATCTTTGAAGTACAAGAACATCACTTAGAGGAATATCATTTTCTTCTGCCCATCTCATGCACACATTGAAACTTTTAACTGCCTCATCATTCTTCACAGTGTTCTTAACAGTCTGGTTTGTATTAGTATTTAACTCTGAACCTTCATTATCACTCTCGTGTTGTTCATCTGTATCATCTGTGTCTTCCAGTGGTAACAAATCTTCATCATTTTCAAGCCAATTACATATTTCCATGTTCGTGAAATTCTGCTCAGTGAGAACATTCAACATATCTAAAACATCTGTTAAATATTTACGAATTAACCAAAAAAATACTAAAAAGAAAAATTTCAGGCTTTACCTTTCATTTCTTCATTCGTGGAAAGCAAATTGTGCCGCAATTCACTCAGAGGAATCAGATCTTCAGCATCATATTCAGTGTCTGGGTTGATATCTGCCACATAAGCCATAATTTTGTGCCAGCACTTTTTCGAGACTTCAGGGGAGACTTTTTCCCATGAATTGCATGGTAGACATACAGGTTTTAGGTTAATGTTTTTTAATAACCTAACAAGGTTCTCTTCATTATTTGATAAAATATGGGCTAAAAGACTTTTCCGATAAAATAATTTTGTCAGTCTGATGGCATTCTGGTCCATAGGCTGCAAAAGTGCAGTACAATTTGGTGGAAGAAATAATGTCGTAAACTGTCCATCCTCACTAGTCAGCTCTTCTATAGTTCCATGGCTCAAAACGTTATCAACGATTAGCAGGGCTCTTTCAGGCAAGTTGAGACTTCTTAAATGACTTTTGACTTGACGAATAAAAGAATGATGAAACCAGTCTAAGAAAATTGCTGCCATGCATTGGCAGATGATTTGTACTCTACAGGTATGTTCACATTTTTAAAAGCCCTCGGATTTTTTTTGCCTTTCCTATCACTAACAACTTTAATTTTTGTGATCCATCAGCATTGCAACATGCTAGAAAGGTAACGCGTTCTTTGTTTTATTTTTCGACCTGGTGCGGTCTTTTCCTGAGAACGAACCAGCGTCTTTTCAGGCAACATTTTCCAATACAGAGCTGATTCATCTGCATTGTATATTTGAGTAGGTCCAAGGTTTAATTCTTTTATCTCATCTGCGAATAAAGTTAGGAAAGGATCGACGGCACTTTCATCATTGGATAGTTTTTTGCCACAAACTTTTAAAGCACGCAGACCATGTCTTTTTCTGAAGTTAGAAATCCAGCCTCTGCTAGCTCTAAAATTATCATTTCCGTAGTTTTCAGTGTAAAACTGTTTTGCTTTGCCTGATAAAATTTCGTAGGAAATTGGGACGTGCCTTGATCGTTGCGTACAAAACCATGTATACAAACGAGTTCCCATTTCTGAATATTCGGCTTTTCGTAAGGTTTTTCTGACGCCAGGACCGGAATCACATTTGGAAATAAATCTAAAAGAAGTTACACGTCCATAGTGAGTGTCCAAAATTATCTTTAAAATAAATCATATATAGATACCTTTTGATTTTCCCTTGCTTCTTTTTTATATCCGAAATTGTGGATGTTCCTACTCCGTATTCATTTGCTAACACTTTTCCGCTTTCACCAAGAACTAGTCTTTCTAATATATCGAACTTTTGTTTTATTGTTAGCGTAATTTGTTTTCTTTTAGAAGGCATTTTAATATGTAGGTACATATACGTAAAAAAAACGTTTATATACTTATATGAACCACATAAAGTAAAATAGAACGTAGATATGTTGTACTTGTGACAATAAACAAACAACTACAAAGTCCTTAACCTTTGTGTGAATCCAGATGTATTAGACTGGAAGTTAGGGGAATCCCCTCACTATCGATTTCAGTTTTCTCATGTAGTTTAAATTAAGTAGATGTCTAAAAACGCAGGTCCGGATTACCTAGTACTATCAAATCCGGATTATAAAATACACAATGCAATAGAAATGTTTGTCCGGATTATCGAGGTGGCACTGTATATATATATATATATATATATATATATATATATATATATATATATATATATATATATATATGTGTGTATATATATATATATATATATATATATATATATATATATATATGTATATATATGTATATATATATATATATATATATATATATATATATATATATATATATATGTATATATATATGTATATATATATATATATATATATATATATATATATATATATATATATATATATATATATATATATATATATATATATATATAATTTACAATTCCCAGTATTTAATATCTAAGCTTTTGAGGAATAAAAGTTTACTTAATCTACTGCGATCTAACAGACTTCGTTCTTCATTTGCGACCAACTAACCACAGATAATTTTTATTCTTCGTCTACGCAACCCGTCACGTCATCTATCGAATTTATTGATAACTAACTGAAAAACTGTCATAGCTTACCTTGGATGCGTTCAAATATTCAAAATAGTTTCAAGGTTGCATTGCGTTCATTAAAATTGTTTGATGTATAGTGAACTCAGTCGAATTATTATATTTTGATCTCATCTCATCACTAAATTTTTGTTAGTTAGGTGTCAAACAGAAGTCGAATCGAATTTCGATTTTAGGGTGTCTGAGATCGATTCACAGGGTCGATGCACTGCTCAAGATCGATTCAAAAATCGATTTTGACCCTAAAAAAATCAATTGTTCGATTAATCGATCTCAGATCGCCATCCCTAATATAAGGACTCGGATGTAATCATTATTTGAAACGTGCGCCCACCGTTTGGAGTTTGCGCATTATTCAAATAAAATAAGAGAAACCTTTGAATTGTTGTGGCTGTTACTTGATGGAAATCCATAACGAATGTAATAAAAGACTGATTTTGTCAAATTTCCACTTTTTTAGGTTCACAAAAACTGTATGACGCGTTTCGCTATACTATAGCTTCTGATACAAAATGATATTTGAATATTAATGTTGTTACATTTATAAAAATACCCTAAGGTAGATAGGTAATAAAATTAATACTATATGCTAATGAATCTTGCTGGGAAATCCATTCTGAATATTATTTGTATAAATTGAGTAAAGGTGAGTTACCATGGGTCAGACAGGTATCTTTTTATTCGTTTAAGATAATGTCTGAATTTTTAATTCTATTTATTTCTAAATTTTCTAATAGGTTTAATTTAACACCTTTGTTTTGTATGTGTAAAATTTTAAATTTATCGTCAAAAAGATGATTTTATTCTGTTAAATGATTAGTGTAAGCTGAGTCTGTTTTGTTTTTTAAATAACTTCTTTTATGTTCTGAAATCCGAGTTTCGATGGAGCGACCTATCTGACCTATGTAACTTTTATGACAAGAACCACAATTCAACTGATACACTCCAGATTTTTTTGATCTATTTTGTTTTCCCTTTGCGTTTTTAATGAATTTTCCTAACGAGTTATTTATTCTAAAAGCTATGTTGACATTATATTTGTTTAAGTGGTTTTTAATTTTCTCTGACGTGTTACCAAAATAGGTTAAAACATTATATTTTTTACCTGTGTTTTCTTTCTTGGGGTATACTAAAGAAATATCTTTATTTTTTAATTTTTTGTTTAGAATTGAGTCTATGGTGTGAGGAGAATATCCGTTGTTAACAGCAATTTGTTTTATTGGATTTAATTCTTAGAATCATCTACAGATAAGGGGACACTTATAAGTCTATGCAACATACTGTGGTAAGCTGCCAATTTATGTTGTAGGGGGTGAATTGAATTTATGTTTATTGTAGTATCTGTATGTGAGGGTTTGTGAAAAATAGAGAATTTGTGTTTGTTGTAATGTCTGGTTATCGTTAAGTCAAGAAAATTAATTTTATTGTCGACTTCTAGTTCCATAGTGAATTTAAGATTTTTATGTATTGAGTTTATATAGTTAAAAACATTGTCAAGTTGACGCTTTGTACCATTAAAATAAGCAAAGATGTCGTCTACATATCGGTACCAATACAAAAATGATTTGCTAAATTCTTGTCGATGTATTTGTTTTTCTAGGTTATCCATGAATATTTCTGCTAAAAGCGGGCTAAGTGGAGTACCCAGTGGACTGGGGGTATGTTGCATAGACTTGTAAGTGTCCCCTTATCTGTAGATAATTTTAACAACGAATTAAATCTAATAAAACTAATTGCTGTTAACACCGGACACCTTAGACGCAATTCTAAACAAAAAATTAAAAAATAAAGCTATTTCTTTAGTATACCCTAAGAAAGAAAACACAAGTAAAAAATATAATGTTTTAACCTATTTTGGTAACACGTCAGAGAAAATTAAAAACCACTTAATAAATATATCAACATAGCTTTTAGAACAAACAACTCGTTAGGAAAATTCATTAAAATCGCAAAGGGAAAACAAAATAGATCAAAAAAATCTGGAGTGTATCAGTTGAATTGTGGTTCTTGTCATAAAAGTTACATAGGTCAGACAGGTCGCTCATTCGAAACTCCGATTTCAGAACATAAAAGAAGCTATTTAAAAAAACAAAACAGACTCAGCTTACAGTAATCATTTAACAGAATCAAATCATCTTTTTGACGATAAATTTAAAATTTTACACATACAAAACAAAGGCGTCAAATTATACCTATTAGAAAATTTAGAAATAAATAGAATTAAAAATTCAGACATCATCCTAAACGAACGAAAAGATACCTGTCTGACCCATGGTAACTCCCCTTTACTCAATTTATACAATTAATATTCAGAATGGATTTCCCAGCAATATTCATTAGCATATGGTATTAATTTTATTACCTATCTACGTTAGGGTATTTGTATAAATGTAACAACACTAATATTCAATATCATTTTGTATCAGACGAAGCTATAGTATAGCGAAACGCGTCATACAGTTTCTGTGAAACTAAATAAAGTGGAAATTTGACAAAATCAGTCTTTCATTGCATAAGAGAAACCTTTATTAAGGCTAACGACTTTCCTTAGGAACTTATAAGAGAGGTTTATTTAAAGAGTTCATTATTCTTATCGCTATTATGGTAGGACCTGTTTTTTTTTTTTTCTACTTCGGTATACAGCAGATATCAGCGGGTCGTGCGGTAAATGTAAAAAAGTTGAAGATGAATGAATACTAACCTAACCTTACATTTACTTTATTTTATTGCAATTCTGCCGTAGTGTGAAATTGCAGTTCCTTTGCGTTACTACTGCACATGCTCGAGATAACGATAAGGACAAAGGCACGTGAAAAATAAGCGTTGCAAAATTTCTCTATTGTTTGGTCCTATGGCAGGCCTATGCCTGGTTTTTAGTTTTAATAATGTTAAATTTGAGCGAATAAAACACATTTTTTATGAACAGTAACAGTTTTATTTAGGTAAATTCTAAAAAACCCTAAAGTCTACGTAACAAGCATTGTATATTTTTAATTTTAACAGGAAGAGCCAAATTCCATAACGTGTTTTCTTTTTGTGCAATTTTTGAAAAAAAAAATGAATTAAAACAAAACGGGTGTTCAGAATTACAAAAAAACTACGTATTAAGGTGAAATGAATTTGATGAATAAAAATGATGTTAACTAATTAAATTTAAAAACTTTCCGTAAAGTAACAGCTAAAAATGATCTCTAAGCTAATATAATTTAACAATTTTTTTATTAAGAAATATAAAAGTATGTAACAACCAACAATTTCTGGATTTTTGAATTAACACAGAAACATATAGAATCACAAATATATTGAAGACCAAAAGTTATAACTTAAAGGTTTGTAATCATTGTGCTGTGTCTGTTTAAAAATGAAGCGATTCTGTGAGATAATGATAAGTCACAAGAACAAAATTTTGAGAAATCAGGCTTTAAAGTTACGAGCTAATATCTAATATTCGATATATTTTGTTTTCTTACGTGTAAAACATTTTTTTTTGGTTTGTAATTTAAATTTAGGTGTCCTACGACGCATTGTTCAATCTTCATACTGATGCTGTGAGTAATGAGGCCATCTATGAATCCATTGAAGGAATAGCAGTTAATGGTTCTGTTCTTTAGCAAATAATATCAAAGATCACCAGCAACTGATCAATTGAGTCGTAACAGCCTGCGAAAGATTTCGATTAATTATGAATATAAGAAAAACCAAGTGGATGGTAATAACAAAGAAAAATCTACTACCGGAATCCCTCGAAATCATGGACAACAGCGTAGAACAGGTCTCCACATTTACCAGGTGTACAAGTATGAAATGCGGATTTCAAACAACAGATGCTGCACCAATGCAGTTTGTGCTATAAAGATTTGACACTGCGCCATTTTGCTGTGTCACCAACAAGTGTCAGGCGCGCACGAGTGATAAATTGGAAAAGTCTGTGCATAGTGTTGTGTTCAATATGTCGAAATTTATACCGGACAAAGAGCATTCGCGGACAGCATTAATTTTTTGTTTTCATTTGAAGAACACTGCTGCTGAATCATACTGATTACTTCGCAAGATACGTGCGAACGATGGTTTCGGCGTTTCAAAAGTGGTGACTTCGATGTTGCAGAAAAGGAACGTGGAAAACCGCCAAAAAAATACGAAGATGTGGAATTGCAAGCTTTGTTGAAGATGATTCGCAAACACAAAAACAACTCGCCGAGCAGTTGGGCGTTAGTCAACAAGTCTCCAATTGGCTACGAGAGATGGGAAAGATTCAGAAGACCGGTAGTTGGGTACTACGAGTTGGACTACAGGCAAATGGAAAGCACAAAAACAACACAAAAGGAAGTCGTTTTTGTACCGTATAGTTACAGGAGATGAAACGTGGATTTATTTTGAGAATCCCAAGCGCAAAAAATCATGGGTAGACCCAGGCGCATGACATGCTCCATCATATACGGCAAAACCAGTTTGCGACACGTTGGAAGCACTCAGCTGGGAAGTTCTACCCCATGCGGCTTACTCACCAGACTTGGCTCCTTCCGATTACCACTTGTTTGCATCGATGGGTCACGCACTTGCTGAGCAGCGTTTTGGTTCGTACGAGGATGTGAAAAAAATGGCTCGATGAAAATGGTTCACAGCAAAAGGGAAGATTTTTACTGGCGTGGTATTCACAAATTGCCCGAAAGATGGGAAAAATGTATAACAGGCGACGGAGCATACTTTGAATAAAGCACTTTTTATCATTCTTCCGAATTTAACATTTTTTTTGGAAAAAAAATCCGCATTTCATACTTGTACACCTGCTAAATATTTGGGAACGAATATAAATGACAAGTGGGACCCAAGAAAGGAAATATATTCCCGAATTGAATATGCCCAAGTAACATACATGAATACGAATAAATTTCTCCATCACACAAGTCTCAGTCTGGAACTCCGAATGAGTATGGAAGTTTTTTCCAGGTCTTTGATAAGTTGAATAATTTCTTGCTGTCTCTTACATTATTACAATGCACGAAATGAGTATCATTTGTAACGGATAAAATTTTAGGAAACAAGACTTTAAAGTTTAGGAAAACCGCTAAAACTCTAATCAAAAGAGATACTGCTGGTCGTTTGGATATCTTGCAATACGTATATCCATTGAAATGTGGCTAAACTGGGAACTTAAAGGGCCCCACTGGTTCTGAACTCTTCTTAGATTAGTGAACACTAATGTTTGTCAAAGACTAGAATCCAGCACAAAGAGGACAAACTCTGATATATCAGGTCTTCACAGAAAGGACCTGAAAATGGTGAGAGAAATCTTCATAGAACCCTGCCACTTGAACGAGCACCTTTGTCGCATCGGGGGCAAATATGCTCCGGACCTTGGATTGCTGTTTGGAGAAGGGAGAATCAGCTCAACCATTTAATTATATCTTGTCCGGCAATCACGAGATACTCGACAAACTCACTGGGCACCTTTAAATCATTCCGGATCAAAATTACCTCAAAGAAAACAACCTTGAAAGATTCGGGACACTCTACAGTATGCTTTCATAATCCGGAATCAGTCTAGCATACAATGGGTCGTTAAGCGAGGCATCGCATCTATCTATCTCAGGCGAAACGCATTTTGTTAGTTTAAAAATTACCGTTAGAAGGACTTACACGTATGACAGAAGATAAGGATTAATTTGAGGGTAGATTATTTTGAAAAACTCGAAGCAGACAAATACAATAATGGAATTGTGGCTTCGTCTTTTAAACGAATGCTCAAAAAATTATAAGGTTGGTTCCTATATTATTGCAGAGCGCATAAGCCATTTGGTATCAGGGTGTGACTTGTCATTATCTTACCATAAGCCACCAATTACAAATGTCAGAAAATTCTAACAAACAACGCCTTTCTGAATGAAATAACAACAAAAAAAAAAACAATATTTTACATGAGGTCAAGTCACAATATTGCTGTTTTGCTGTATTTTTTATTCATTACAGTGTATTATTAAAAAGAAAAATAGTTTTTCCATAATCTTATATATGCTGCTTTTAACATTATAGCTCCTTAATAATTGACAACCTGGTGTTTTTAAAACTGGACTGACTTTTTTAAGCCTTCGATTAGAACTACCGATGTAGTAATTAGTACCCTTATTAGTAAGATTAATGTTTAAAATATTACAATTCCATTAATACACTGTATATTGCTCATATATCACCAATTGCCGATATATCTTTCTTTACCAATTTAACATCTTTAAATAGCATAGTGATGACTACAGTCGTCATCCACGTCGCCCGTTTCAAATATTTAAAAAGGTAGCTTGAGACGAGTTGTTCGCTTCAAGTCTTTAAAATTTAGATATTTCAAAAAAACATTTTTTTTTTTGAATTCGTTCACGTATCAACCCATTTTTTACTTTTACGAAAATCATTTTCTACGCTAGAAAAGTAAATTATGAGTGTTTAATATTTTATAATAAAAATAGGTTAAGGCTTTCGTGAATTTTTAACACCAGTTTTTAACTATGCTGGGAATGACAATGACACTTTATTTTTACACACAGGTATGTGGACGATGTTTTCGCGATTTTTGATACAAAGAAAACAAATATAGATGATTTTGTTTCCAAATTAAATAGCCGATATGATTCCATTCAATTTACTTACGAAATTGAGAACAAAGGACAACTGCCTTCTCTAGATATTTTAATTATTAAAAACAACAATCGGGAGTTTCGGATGCGAAGTGTGTGCATGTGAATCGAACGCCCGGTAATAGTCAACTCGTTCAACGAGCATTATTATGGTAGTGTTTCGATCTATTTAATTATTTTGTCGATTGCAAACGAGAGTGAGCAGAATGTAGTGTTAGAATTAAGACAATAAGTAAACAAATTTGGAGGTTAATGAGAATAATTCTGTGAAATTGTATGAAGCTTGAAACGAGTTGCTCGCTTCAAGTCTTTAAAATTTAGAATATATTTCAAAAAACATTTTTTTTTTGTATTCGTTCACGTTCACAAAAATCATTTTCTACGTTAGAAAGATGATTTATGAGTGTTTGATATTTTATAATAAAAATAGGTTAAGGCGTCCGTGAATTTTTAACAGCAGTTTTCAACTATGTTGGGAATGTAGAATCTTTGGCACAATGACACTTTATTTTTACACACAGGTATGTGGACGATGTTTTCGCGATTTTTGATACAAAGAAAGCAAATATTGATGATTTTGTTTCTAAATTAAATAGCCGAAACGACTCCATTAAATTTACTTACGAAATTGAGAACAAAGGACAACTGCCTTTTCTAGATATTTTAATTATTAAAAACAACAATCGGGAGTTTCGGATCGCGAAGTGTGTGCATGTGAATCGAACGTCCGCCAATGTCAACTCGTTCAACGAGCATTATTACGGTAGTGTTTCGATCTATTTAATTATTTTATCGATTGCAAACGAGAGGGACTAGAAATAAAGCAGAGTGTAGTGTTAGAATTAAAACAATAAGTAAAAAAATTTGGAGGTTAATGAGAATAATTCTGTGAATTTGTATGAAGCTAGCCAAACGATAAGAGAAGACCTTGATTGTTTTACTGTTTAGGGTGATAAGAAGTATAAACAACAGTTTTTTTTTCTCCCGTGTTTGAAAATATACGTGGAACACACGTAAAGTTTTTATAACAGAAAGAACAATGGATACCGATGATTATACATCAGGAGCCTCGAAAAGAGGAAGAGTCGAAGAAAAAGAAGAGCCAATGGGATTATTCAAGAAGAGTAAAAAGCTGATAAGAACACCACAGAAAGAGAACAACGAAAGAGTAGATAAGATAGACAATTTGACAGAAATGATCAGAGAGCTAATGTCAGATATAATGGTTATAACACAAGATCAGAAGAGATAACAACAAGAGCTGAAGGAACTAAGAAAGGAGAATGAAGTATTGAAAGAGGAAAATAAGATAATTAGAGGAAAGATGAGAAGTATGGATTTGAAGATGAGTAGACTGGAAAAAGACAACGTAAGGAATAATATTGTAATATCGGGAGTGAGATTTGAAGCGAATAGCCAACCAGATCTGAAAATGGGTGTAGAACATTTTATGGAGAGGAGTATGAACACAAAAGTACAGATTAAAGATGTGATAAAAATAGGAGCGACTATATACAAGATAGAACTTGGAAACACGGGAGATAAAGAAGCTGTAATGAAAGATACAAACTGAGAAACCTATGAGAGAGAATTTACATAAACGACGATTTAACAAAAGATGAACGGGAAATTCAAAAGAAATTGAAGCATATAGCAGAGAACGAGAGAAATAATGGAAAAGGGTGAAAATAGGATATCAAAGAATCGTAATCGAAGGAAGAGAACATAAATGGGACATTGAGGAAGAAAAACTGAAAGAACAAACAAAGAATACTACCACCATCAAGTCAAAAAACTGAGAAAAAGGAGAGAAATAGGTAGATTGACGCCGACTCTAGCAAAGATAAAGGATATAGAAGAGAGGACTAGTAAAAGGAATACAAATAAGAAAATAATCAAAGAAATAGATAGGAAGAAAGAAATGGGAAATAATTATAGAGTTATAATTTGAGAACACGGAATAATAGGGGTATAAACGGAAAAGAGGATGAACTGACAGAAGAACAACAAATACACTATGTAGGAATCACAGAAACAGAAAGGAAAGAAAATGGATTCAAAAAATTAGAACGAAAGGTCATAAAAGAAGACAAAATTATGGAAATATGGAGGGATACTATAAAGATCTTTCAGATGGGAATGACATAGCATACAAAAATCAACATAGAGACATAATACCGGAACAAGATATAGAACCCACACATACAGAAGAAACTAATATAGAAGAAACAAAAGAGGCAATCGGCAATTTAAACAGGATGGAAAAATATAGAAGGAAATATGGAAAAGACAAATATAGAATAACTCAATTCCATGGGCCTTACACTCCTAACAAAAGGGGTATAAAGGCTTAAGGATTAAGTAAGTAAGTAAAAACAACAATAGGTTAGATTCATTTCGTTGCGAACAACACAAATTAGCCGCATTACATTTTTTAGTTCAGCGTTTTGTCACTTTCCCTCTGAATAGAATAAACTTCAATAATGAAAAAATCGCTCTAGGGATATAACTAGAGTTGATGGTTATGACGATGACTTAATAAACAAGTTAATAAATAGATTTAAGATCAGGTTAAATATTCAAAATTCCACCTTTTTTACACGCGAAGAAAATAAGACCAAGTACGTCTCTATATCATATAATCCGAAATATAGCAGGGAACTCAATAAGGTGGGCCTCACTTTAGTCTATAAGTCATCAGACAATTTGAGGAATATCTTAGAAAATCCCAAAGACAAGATTCCTAATTGCGAGTAGAGTGGAATTTATGAAATTAGTTGTAATGATTGCGACGAAAAGTATATTGGGCAAACCAAAAGATCAATTAAAACACGATTTAAAAACATTTAGCACATTTAAAATAGAAAAGCCTAGAATTGCCAAACATGCCCTTGAAACTGATCATACTGTAACATTAGATAATCTAAGAATAACTAAAAATGTATCTGATAGGAGATTATTGGACGCATACAAAAGCATGGAAATTATAAAATGTAAAAGTAGTTTAAATAAAGCCTATTCCTTATAGTCCCCTCTTCTGGGGACTGATGGCTTCACCATTAGTTGCGCCTGAGTAATTCAGGTGCTATGCTAAGTAAAAATAAGGTAGATTTGTAGTTTAGTTTTAGCCAATCATCGCTCCTGATGAAGTTAACATTGTTAGCGAAACGCGCGTCGAGTGCAAAAATAAAGTGTTTGGTGTAATGGTGATATATACTGAGTAGAGCAGTTTTTAAGGTGGTATTCTAGTCTAAAAGGTTTGAAAATATCGATGCTGATTTTTTATTATTTGGTGGGTTAGGTTCTTGGAGTATTATTCGTTGGTCGCCTCCAATACGCGAATTGCTTTATAAAGAACCCCTGAAAGTTGTTGTAAAGTCCTTCAGAGATATCGTTTTGTAAATTTAAACATTTTTATTCTTGCCAGTTACACAAAAACAGAAGAAACAAAAGAGAATATAGGAGACTACACACACAAATACAGAAAGAAATTCGAGCAGCTAAAGAGAGGTGGAATGGTGAGAGATGTAAAGAGACAGAGGAGTTGCAGGGAAAGTATAATAGCTTTAATATCTATCGAAGACTTAACTGGTGAACGGAGAACGAAATCAAATGGACGTTTAATAGATCTTGAATTGATTCAGCGATACTTGTGGTGGAAATCCACAACTAGAACTTCTATAGATGATTTGTTAGAAAAATCATTTTTGAAAAATACTGGATATTTTTAAAACATGATAACATTTCAAATCTAATTTAAGTTTATATTTTTAAAATTGCTGCTAGTGGAGGCGTGTTCTCTACTTCCGTTCACTGATATAGACAATCAAAAAAGGTATTCTAGACTAGAATATCCCCTTAAATATATTATTGTATTTCAAAGTTTTAGGGACAGGAGGCGAGGAAATCGTAACAAGTCATGCTGCCTGGAATTCAAAGATATCACCAAATACAATCGTTAATTTCTTGTACTAAAAATTAAAAAAAAAAAAAAACGAATAAATAAATAAAATTTTAATATTTATAATCAAAGAAAAAAACTTAAAGCAGCAGATCTAAACAATTAAGCAAATCACGAAATAAAAACATAGCCGTTTTCATCTTTTGCTGTTGGTTTTACGTGGAACCTTTTTCATTAAAGCCTAAGTTCGTTACCTAACGTGGTTAATGAACGGGCACCATGTGGTTTCTCGTCATAATATTCAGTTTCGGTCTCATGATCTCTGTCGTTACTGCCACTTTCGTTAACCACGTTAGTTGATGGAAATACGAATTCTTTAGGCAAACCTCCTAATTTATAACAATTTAAATACTTTTTGGAAATGTCAGATTTTTGCATCTGCTAACTTTGTTTTAAAAAATCCTTAATTCAACAGAAAAAATACAAATCTATTTTTTTACGAACCAATGGTGATAATTGAGAAATTACGTTATTGGCCGGGTAGAGCTTGATATTAGCCTATCTTAGCTGAAACGAACTAACTTTGTCGACAACGTCCGGCTAATGACGGAACGGACCGAAATTATCATCACGGCCCTAACATAAAAGACTTATTTTATGTCCACCGAAAAAAACGATCCGTAATTATCAAAAATCCATTTCTTTAACGATGCTTCGTGTATAACCGTTACATTTCTTCAATAAATAAATAAATAAATAAACTACAGAAAATAAATAATTAATCCTACTAAATGAGATTTATTAAAAATAAGCGAAACTAAAACTACAAAAAAATAGTCCAAAAAATTATACTTATTTCTTGCATGGATCTCGTAAATTCATTTTTAAATTGTTCGGGGGGTGTATTCTAAATATCTCAGCAATTTGAGTCTGAAAGTTTATGACGATTGATTACACATATGTACAAAAAAAATCTTTTAGGTGAGACACATGTTTTCTTAAATATTTTTTTTTTACGCTGAATCCAAAAAATCATAAAAAAGGACATCCACCGCTAGATTTTTTCAGAAAACACACTTAAAGTTGCTAGAAAACAAATAAATTGAAAAAAATACATTTTAATAAATAATGTAAAATTGTATAATCATTAAAATTATGGAAAACTATTATTTCGGACATCTTTAAATGTTTTGAATCTACATTTATCATAAAAACTTAAAAAATATTAGGTTTTTAGTGTTCATATTCAACAAAAAACACGCATACACCACCTTTAACTAAGCTACGTACCAAATTGCTGTTTAACTCTTTGAGGACAAGTGGTTACCACTGATAACCACCTTTTAAAAATTATATTGTAGCTTTCCTACCGGTTTTTCCAGTAAACCACGATGTTAAATGTTTGCCTAACGTATCAAGAAGTCTAATCTAGCATGCTTAGGGTTTGAAATGTCCACCAGCGTTTAGTTGACATTTGTAATTGCACGTCGTAGGTAGTTGTGAGTTTTGCAGTACCAATTAGGCTGTTATTTTTCTTATAGCTGGTTATTCTTTAAGAAAATGTCCGGTAAGTACTTAAGATATATCTATTTACTACATATGAATATATATCAAGTGCAATTTTTGTTTTGCTAAGTTTATAAATAGATTTATTTGTGGTGGTTACAAATGCTAACCACTAGGACTATATGTTTTTTTTTAAGTGACGCGTATTGCTATTACTATTATGCATAATTTTTCTAATTTTTGTTTGTTCATTTTTTACAGGTTCCAAAAAAAAATGTTGGTCTTTTGGCGAACTTGAAGCAATGAATAGCACAGATGTTTTCGCGATTTTGGATGAAATTCCCAGTGACTGTGAGTCCATTGCATCAGATGTGGAGAGTACTATGGACAACGAAGCCCCCATAGATTATTTACTTTATGATGGAAGGGATGAACTTTTTGAAATAGAAGATATTCCATTCATTTTCGAAGATAATGAGCAAGCGAAAGTCACTAAAGAATGGGACAGTGAGGATGAGTTACCGTTAGAAGTAATTCGTCAAGAAGAACTTAGAAAAAAAATCAGTTGTTTGGACAAATGATGTCACTCATGCAACACGCGTAAACCAATTTGTGTCTCAGGCAGGGCCTAATGTTCCACAAAGTATTCTTCAACAATTTTTTCAACTCTGTAGAATTGCAAAGAGACTTGTTAGCTGATGGCATCTATGCATGTGGAACTGTGCGTAAAGGAAGGAAATATTATCCAGAGCTCAAAGTGGATAAACACATGAAAAGGGGCGACATAGATTGGAGAGTTTCTACAGATGGATTAGCAGCACTGAAGTGGATGGATCGAAGAACCGTTTTGTTTTTAGGAAACTATCATGACCCATCCATCATGGAAGTTGTCTCTAGAAAACAGAAAAATGGCAATACAGAAGAAATCCCATGTCCTGTTATGGTCAAACATTATAATAAACATATGGGATACGTAGATCGACTTGACATGCTGAAAAGTATCTATGAAATCGATCGAAAAGCCCACAAGTGGTGGCACCGCATTTTTTTTTACTTTGTAGATGTTTGTGTTGTGAACGCGTTCATTTTATTTCAAAATAGAAGTGACTCACGATGTATTACATTGAAACAATTTCGTGTATCGGTTGCTCGAGGATTAATTGGTGCCGTTAATTCGATTTCAAAAAAAAGATCAGCAGAACAAGCAGCTAACAAATACAAAAAATCATTCCCACTGAGGTACGTCATGATCGTGCTGCACATATGCCTCTTAGATGTGGATCTCTCAGATGTGCTCATTGTAGCACAGCGAAGCATGTGCATCGAACGACCTGGAAATGTTCAACCTGTGATGTTGGTCTCTGCCTCAATAAGGAGAGAAATTGCTTCTTTAAATTTCACGAAAATTAGTTTTGAGTGCCTTAATTCCTAGTGGTTAGTGCTAGAAACCACATCCTGCAGGATAATCCAGGATATTTTTTTACGTGAAATGAACTTTTTACTTTGTTTTTGATGTTGGTTGAATACATTTTTTCAAAAAAATTCTTCATATCTTTTATTTTTTTTTCTCCGGCCTCAAAGGGTTAACAAAAAACACGCATACACCACCTTTAACTAAATTACGTAGCAAATTGCTGTTTAAAATAAATATATGCAAGCGCTAAATTAAAAAACTCTTTTTAATTTGTTTTTAATATTGAACAAAACTTATTTTCAGTGTTTTTTGAAGTGCTTAATTCTGACTTGACATGAAAAAATAAAGTGTTATGTTCAGTTTCAACAAAAAACTCGCTCTTAAAGCCGGGTTTCCACCAAACGAACGTAGCACAAAACACAAACAAAAACTGTTTTTCTCAACAAAAAGAGCCACGTTTTGTAAAAAATGGACAGTTCCGAAAACATGTTTGTCGAAGAACAGTGTTTTTAATAAACAAAACTTTCTCATCTCGAGTCGGTACATCCAAAGAAAACAAATTTGTTCGCGTTTTTTTGTCGGTTTGGTTGGAACACCTGAATGGTGTAGTTTTATTCTCTGCGACATTTGTACTCTACTCTTTCAACTAGTTATCAAGTTTTTATCAACTGTATGCGATTTATGAAGAGTTTGTCAACAGTAAGTACGATTTTTTAGATTTATTTTGTTAAACTTTTTATTCAATTACATATAGTTACAATGTTGCAATGTTTTAATTCATTTTTAGGCCATGAATTTCGAAAAGCAGTATACTAAAAATCAGTGCAGCAATCGCAAAATGTATAGATTATAAGAATAAAAATAAAAAACAAGATTCACTCAAGGAAATTGAAACTAGCAGTGATGAAATCGAGCGAAATATCAAAAACTTGTTCAGTCAGTACCTACAACAGGGAAAGAAGGAAGTATAAAAAAAGCATGAAAAAGTCTGGGGCTGGACACCTGTTTGTTCCAAAATGGTTTGGATATGATGCCATGAGTTTTTTGTATGATAAGAATAAACCGAGGAAAGGAAGGCTTACCTTGATATAATGTTGAAGACCGTCATACAGGGCCTCACATACATCCGGTCTGATTCGTGATACAGAAGAATTTGAAATTGAATTGAATAAATATTTTAATGATTGAAAACTGTCCCCAGTGGCTAAGTACCTCAGAGTTACTGTCAGGCGATTGTTCACCGAAATTGTGTCCCGATAATTTGTATTATTCTTTGCGATTTTAGGTCTTAACAAATTAATTACCAATTCAAAATCGGTACTTGACATTCTGGTAAAATTGTAGCAGGAAGATCTCAATTCTCCATTTAACACAACATTATCAGTGCTTAAGTCAGCCAATAATTCTTCTGTGCCGTAATTAACTCCCCTTCTTAATAGAAAACTGACCCAATACCTTTGTTTTTTTCTGTATTGGCCATTAACTAAAAACGAACCACAGCTAATTATAAAAAATATCGTCGTCGAAGGACATTCTTGCGGGACTAAACAAAATGGGAAAAAGAGAACAAACACAAAACACAAAAATTTTTGGAACAGTCTACAGGAACTGTTTGAAGAAAACAAAACATGTTTTGTTTTGTTTATTGAAAACAGAACTGTTTTTTTAAACTGTCCGTTTGGTAGAAACCAGGTTTAACACTTACAAGGGTGCTATATGGTTGGTGAAATGCTTTTTTCAGTAAGTAAATGTAATGAAATAATAGTTTTGTTCGATATTAATAAAAATTAAAAACAATTTTTTAATATAGCGTTGCACAAATTTATTTTAAACAGCATTTTGTTACGTAGTTTAGTTAAAGGTGGTATATGTATGTTTTTTGTTAAACATGAACACTAAAACCTAATATTTTTTAAGTTTTTATGATAAATGTAGATTCAGAACATTTAAAGATGTCCGAAAAAAATAGTTTAATTTGTTTTATAGTTTTACATATTTATTAAAATGTATTTTTTTCAATTTCAGTTTTCTGGCAACTTTAATGTGTTTTCTGAAAAAAACTTCACGATGGATGTCTTTTTTTATGATTTTTTTGGATTCAGCATAGAAAAATACTTAAGAAACTACGTGCCTTAAAAGACGGAGATTTCTTTTGTATACCCGTGTCATAAGTTTGTCTGTAAAATAGCAGAATTTACAATAATTTGTTTGTAAACACACTAGAATTAACAGGTTGACTGCCGATCACTCCGATCGGAGTGCGTCGGGTCTCTTCGCCAACGCCGTCTACTCCGATCGGAGTTCGACATGCGTTCTTACGAAACGTTTTAGTATTCCATCGGCGTTGTATATGAAACGTGTTTCTAGTGGTGGCGTTGCTTAAAAACGCAAGTTCTAACAGGTGCTTAAGTGGTTCCGCGGATTTGCTTTTGGTTTGGTTGTAATCTGCCCGACAATATGGACAATCAACCTGGGCCTTCTGGTATTAAAAAAAGACATTGTAGTGATGAAAAAAAGGTATATGATAAGAAAAAGAACGAACATTACGTACCAGACACAGACGATAGTGATGTAAATTCAAGCTCAGAGTCCGAAGAAGAGAATTTTATAGACCCTATTCGGCCACATCAAACACTTCCTAACCTTGATGAGATAAAATGGAACGACAGAGGTGCGTTAAAACAAATTTTGTTCCAGAAAACCCAAGAATTATTGGTGCAAATTCCAGGACAGGGTGCACCTATCGATTTTTCGAAATGATCATTGATGATGATTTTTTACAAACTATTGTAGAACGAACGAACTTTTACGCAGTCGAGGTTTTGCTGCGCCCAGAAACAAGTACAAAATCACGTATTACTAATTTTAAAGATCTTACTCTTGACGAACTAAAAATTTTTTTTTGGCCCTGTTACTTCACACTGGCACAATATCCTTGAGCCGTCTTAACGATTATTGGAAAACTGATCCGCTATTTAATCTACCTGTTTTTAGAAAATATATGTCAAGGAATAGATTTTTGCTTATCTTGAGGTGTTTGCATTTTACATCTCCAGATATGGATCCGGCAGATCGGCTAGGAAAGATTAGATTTGTGGCAGATTTTTTTAACAACAAGATGGGAGAAATTTACTATCCTGGAAGAGAGTTGTCTTTGGATGAAGCTATGGTACTTTATCGGGGTCGTCTCCAGTTTAAACAGTATATCAAGAATAAGCGTCATAAGTATGGTATGAAGTTATACATGCTGACAGAGCCTAATGGACTTATTTTGAAATTTCGTGTCTACGAAGGTGCGACAGATGTTTATGGTGGAAGCGGACATACTGAAAAGATTGTTTTACATTTATTGGAGGAAAAATTGGGTGTGGGACATGGCGTTTATCTAGACAATTTTTACAATAGTGTTAATTTAGCTAGGAAATTACTTCAACAAAATACATACTGCACTGGTACGCTGAGAGCTGAGAGGAAAGATAATCCGAAAGAGGTAATGAGTGCAAACTTAAAACGTGGTGAGAATAAATCTATGTTTTGCAACGGAGTGCATGTCGGAAAATGGCGCGATAAACGCAATGTTCAATACATTTCAACAGAATTTGGAAGCGAAATGGGCATTTTTAAAAACAAAAGAAATCAAGAATCTGAAAAAACCTTCCGCAATCATTGGATATAATGCTTTTATGTCCGGTATAGATAGACAGGATCAAATGATGGCATATTATCCTTGCAGCCGTAAAACCATTTGGTGGTACAAAAAGTTATTCATGCATGTGCTGCAAATGAGCATGATAAACGCCTATTTTTTGTACAATAAATATTCGCGGTCTGACCAGTTACGATTATATGACTTCCGATTGGATGTCATAAGAAATTTACTAGCCAGACGACCAATTACTTATTTGCCGCAAATTCCTCCAGGCCAAATAAATGTCCACAGCATTAGCAAAGTAGAAAAAATTGTTAGTGAAAAAAAAGGAACTAAAGAAACAAAACGGGTAAGCAGAAAGGAATGCAAAGAATGCAGGAAAAATAAAATAAGAAAGCACACAGTGTATGAATGCAAAATGTGCCCTGGACAACCAGGTTTTTGCCTTAATTGCTTTGAGGATTACCATAAAAATGTACAAAAATGATTTAGAAATAAATGTTTTGAGTTCATGAGTTCGATTTATTATTTCTTTACTTATTTAATTGGACACTCCGATCGGAGTGTTCGGCATCTAGTAAAAATTTTCACTTGCAATGCCGATTACTCCGATCGGAGTGAAATTTTTTTTTTCTAATATTTTGAATGGCACATAAAAAAAACACATCCAAGACTCATTTTAATTCATATTTACCACAATAAAATAAAAATATTTGGAAAAATCTTACCGGCGTCAACCACAAACTCAAAATATAGATCGGCAGTCAACCTGTTAATTATTGACGAGTTCTACGAAAAAGACAATTATAGAAAATTTACTACAAAAAAGTCGTTGTCGTTTTTCTCGTAAAATCAATGGTCCCCGAGATACGGAGCATTGAATTTTGCACAAAGATTATGGTTTTAATATAAATTTTCAGACTGCGCCAATTTGGTGGAATACTCAGGATACATCCACACGCAAAGTAAAAAATAAACATGATTTAGGCGATCCATACATAGATTTTGACTGGACTAAAGAATAAATCACAAAAATGTCAACATTTGATAGGATCCACATCAACCTCAAAATATTAAAAGAAGAAAATTTTTAGAACACAATACAACGTCTTTTCTGTGCTGACTTTCGTTTTATTTTTAAAAATAATTTATCTAATTAGTTCTTCGTCGTCGCCTATACGATTACGTGTATTTCACAGCCATTAAGTTAAATCAGGTAATATCGATACGATGACGACGTAGCAGCTTGATGGATAATGAGAGCATAATTTTTAGCATTTTGACTATTTCGATAACGCTGATACTTTTTGAGGATCTCGTGCTATCATGCATTCACCATTTTATTATTAGATTAATATAGAGTATAATATACCCAATAATGCAGTAAAAAAGGTCAAAATAATGAGATAGGTATAGTTTAGATATAGCAATATTATGATTTTATCCTCTCTGGGGCATCACCAGGAGTATTGTCCTGAGTTTTGGACTTCGAAAAACTTGTGATTTTTTGTTTCTAAACAATTTAAGTTTTCAAAACGCGTTGTTGAGCTTAAAATGTGAATAACTCCGGTTATAGAAGTTGGATCGAGACAAAAAAAAAACCAGCAGTTCGTAATGAAATTCCCAACAAATCCTCGTTAGTTCAGGTTAAGTCACTCAAGTACGTACATAACCTACAAAATTGAAAAAAAAGCAAGAAACTTTTTTTCATTTTATTGTACAGGTCGACTAAGTGCTTGAAAATATGCCTTTTGTTATAGCAAAAATACCCTGAAATTTTGGTAGAAAGATATTGAACCCAGTGGGCACAATTGAATTTGTTATTTAGAATTTGAATTGCTCGCCATTTTATGCTATTTGGTCCAAAACGGATCTATTTTTTTTTTTTAATTCAGGTTTCGACGACAACTTTCCGATGCTATTAAAAAAAAAATTTTTGGAGTCATTTTAATAGTTTTTTTTTTTACATTTGTTTATTAATCAAATAACAAAAAATGCGTTTTTTTTCGGTCAATTTGAAAAAAAAATTGAGCAATTTTTATTACATCTGGTTATTTAAAAAAAAATCATTTTCGTTAATGTGAAAATAACCGTTATTTTGGATGGTTGTAGCTTCTACTTGATGGAAATTCATTATAAATATATAATAAGACTGTTTTTAGTCAATTTCCACTGGTTTATTTAAATTGCGATGACGCGTTTCGCTGTCGATGCAGCTTCTTCAGATCTATATTTTACACTGTCAAGTTAGGTTTAATATTCACAGTTTTATATAATTTCTTAATTATAATATTACACCTAATTAAATTACATTGATAGTATTGGGAAATCCACACAGATTTGGCGTTAGGAGAATAAATTCAATAATGGTGAATTGCTTAAATCTACCTGGTCGTTGAGTAAAGTACCTGTAGTCCTTAATCGATTTATTTGCATTGTCTCTAAAAGGTTTAGTTTTAAACCTTTTTGTTGGGTGTGTAAAATTTTGAAATTCTTGTTAAATGTGTGATTTTCTGTTAAAAGATGATTAGCATATGTTGAATTAGATTTTCTATGGATGAAACTTTTTTCGTGTTCTGTAATTCTTTGTCTAAATGTACGTCCAGTTTGTCCGATGTATGTTTTAGGACATGACCCACATGTTAATTGATAAACTCCTGATTTATTGTCTTTATTGATTTGTGGTTTGTAGTTTTTAAGATATTCCCTATAGTATTGTTAGTCTTGTAAGCTATGTTGATATTTTTTTGATTTAAAAATTTCCCCAGTTTTTCCGTTGGTTTGCCGAAATAGGTTAAGCATTTAAAGGTGGTATTTCTGTCCTTAAAACGTGGGTATATTTTTGAGATTGCCTTGTTTCTAAGTTTTTTCCTAACGATACTATTGATTAAAGTAACCGAATAACCGTTGTTGAAATTTTAATTGATTTAATCAAATATCATACCAAATTTGAACCTAAATATAGTATCAAAAACTCATACGAATTCGTGAATAAAGTTAAGAATATAACAATACCAGATAATTCTAAATTAGTCCCTTTCGATGTCAAAAACTTATTTTCAAGTGTTCCCCCAGACGAAACAATAATTTTAATAGAGAACCTATTAACAAAAAACAAAGTAAATGAAGTTATAAAAATGGACATAATTGATTTATTAAGAACTTGCCTAAGACAAAATTATTTTTCATTTAATAATACATTCTACAATAGTAAGGAAGGGTTAATTATGGGGAGTCCATTAAGTCCATTACTTGCCGAAATTTTCATGGACAGTATTGAAACAATGATATTTAACAACCATAATAACAATAGTAATAATTGTCTATACTGGTATCGATACGTAGACGATATAATTGTATGCTTTACAGGTACGGACAGACAATTAACTCACTTTCTACAGTATATTAATTCTTTACATAGAAATATCAGTTTTACAATGGAAGAAGAAGTCGAAGGGAAAATCAATTTCCTAGACTTAACAATCAGTAAAGCCATGAAAAAACATGAATTTGCACTATATCACAAACCTTGTTATACAGATACCAGAATTCACAATAGTTCTCACCACCCTAACCATCATAAACTTGCAGCTTATCATAGTTTTATACATAGACTAACTAATATCCCCTTATCAGAAGAAAATTTTACTAAAGAATTAAACTGCATAAAACAAGTAGCCGTTAACAACGGTTATTTGGTTACTTTAATCAATAATATCGTTAGAAAAAAAACTTAGAAATAAGGCAATCTCAGAAATATACCCACGTTTTAAGGACAGAAATACCACCTTTAAATGCTTAACCTATTTCGGCAAACCAACGGAAAAACTGGGGAAATTTTTAAATCAAAAAAATATCAACATAGCTTACAAGACTAACAATACTATAGGGAAATATCTTAAAAACTACAAACCACAAATCAATAAAGACAATAAATCAGGGGTTTATCAATTAACATGTGGCTCATGTCCTAAAACATACATCGGACAAACTGGACGTACATTTAGACAAAGAATTACAGAACACGAAAAAAGTTTCATCCATAGAAAATCTAATTCAACATATGCTAATCATCTTTTAACAGAAAATCACACATTTAACAAGAATTTCAAAATTTTACGCACCCAACAAAAAGGTTTAAAACTAAACCTTTTAGAGACAATGTAAATAAATCGATTAAGGACTACAGGTACTTTATTCAACGACCAGGTAGATTTAAGCAATTCACCATTATTGAATTTATTCTCCTAACTCCAAATCTGTGTGGATTTCCCAATACTATCAATGTAATTTAATTAGGTGTAATATTATAATTAAGAAATTATATAAAACTGTGAATATTAAACCTAACTTGACAGTGTAAAATGTAGATCTGAAGAAGCTGCATCGACAGCGAAATGCGTCATCCCAATTTAAATAAACCAGTGGAAATTGATTAAAAACAGTGTTTTATTATATATTAACCGTTATTTGGTTAACAAAATGTAAAAAAACGGTTAAAATGACTCGAAAAAAATTTTTTTAATGGCATCGGAAAGCGGGCGCCGAGACCTAAAGTTTGAAAAAAAAGATCCATTTTAGAACAAATAGCATAAAATGGCGGGCAATTCAAATTTTAAATAACAAATTCAATTGGGCCTACCAAGTTCAATAATTTTGTACCAAAATTTCAAGGTATGTTTGTTATAACAAAGGGTTGAAAAGTTCAAGCCGATCGGTTCACTCAGTCGACCTGTACAATAAAATGAAAAAAAAAACATTTTTTGGCTGCCTTTTCAATTTTGTAGGTTACGTACGCACTTGAGCGACTTAAAACTAATGAGAATGTGTTGGAAATTTCAATACGAAGAGTCTGGGTTTTTTTGTTTCGATCCATCTTATATAACTGGAGTTATTCACATTCTAAGCTCAAAAAACGCGTTTTGAAAACTTAAATTGTTTATAAACAAAAGAGCACAAATTTTTCGAGGATCAAAACTCAGGACAATACTCCTGGTGATACCACAGAGAGGCTTGAATCATAATATTGCTATATCTAGACTGTGCAATTTCAAATACTTTTTTTACTGCGCTACAAGCAAAGGATGCGATGAAAGAGCGGTTCATAAAACTATTAAATCATCAACTGTATGATTAAAAGTGAATTCAACGAGAGTTTATTAATTAAACAATGGTTTTGTCGTTAAAACAATATGTCAACCCAGACTCGCGCTTTGTCAGAGCTCCGACAACCCTTGAAAATGAGGTACACGTAAAGCAAAATATGAACCATGATTTTAGGCCTTTCCGCTCACTTTCTTTGAATTCGGTGGATCATTCGCATCAAGGATGGGAGCTTTGGATAAAGCGTCAAAATTTGAAGTACTGACATTTTAAATGAAGTGGCCGAAAGTGTAATAAGATTAAGATTCAAAAGTTTTGCCACTGTCAATAAATGCAGGTCTGTGTCGTACGGGTATTACTCAAAATTTTTCAGGTGAACAATTATTTCACAATTACTAGTAACAATAAAAATTATAGCAAAAAAGCAGCTTCAGAAAATTAGTTTATTTGTGTAAAATCAATCTGTATAAGGTCAACAAACAACAATAATATAAATAAATTAATAATAAAAAAGGAAATATTGGCACCTATCAAATGCTGTTAAAATAACCATTTTTAGTAAATAATACTTTATTTTACTCAAACTTTAGGTAACGCACTTTCGTGTTGGATCAAACGACGTTGCTGTCTGTTTTCGTTTTCTTCTCGAGCATTTCCCTGAAATTTTTTATTGCTGTAGATAGAGAGAGCTTTAAACCTTTACTGACTGGAAGAAGAGGAAAGTCTGGACAGAGTGGATCCTAGAAAATTTCATTTAATTAGGTTGGTTATGGAGATATTCTATTAGCACTAAAACCGTTTATACACCTTCAATTATTAGCCCAGTTGTCAGAGGCAAATTTTGATGAAAAGCTCTCATTAAATGTTAACAGGTTGCGGGTAGTTTTTTGGGCGCAAAATACGACAAAAAAAAGTTTGCTAAAGTTTGATGTACGCTAAGCCCACAAAATCCAAAATAAAATTAAAAATTTGGTTTTTCGGTAATATCTCGAAAAATAAAAAAGATATCGAAAAACTAACTGCACCACGTAAAAGAACGGGAAAATTTACAAAAAATAGTGTATAGATTATTTTTTTTAGTTTTACCATAATAAAAAAAATATTTAAAATAAAATGGGTTGAGTTGTAGTGGGAATCATGCTTCCAACCTCATTTATGATTAAATTAACGTTTCTGTATACCGCTAAATATTTTTAAATTGGCTATTAAGGGCTTTCTCGGGGTGCTGATTAAGAATCTGATGACAGATTTGAAAAATTCAAAATGGCGGATCGAATATGACGGCCAGAGAGTACGTAATTCATTTTATTTCTTCGAGTAATTTAGAATTAGAACTGTTTCCTTTGTACCTGGATGTTTAAAAGAAACATAAATACTTTAAAGTTTATATATATTATATATATATAAACAACGTAGCCCCCAATTTAAAAAGGGAGGGGTAGAGACAGAGAACTCCAAAGAAAAAGTAAATTCTTCTGAGGAGACCACTCGGGAAAACCAGACTACGAAAAGCCAAATTGATTTACCCCCATACAAACGCAAACGTTCCGGTTCCAGCCCTAGCTCACTGGAACGATTTAAAATTCAACACTGGAATGAAACAAATAATAATACGAAAGAAACAACAACGGAGCGCTCTGTTTTTCCTCCTTTGCTGCACGAAAACAACAGCGATAACCCACAAAACATGATCAAACGAGTACTGGAAAATCTGGAAACTATACAGAACTATTCTGAAACTAAACTCGAGGAAAACAAAGAAAGAGACTCTCAAAACAAAGTGATATTGAGGAAAGCTTCATATAACATATACAAAGTATTAACTACATTTGCTTATCAAATAGGACACTTACAGCAAGAAAATGCCAAACTTACATATCAGCTTAATCATAACATACACGTGCAACTGTCTGAGACTACAAATCCGGAAACAACATCGAACTTAACACCAATATTAACCCAAAATACTTATAGTACTGTAACAAAAAGGCAGATTGCGAAACAGACAGGACAATCAACACAGGGGGAACAAGAATGGCAAACTCCACCGCAGATAAAGAAACATGAAACATTAGTGAAAATCAAAAACCAAAACAACCCGAAAGTAGTGATCAGTGAAATTAAACAAAATATAAAAAATAAGGGCGTAAAAGAAACATTTAAAAATGTCAGAGAACTTAATGGTGGGGGAATAGTAATAGAATGTTATAACGATGAGCAACAAAAAAAACTAAAAGGCATGCTACAAGACTCTGAAAATCTCCAAGTGAAGGAAAATCAGATTTCAGACCCATATATAATGATCACTGGAATAAAAAAAAAAGGATATGAACCTGTTGATTTTATAAATGAACTTGTAGAACAAAATCCTGATATAATGACAAATTTCGGACAAAATGTAAACAGTAGGTTACGTTATGTCACAAGAAGAACTTGCAGAAATCCAACAAAAGAAAACTGGATTTTACAAACAAATCCAGATATATTCAAATGGCTTATCAGATGTCAGAACCTAAGTTTCGACCTAGTGAAGATCTATACGCAGGAGTACTTCAATATTGCTCTGTGTTTTAAGTGCTGCAATTATGGACATGTTATGAAATACTGCACAAACAGTGATGTATGTTTCAAGTGTAGTAAGAACCATAATGGCAAAGAGTGCAATGAAGAAGTACTCGAATGTCCCAACTGTAAGAGACTCAAGATTCCGGACAGAAACCACACAGCCAAAACTTGGAATTGTCCAGCATTTCTTCGTAAAGTAAGAGAATATCAGAATAAAACAAATTACCAAGACGTAATTAAACAGAGTTTTTTATAATAAACTCAGAATACCCAACAAATGCTCCAACTCCTATTATACACAAACATACTCCTTATTGTACATCTGATAATATAAATAGTCAACTAACAGAAGGATACAGCCTAATACACCAAAATGTGCAATCTATTGGAAATTCTGTTGACCTAATAGAGGACTTTTTGCGCCAACATACAGAGTGTATCTTTTTGTGTGTCACTGAGCATTGGAAAACCCAAGATCAGTTAAAAAATTATGGCATTGAAGGATTTACTTTAGGGTCAAGCTTCTGCAGAGAACAAGAAAATAGACATGGTGGCAGTGCTGTGTTTGTAAGAAAAAACATTAAATTTAAATCAAGGTCAGATATAAGTAATATAAGTGTGGAATCTAATTTTGAGTGTTGTGCATGTGAAACTAAGATAAAAAATAAAAACATCATTGTTGTGTCTCTGTATCGTCCCCCCAATGGTGAGTTCAGCATTTTCTTAAATAAAATGGAACAAATGTTAGTACTCTGCGCAAATAATCCTAGTGATATAGTTATCATTGGTGGCGACTTTAATATTGACTTTCTGTCAGCTTCAAAAAATATTTCTGAATTTAATTCAGTTGTTTCCTCTTTCAATGTCAAACAAACTATTTTAAAACATACGCGCATTACTAACACAAGTAGTACCTGTATTGATAACATACTAACAAATTTTGATGGTGGCATGACATCCCAAATTTTGCACTCGATGATTTCAGACCATACCGCTCAGAAGGTGATATTATATATCGAAAAACAAAAATCTTTATTCATTAAAAAAAGAAGCTTTAACACTCAGAATAAAACTAACTTCAAGAATGGTCTTCAAAAATTAAATTGGCAGTCCATCTACTCAATCAATGCTGAATTAGTGGACAACCAGTGGTCTACTTTTATGAAACTTTTCTTAGAGATATTTAATGAGCATTTTCCCCAAATAAAGATCCCACGTAGAAATTTTAATAAATCCAAATATATGCAAAGTAGCCCTGAAATCAAAGAGTGTAAAAGACAATTGGATATTCTGTATGTAATAAAAAATGTAAATATTAGATATAAGGCTATGTATAGTAATAAAAAGAAAGAATATGACAACTTGTTGAAAGACCATAAAAGAAAAAACTATGCGGAGAGGTTAAGAAATTCGGATAATAAAAGTAAATGTACTTGGAAAATTATAAATGAAATAAAAGGTAAGCTAGCAGAGAAAAACATTAAAATTGAAGGAAATAAGGAGAATATAGCAAACGATTTTAATGATTTCTTGATAAACGTAGCACCTAATCTATTAAACAAATTGAATAATACACCTTTTAATTCGGAAATAGAGTATAACGCTGTAGAAATTAAGGTAGAATTAGTGAATAAAGAGGAAATAATGCAGATAGTCACAAAACTGAAAAATAAGTTCACGTGCGGTTTTGATGAGATTTCAAATAGCCTAATAAAGTTTGTGATATCCGAAATTATGGAACCTTTAATGTACATTATAAATAATTCAATTAAATACGGTATATTCCCTGAACAGTTAAAAATTGCACTAGTAATTCCGGTTTATAAAAAAGGTGATGAAACCAATATAGAAAATTATCGCCCAATAAGTCTGCTCAGTTCATTCTCCAAAATATTTGAACATGTTATGTGCCAGCGAATTCTAGGATTCATGGTGGAAAATGGCCTACTTAATAAAACACAACATGGATACTTACATGGAAAATCCACTCAAACAGCAATTGTTAACTTTGTACAACAGATAATAGACGTTCTAGAAAATAACGAGATTCCTCTGGGGTTGTTTTTTGATTTATCAAAGGCATATGATACATTAAACCATAATATACTTTTACACAAATTAAACAGGTATGGAATTCGAGGAACAACCCTGAAGTGGATCAAATCATACTTATCTTGTAGGGAACAAAGAGTGGTGATAGGTAAGGAAAGTGACAGGGTGTCATCTCAAAAAAAGAAGATAATGTTAGGCATTCCACAAGGTAGTGTTATGGGCCCTATACTGTTTATCTTATATGTAAATAACATAACTGAATTACTTTTATTAAATAATAAATGTAAAATTACTAATTATGCAGATGATACGAACATTTTGTTAAGTAATAAAGACATTACTGACCTTGAAGGAGATGCTGAGATTTTTATGCTAGGGGTGGAGGAATGGTTCACAAAGAATAGGCTAGTCATGAATAACACAAAAACGAACATTATGATATTTAAAACAAGCAGGTCACGACTAGAGGAACCAACTAGTTTAAACTTAAATGGTAACCATATTAGTTTAAATGCTGAAGTTAAGTTTTTGGGCATGTTTCTAGATAGTACTTTATCCTGGGAATGTCATGTCAACCATGTTGTGAGTAAATTAAACAGAATATGTTATAGTCTTAGAGTCTTGGGGAGGTATATCTCGTTTGACATCAAGAAAATACTGTATCATGCAAACTTTGAGTCCCATATAAGGTATGGAATTATCATGTATGGAAATAGTAGAGATGCTAGTAGGGTTTTTGTTTGTCAAAAAAGAGCTTTACGAATTATACTCAATTTAAACCATAGAGAATCATGTAGAGGAAAGTTTACAGAAAATAAACTAGTTACTGCTACTGCTGTTTACATACAGGAATGTATACTATTCCTGTTTAAAAATAGGTCTTTATTTGAAAGATATGAGTCACAAACTGTATATGCCACAAGAACAATGAACTATACTTACCCAAGACACCGATTGACTATGACAGAGAAGGGTGCACATTATCAATGTATAAAGTTGTATAATACTTTACCAAATGATATTAAATTAATTACAAATCTCAAAATACTCAAAAAGAAAATCTTTAGATTGTTATTGAAAATAGAGCCATATAATATTGAAGAATTCTATAGATACTTTGATAATGTTTAATCCTGTTAGGTAGTTTTAGTCTTAGTTGGGGACACTATTTTATTGTATGCTGGCATACTTTTAAAATAAAGATAATTTTGAATTTGAATTTATATATATATATATATATATATATATATATATATATATATATATATATATATATATATATATATACATATATATATATATACATATATATATATATATTATATATATATATATATATATATATATATATATATATATATATATATATACATATACATATACCAGGTGTACGGATTTTTTTTCTAAAAAAATATGTTAAATTCGGAAGGATGATAAAAAGTGCTTTATTAAAAGTATGCTCCATCGCTTGTCATACATTTTCCCATCTTTCGGGTAATTTGTGAATACCACGCCAGTAAAAGTCTACCCCTTTTGCTGCGAGAGCCATTTTTTCACATCTTCGTACGAACCAAAGCGTGACCCATCGATGCAAACAAGTGGTAATCGGAAGAAGCCAAGTCTGGTGAGTAAGCCACATGGGATAGAACTTCCCAGCTGAGTGCTTCCAACGTGTCGCGAACTGATTTTGCGGTATGTGATGGAGCATTGTCATAAAGAAAAATGACTTTGTGTTGCCTCTTTCGGTATTCTGGCCTTTTTTCAAGCAGTGAACGGTTCAAATCGGTCAATTGTTGTTGGTAACGTTCAGTATTAACCGTTTCCCCAGGTTTTAACAGCTCATAATAGACCACGCCCCTCTGATCCCACTAAACACAGAGCATCGTCTTTCTGCCAAAGCGATTCGGTCTTGTGGTCGATGTGGATAGTGCGCCTGGGTCTACCCATGATTTTTTGCGCTTGAGATTCTCAAAATAAATCCACTTTTCATCCCCTGTAAGTATAAGATGCAAAAACGACTTCCTTTTGTACCGAGCGAGCAAAATGTCACACGTGTTTTTGCGCTTTTCCATTTACCGGTCTTCTGAATCTTTCCCATCTCTCGTAGCCGACTGGAAACAGCTTGTTGACTAACGCCCAATTGCTCGGAGAGTTATTTTTGTGTTTGTGAATCATCTTCGTCCAACAATGCTTGCAATTCCACATCTTCGTATTTTTTTGGCGGTTTTCCACGTTCCTTGTCTGCAACATCGAAGTCACCACACATATCTTGCGATGGAGCATGTTCACCATAAGCTTTTCGAAGTAATCGGTATGATTCAACAGCAGTTTTCTTCAAACGAAAACAAAAAATTAATGCTGTCCGCGAATGCTTTTTGTTCGGTATAAATTTCGACATATTAAACACGACACAACACTATGCACACACTTTTCCAATTTATCACTCGTGCGCGTCTGATACTTGTAGATGACACCACAAAATGGCGCAGTGTCAAATCTTAATAGCACAAACTGCATTGGTGCCCCATCTGTTGTCTGAAATCCGCATTTCATACTTGTACACTTGGTATATATATATATATATATATATATATATATATATATATATATATATATATATATATATACATAGCCTTGACCAAAAGTACTGGCCACCCTTCAATTTTTATAAACTAGATATGGCCCATCAAATAAAGTAACTAAAACAATTAATTTCACTGAAAAAAATAAAAGAACAAATTCTGGTTAACCTGCTTTATTCTTGTAGATATTTAGTTTACTTCGAGATCGCGTAGTGCACTAATAATCTGTTAAAGGTTAAGTGTATTTTAATATAAAAACGCTAAAAAAGTATGATTTGGATTTAGAAAAAGTTTGAAAATACAGTTTTATTTTAAAGTGGAAAAATAGACACAGATGTTGCAAAAATAATTAACTGTCCACATAGTACGGAAAGATTTATTATAAATCGTTTTAAAAAGGCAAAAAACGCACAAAAACTTCAATAGGAGTGGTCGTTTTTACACGCTTCTTTTAAAAAATCGCAAAAAGTCATTTTGTGAGCTTTGTGCTGATTTTTTTGAAGACACTGGAAAGAAAATTTGTGCTCGAACAGTAAGAAGGCTTCAAAAAGCTGAGCTCAAAGGTAATAAAGCTCGAAAAAAACTCTGCCTATTGGAGAAGAAAGAGACCCTGTATATCGGAGAAGGATAAAACGATGCGCCTGGTATGGGCCCACAAACATAAATCGTTCAACGAAGAGAGCTGGTCTAATATAGTGTAGTCGGACGAATCTAACTTCGAAGTATGTATTGTTTATTAAGTTTGGATATTAGTTAAACCATTTATTTTATTAAATGAGTAACCCAAAAGTATTTTTTTATTTTTCGCTAATAGTTTCCCTTGTTTCAGGTTTTTGGTACTTCTAGTGCTATCTATATAAGATGTAATTGCGTAGTAACCACTGTCCAACACTGAGGCGGCAATATTATGCTGTGGGGGTGCATGTTAGCAAGTGGCCTGGGAGAAATAGTAGTTTGCGAGGTCGAGTGAATTCACAAAAGTAGATAGGGTCCTATATACTGCACTAGAACCATCAATTTAAATTGTATGGTGATTAAAACTCCGAAAATGTGCGTTTCCAGCAAGATAACGCACCGTGTCACAAAGCGGCAGCGACAACGAAGTGGTTCCGGAAGAATAGGGTGGAGTTTCTGGATTGGCCCCCACAGTCATGCGATAGGCAGCCCCCACAGTCATGCGACATATTAGAGAATATGTCGTTGATCCTTAATCCCTCTGGAACAGATCTTAAAACCCGACCAGAACGGAATCAGAAATCTGATCGGATTCCTGACAGAAACTGATCTGTATTCGAAAATTTAAATTTAAATCAACATTGTATGGCGCCAAATGATCCAAGCTATCGACATCCATACATCCGATCCTCAAGCGGAGAACCAAGAAACACTCAATCACATCGAAACGCGTCTTGTTCGAAGAGTAGAATGCTATTTCGCAAGAAGAATGCAAAAAAGTTAATTTCTTCATTTACCAAAAACAACTGCAGCGATAACAATAGCCAAAAGAAATTGTACCAAATATTGATATTTATAATAAATATGCCAGTTTACTGTAACGTATGTCACTTATTTTCTTCTATTCCAACAGATATTTAATTTTTTTTAGGAAGCAAATGCTTTTGGCCGAAGCAATAGAGCACACAGATAATCGAAAACGAAATACAACAAAATAGCACACAAATGAAACCTCAGCAACCACCGGTAACCAATTCAGACTTCCTTACCTCAGAGGAATATTATAGTGCATCGGAATTATTCCTATGAAAACAATATATTCACCATCTACAAACCACATAGGACAATAGGATCATTACTCAGAACTACAAAAGACAAAATAATATTAGAAAACCAAGGCGGATACAGTATTCCATACGGCAATTGCAATGAAGCTTGCAACAGACAAATCGACAGGAGAATAATGACATCTGCAAGAACACAAACCTAGTATCCGTAACAAACAAACTGTATCAGCTCTCTTGATGTTGACAACAGGCTATAAAATAAGTTGCAAACAAAAAGACACGGTACAACACTACAAAAGAAATAAACGCCCTCAACATCCCAGTCACGTGTAATGTAAGGTAACAAAACAATACACCAAGGCATTTTCAGCTGACAGCCTACTGAACAACGTTCGTAGGGTGTGGAGACCGTGCCAACTAACCAGCGCATCAATCTAATGTCCCGAAAGCGTATAAATAGCGCAGAAAGCTCACAAACTCTTAGTTTACCGATCAGTAAGCATCGGTATCAAATAAGAGTTTGGCGTGTGACTTTCTTCTTAAAACAACACTGACCAACGCACATCAGGGTATTTCAGCGTTTTAGACGGCCATAAATTGATTTCCTAAAACTTGTCCCAGGCAGAAAAATTTGCTACCTAACAATGTTGAATAGGCATAGAACAATATGCGATGCCTCCCGTTACTTATTTGACAGTGCGCGCGACGGAGCCTCAGTCGGAATTTGATCGTCGCTCTGAGTGTTCGTTTTTCTTCTCGGCATTCGTTAGAAAAAGTTATTTAATGATTTTTCTTTTTTGGAATTTACCTTGAAGAAAACTGTGATCGATTTGGATATTGCAGCTAAGAGCGCATATATATTGACCATTCCTATTTATTTTTTTTTAAATAATTACTAATGTTTTGAAGGTAAACATGTTGCTCAAAATTGTTATACGAAAACCAGTTTTTCGGAATTTAAAAAGGTATTTGTTATACTTCAGGGTGCATCCCAGTATTGGTTTCAACAAAAAGAAAAATATTTTCACTAATCAAATATATAAATATTAACCTTGATTTCTCGTGAAATCGAGGTTTTCATGGTTTTTAAATCAGACGGTGAAAAGCACGTAATATTTTGTATTTATTTATTTTTTTAATTTAAACAGTTTTTATTTTGTTCTTGGATCCGAGGGTACTTCAGATGCTCGAATAACTACTTTTTGACAAAATGCAGGAACAAAATTTGCTAAATTTTAAAGAAAAATTGATATATCTTGAGAGGTATATTTTATCTCAAGATGAATGTTGTGATGAGTAAAGGGAGGAAAGAAAGCATGAATTCTCCTATTTGAAGTTACAATTTAAGAAAAAGTGGATAGAAGTTTTTCTTTAAAAAAATAATGAATGGTTACAAGGAACATTTGAAATATCTAGAGTAAAACGCCGTTCTTCTAGTCAACCAACAAAGTCAACTGAATACGGCTAAATGTTTAGCCACATATTTAAAAGATGTACTAAAAGAATTAAATTCAGAAGAGCGTCAATCATTGACACTCATTTCGAAATGGGGATGTGACGGATCGCAACAAGCACAATTTAACTAAGTTGGGAATGTGGAATCTTTGGCACAATGATACTACTCAGTATATATCACCACTACACCAAACACTTTATTTTTGCACTCGACGCGCGTTTTGCTAACCATGTCAGCTTCATCAAGAGCGATGATTGACTAAAGCTAAACTACAAATCTACCCTATTTATACTTAGCCTAACCCTTGAATTACTCAAGTGGAACTAATGACATAGGCAAGGCCATCAGTTCCGGTCAAGTAACCAGTAGAGGGGACTATAAGGAATAGGCCCTCTGTCTTTATTTAAACTACTTTTACATTTGATGATTTCCATACTTTCGTATGCGTTCAACAATCTCCTATCAGGTACATTTTTTATTAATCTTAGATTACACTGTGTGTAACCATATACGGACACCACTACGTGATAGTAGACCAAAAAAAAAAAGACCCGTGTCTCCCAGTTTTTCCGAAAGTCATGCACTTTTTTTTTATGGGCCCCCAAAGATTTGAGGCCTGGGTGTAATTTTTGCAAAAAACTCATCATATTCTGAGGCTCATATCTTGCAAACCGTTCGGAATTTTAATTTACTTTCTGTGGCAAAGTTGTAGCCCTTGTCATAAGGAACAAAAATTGTGAACATTTAAAGTAAAAAAAACTTCATCTTCAAGATCAAAATAGCTAAAAACTGTAAAAAATTCGATTTTTTTTACCTTTTTTTCCCTGTTTAGGCCCATAGCTAGCAAACCGTTCAAAATTCAAGGAAACAATCAACTACAAAAATGTAGCTAAGATCTTAGTAAACAACTTTCTAGAATATATGAACTTCCTAGGAATGATTCTTAACACTGTTTAGGTAGCCGCAAAAGTTAAAATTTTCCCGAAAAATCTACTTTTTTAAAGTTTTTTTGCGATTTTGATCTGGAAGATGAAATTTTTTGGATTTTATATGTTCACAATTTTTGTTCTTTATGACAAGAGCTACAACTTTGCTTCAGAAAGTAAATCAAAATTCCGAACGGTTTGCAAGATATGAGCCTGAGAATATGATCAGTTTTTTTGCAAAAATGACACCGAGGCCCCAAATCCTTGGGGCCTCATAAAAAAAAGTACATGAATTGGGCCAAAACTGGGAGCCTCGGGTAAAAAAAGACCCGTGTCTCCCAGTTTTGCCCCAAGTAATGCATTTTTTTTTTTATGAGGCCCCAAAGATTTGGGGCCTCGGTGTCATTTTTGCAAAAAACTGATCCTTTTCTCAGGCTCATATCTTGCAAACCGTTCGGAATTTTGATTTACTTTCTGAGGCAAAGTTGTAGCTCTTGTCAACAGTGTTAAGAATCATTCCTAGGAAGTTCATATATTCTAGAAAGTTGTTTACTAAGATCTTAGCTACATTTTCGTAGTTGATTGTTTCCTTGAATTTTGAACGGTTTGCTAGCTATGGGCCTAAACAGGGAAAAAAAGGTAAAAAAAACTCGAATTTTTTACAGTTTTTTTGCTATTTTGATCTTGAAGATGAAGTTTTTTTTACTTTAAATGTTTACAATTTTTGTTCCTTATGACAAGGGCTAACAACTTTGCCACAGAAAGTAAATTAAAATTCCGAACGGTTTGCAAGATATGAGCCTCAGAATATGCTGAGTTTTTTTGCAAAAATTACACCCAGGCCTCAAATCTTTGGGGGCCCATAAATAAAAAGTACATGACTTTCGGAAAAACTGGGAGACACGGGTCTTTTTTTTTTGGTCTATTATCACGTGGTGGTGTCCGTATATGGTTATTTTTTTTCGTGTTGCACTGTGTTATCTAATATTACAGTATGATCAGCTTCAAGGGCATGTTCCAATGCTAGACTTTTCTGTTCTACTGTATTTTAAGTGTGCTAATTGTTCTTTAAATCGTGTTTTAATTGACCTTTTAGTTTGCCCAACATACTTTTTGTCACAATCATTACAACTAATTTCATAAATTCTACTTTTCTCACAATTAGGAATCTTATCTTTGGGATTTCCTAAGATATTCCTCAGATTGTGTGATGACTTATAGACTAAGGTGAGGCCTACCTTATTAAATACCTTATTGAGTCCCTTACTATATTTCGGATTATATGGTATGGAGACACACGTGGTGTTATTTTCTTCGCGTGTAAAAAAGGTGGAATTCTGAATATTAAACCTAAACTTATGTCTATTTATTAGCTTATTTACTAAGTCATCGTCATAACCATTAACTCTAGTTATATTTCCAATACGATTCCTTTCTTTATTTTTTGGTCACATTCCCTCTGAATAGAGTAAACTTTAATAAAGAAAGGAATCGTATTAGAAATATAACTAGAGCTAATGGTTATGACGATGACTAAGGAAATAAGCTAATAAATAGACATAAGTTTAGGTTTAATATTCAGAATTCCACCTTTTTTACAGAAGAAAATAACACCAAGTATGTCTCCATACCATATAATCCGAAATATAGCAAGGGACTCAATAAGGTATTTAATAAGGTAGGCCTCACCTTAGCCTATAAGTCATCAGACAATCTGAGAAATATCTTAGGAAATCCCAAAGATAAGATTTCTAATTGTGAGAAAAGTGGAATTTATGAAATTAGTTGTAATGAGTGTGACAAAAAGTATGTTGGGCAAACTAAAAGGACAATTAAAACACGATTTAAAGAACATTTAGCACACTTAAAATACAGTAGAACAGAAAAGTCTAGCATTGCCGAACATGCCCTTGAAGCTGATCATATTGTAACATTAGATAATCTAAGATTAATAAAAATGTATCTGATAGGAGATTGTTGAACGCATACGAAAGTATGGAAATCATAAAATGTAAAAGTAGTTTAAATAAAGATAGAGGGCCTATTCCTTATAGTCCCCTCTACTGGTTACTTGACCGGAACTGATGGCCTTGCCTATGTGATTAGTTCCGCTTGAGTAATTCAAGGGTTAGGCTAAGTATAAATAGGGTAGATTTGTAGTCTAGCTTTAGTCAATCATCGCTCCTGATGAAGCTAACATGGTTAGTGAAACGCGCGTCGAGTGCAAAAATAAAGTGTTTGGTGTAGTGGTGATATATACTGAGTAGAAGCACAATTTAAGCAAAAAATGCAAGAAGATGCAATTGACAGCAATATTTTTCACAGTTGCTTTATTTCTACTACAATTGATTTGTGGGACAAACAAGAAAGTTATTTGGCAGAATCCAACTCCCTCTTTGCCACGATACTGTCGGCCAATAAGAATTAGATTTGTTAAAGAAACAATGGATATTACAAATTCTGAAATTACTTACATAGAAAATGCAATAAACACTTAGGTAAACAGCGAATCCGTACAAGGAGACATCTCTTCTTCCATGAAACATATAATGATGTTAACTACGGTCGATGCAAAAGTGTGCAATGCTGCTACTTCAACCACTTCAACAATGAGATGCTACATTTGTGGTGCTAGTTCAAAGCATTTTAATGACCTCAATGTAAAAAAAAAAAAAATAACGTTGACACAGATGCATTACAGTTTGGCCTGTGTGTATTGCACGATAGGATCCGGTTATTCGAAAGTATTCTGCATTGCTTCTTGTGCAAAAATGGCAGCTACCATCGGACAACGATAAAAAAAAATTGTCAAGGAAAAAAAGGCAGAAATACAGGCAAAATTCAGAAAGCAAACGGGCTTAATCATAGGTGTGTTAAAAGCTGGATTTGGTAACACCAATGATGGCAACACAAGTAGGACATTTTTTGATAATCCAGAGGTGGCCGCAGAAATTACTGATGTCGACTTCAACCTCATAGATCGCTTAAAAGTGATTTCGGAAGTTATATTGAGTGGTCATAAAGTCGACTATGCAGACTATGGATATGAGACCGCCAAAATTTATGTGGAGTTGTATCCTTGGCATTCCATGACTACTACGATGCACAAAATATTAATTTACGATGCAACAGTAATGGAAAAGGCAGTTTTGTCTATTACTGTCCGAAAAAGCAGCAGAGGCGTGGAACAAGTACTTTCGCCTGTACGGACAAAATTTTGCTAGAAGAATGCAATTTACATGTCCTTAACAGATTATTGCTCTGTTCAGATCGCTTTATATCTAGTATAAGGTCAAAACCCAAAAAAAGATCTATGCCGTTTACTAAAGAAGCAATACAAATGCTTGTTTCTGCTGAACTCAATATTAACGACGAAAGTTCCGAAGAAAAAAAAGAAATTCGCGGAGGATTCTTCATCGTGAATAATTGTTTTTGTAATTTTTGTTTAAGTGAACATGTTTTTTTTCTGAATATACCTTTTTCTTATATATTAAAATGTATTTTTCTTCAAAATATGCACTCCAAAAAGGTTACACTGCCATATTTAGAAACAAACCCGATTTAAAATATCTAAAAACAAAATAATTTTCGCTGCATAAAACGCTGAAATACCACTATGTGCAACTGATGCATTCCCGGTCTTAAAAATAACATAAAAAATATCCTATAATTTTGTCAATTCGTTTATTTAAATACGACGCATGTATTTGAATAGGAAAGAGTGTTTAAATATTAGTGAAAATCAACGGTCAACAAGAATAAAAAGCAGTCCTGAGGAAATGAAAAACTGCATGTACTCTGCTGCATGCTTCCGTTAATATACAGTCGACACTGTTTATAGTGAAACTCTATATAGTGAAAAACTCTTTATAGTGCAATTTTTTCAAGACCTAGAATATTGTAATGAAATTTCATGTAAAAAGCCCTGCATATAGTGAATCTGTAAAATAGTAACACTCTATATAATAAAATTTTTACCGAAATTGTATGTATAAATTTTTATGCATTTATTGAGATCTTGGCCATTTCGGGTTTCCCATTTTTATCTAACATTAGCACGTATTCCATTTTTATGACGCATTCTTCTGAAAAGGTTTTTAACGCCTAATGGTTGGCAATAAATCAGGTAGATTTCTGTGAGAAACCCGGGGAATAACCCATTTTATAGAAACCCGGGGAAAAAACCCATTTTATAGTCGAGGCCTAGCAATTCGCAAATTCAGGTTCAGTTTCTATTTGTTTAAGAGTCAAGTAAGATGTCCAAGCGAGTGTGTTTAAGTTTAGCTGAGAAAATTAAAGTTTTGGAGGAAGTTGATAAAGGCTGCAAAAAAATTGATGTTGCTGCAAAATTTGATGTTTCTCCAAGTTGCGTCTCTCTGATAATAAAAAGTCGCGACAGTATCATCAAGAAACCTAGTGTTCCAAGCAGTCGAAAACGAGTACGGGTGAGTATTACGAGGATGTAAATGAAGCAGTTTTACGATGGTTTCAAGTGGCCCGTACGCATTAAAACGTACCAATATCGGGAACTTTAATAAAGCAAAAGGCTCTACAATTTGCTAAAGAATTTAACTGCGATAATTTTCAAGCTATTGAAGGATGGTCGAGTGCGTGGAAGACTCGCAATTCAATTGTTTTCAAGACGGTGTCTGGCGAGAGTGCAAGCGTTAGTCAGGAGGACTGTGACATTTGGACTGAAACTGTTTTAAAAAGTGCATTGAAAAAGTACGAGCCAAAAAACGTTTTCAATTGTTAAGAAACCGGTTTGTTTTTTAAATGTTTGCCAAATAAAACTTTTGCTTTTAAAAGTGATAAATGTTTTGGTGTTAAAATAAGTAAAGAAAGGGTGACACTTATGGTTGGAGTAAACATGGATGGCTCAGAAAAACTGAAATTACTGCTTATAGGTAAAAGCAAAAATCCCCGTTGTTTAAAAGGAGTTAAATCTCTCGAGTTAGATTACGCCAATAATAAAAAGGCATGGATGACTTCTGAGATTTTCGAAAGATGGATCAAAGAACCGGACACGAAAATGAAAAGCCAAAAGCGAAAGATTGTGATGTTTATAGACAATTGTCCTGCACATCCAGTTACTGTAAGTAAAAAATTAAGGAATATTGAATTGATCTTTTTTCCACCAAACATGACCTCCAAATTGCAACCTATGGACCAGGGTATTATAAAAAACATAAAACATCATTACCGAAACAGAATTGTTCACAAAATTGTTAATGCGATTGATAACAACCTTCCAGTCCAAAAATTGATTACCCTTAAAGAGTATATAACCGAAGTCGCTAAAGTACGGAGTGAAAATGTTTCTCAGAAAACTATCAAAAACTGCTTTTCTAAAGCAGGTTTTACTGAAAAAATTGACGAATGAGAAGAAGAAGACGAAATGGATCTCGCTACCTTAAAAAGGCAATGGGGTATTCTACAAAAAACTGCTACCGTCGACGCAGATTTTTTACTTGAAGATTTCTTAGAAATCGACAATGATGTTGGCACGACAGATCTCCCAACTGACCAAGACATAATTGACGATATAAAAAGTATAGAAGATCATGAAGAAGAAACTGAAACCGGGGAATGTCCTGCTAAATTTAGTGAAAATGAAATAAGAAATGCATTTGACATTGGGCGAACTACTCTCAGGGGCCAGGAAAGTGTACATGATCAAATCTTTATGCATTTGAATAAATGCGAGAATTTTGTTGAGCAACAATTATTTTTCAAAAGTAATGTTCAAAAGAAAATAACTGATTATTTTTCCTAGTACATATGTACGTAGTATGTACAAATGTATTAACAGATTTTGTATTATTCTTTTTATTTCGTATGTAGTACATACATACATAAAGTCCGTACGTTATATCTTTACACGTGCGTCATAGTTTTCAGGCAATATCCCAGATAACTATTATTTTTTTTGTCTCTTTTTACCAATACCTACGATTTATTGGTGAAAGAGACAAATAATATAATAGTCGTCTGTTATATGGCCTGAAAACTATGACGCACGGGTAAAGATATAACGTACGGACTTTATGTATGTATTTAGCCCTGTACATGCTATGTACTATTTAAACTTTCAAATGTTTAATAAAATCTTTTCTAATAATTCAATTTTGCAATTTTTTTTGTTGCTTGTACCTTATAAAATACAAGTAAATGATTACCAATATAAAATACATACATAGCAATATATACGGATTTTTTTCTTTATTTAATGATAAATTTTCTATAGTGAAATTTCGGTCAACATTTTAGTCTTTCACTATATAGAGTGTCGACTGTATTTACATTTTTATTGGACAATGTATTTGTTTAGCAACTGGTAGTTGTGGCTTATGTATACTTAAGCAATTTCTCAAATTAATTTCGGCAGTGGAACTAAATGTTATTTTTTTTTTGTATTTCAATAAAAAACTCAAATTTTTTAGCACTCAGTAATAAAATAATTAAATGCATACCTTATCGCTACAGAACCTCTCCAACCTTTGACAAAGTTTATCGCCGTTTTGTGCAAAATGGCTGAGAATTTCTTTTCCGAATACTTCCGGTGGATTCGAGAGCAGTTCCGTCATACTTTGTACTAGTTTCATATATAACTAACTCATTGTAGGTCCGTGAGTTTTCATAACCCTAAAAATAAAATGTTACGTACATTTGTTGGGATATACCACCGGCTAAGTTTTATTTTAGAGTCGGTCAAGTAAGAACGGGACGCATATACCTTGTAGTAGGTAAAAAAAATTCTCTTTTTAAAGTTATTCTTGACACACCTGCGAACAATGCTTTGTGGAAAGCGATTCATCATACAAGAGTTTTAGGGAATGTTAAGGTGTACAGTTTTAAAATTATTTTTGAGTATACAGTGTACTTCAAAAGAGTGTGGCCGATATAACATGTTTTTTTTTTTAAATGGAACATCCTATTTTCTAATTTATTTTTAAATTCTGCGTAAAATTTTATAACTTTTTTATTAATCATGTTATATACCTAAACCTAGTAGTTTTTCTAATATTTCAATTTTTTTTAAAAAAATACTAGTTTTCAGTTTTGTAAAAAATTGTCAGTAGCGCCATTGCTTCTGAAAGTGGAATACTCGTAATTGGTACGAGCGTTCTATATAGATGAAAAAAATATATGTAAAGAAATTTGCGTTAGATGCTACAGGGTGTTCAAAATAAATTTATGCATTTCGACTAAATCTCAAATTTTTTAAACGGCACACCCTGTATATTATTATTTATTTTGATAAATTTTACAAAACCCTCCAACTTTTATTAAGTAACACATGGGCTGAAAAGTCCCGGGCCTAACAAAGAAAACACGGTTTTTTTGGTTCAAAATTAGCTTTATTCATCAACGTAATCTCCATCAAGAGCAACGCAATCATTCCAGCGCCGCTCTAACATTTCAATACCACTTTTGTAGAACGATTTATCTTTTGCCTCAAAATAGGCCTCAGTTTCAGCGATAACCTCTTCATTCGTGCGAAATTTCTTACCGGCGAGCATTTTTTTCAGGTCTGCGAACAGCCAGTAGTCGCTGGGAGCCAAATCTGGCGAATACGGTGGATGTGGGAGCAATTCGAAGTTCAATTCATGTAGTTTTGCCATTGTTTTGATTGACTTGTGACACGGTGCGTTGTCTTGATGAAACAAAATTTTTTTCTTTGCCATATGCGGTCGTTTCTTTGCAATTTCGGCCTTCAAACGCTCCAATAACGCTATATAATATTCACTGTTGATGGTATTTCCTTTCTCAAGATAGTCGATGAATATTACACCACGCACATCCCAAAATACCGAGGCCATAATCTTTCCAGCCGATTGTTGTGCTTTCGGGCGCTTTGGACGAGGTTCACCAGTTGCTGTCCACTCAGATGACGATCGTTTTGATTCCGGAGTGAAGTGATGGATCCATGTTTCATCCATTATCACATATCGACACAAAAATTCCGGTTTGTTACGTTTAAACATGGCCAAACACTGCTCAGAATCATCAACACGTTCTTGTTTTTGATCAACAGTGACCAAACGCGGCACCCACTTTGAACAGAGCTTTCTCATAGTCAAATGCTCATGCAATATAAAGCCAACACGTTCTTTTGATATCTTTACGATGTCAGCTAACTCACGCAACTTCACTTTTCGATCATTCAAAACGATTTTTATGGATTTTTTTGATGTTTTCTGGTGTTACCGCCTCATTTGGACGTCCACTGCGTTCTGCATCATCGGTGTCTCTACGACCACGTTTGAAGTCAGCAAACCAACGTTTTATTGTTGTTTCTGATGGAGCGGAGTCCCCATAACACTTTTCAAGCCATTGCTTCGCTTGAACGGTATTTTTTCCCATCAAGAAGCAGTGTAAAATTAAAACACGAAATTGTTTTTGATCCATTGTTTTGAAAATAACAAAAGTAGCGTCACTCTTAGCACAATAACTCACAAACTAATGAATAGAATATCATGAAATTTTAACAGCTGTCTTTTGAAGGTTAGTATTAACTGAAAAAAAGGTGACTGCAATAAAACTAGCGCCATCTATGTGTTAGGCCCGGGACTTTTCAGCCCATGTGTTATGTCACATACTTATTTGTAATAGTTTTCGATTTTTTTTTTAATTTTTCAATTTTTACCCTTGTTTTTAATACACTTACGCTATTGTGAAAACATAGACAAATAGTTAATAATAATTTTTTTAATATAGTTTAACTTATCTAATGATTAATAATTATGACGTAATAAATGTTCAAAAATATGCCCGTCTACTTGAATACGCATGTTTAGTCGTTTTATTATATTTTCCTTCACTTTCCTTAACATAAAGGGAGTTACTGTCCTGCACGCATCCCGTATCCTATTTTCCATCTTTATTGGTGTTGTAGGGGGATTAACATAAACACGATCTTTAATGTAGGCCCACAAAAAGAAGTCTAAAGGTATTAAGTCACATGATCGAGGGGGCCACTGAATGAATCCATCCCTATCGATCCATTTTTGTGGGTAACGCTCGTATAAAAAATTCCAGAACTTCCCGGTGGTAAGGAGCAGGCGCTCTGTCTTCTTGAATCAACATTTGTTCCCTTTCAAAGTTATCAACTTCTCCAAGAAGCTGGGGTAATTCGTATTGCAAAAAATTTAGATATCTAGGCTCGTTAAGCGGTTCGCGGAAAAAAGTGGACCAATAATTCGAAAATTTAATATTCCACACCATACATTAAGCGACCAATGGCTTTGGTTTTGAACTTCCCGGACCCAAAATGGATTAACTGTTGAATAATAATGCATGAGCATTATTATTCAACGCATTACTGCGAAAACTAGCTTCATTAGAAAACATTATTTTGGATAAAAAATTTGGATCGGGCTCTATTGCTCCATTCATGGTGGTACAAAAGTTTACTCGTCGTTCAAAATCACGGTCTTAAAGTTCCATACGAAAGTGATGAGACTTGTATTTTCTCGTGGAGCGATTAGCTATTGATTGGGATGTGTCAGATAAGTCAGCTAGTTGAGTAAAATCTCCATTTCTTTTTTCTCATCGGTAGCATTCTGGTTTACTACTTTCCGTTTCGTATACTCAATCCACGTATATCTTCGTATATCCACAATAGACCATCTCTTCTCACTGACACAAATCCCAGAAAAGAAAACCGCATTTGATTAAGAAGTCCATGTCTTGTTTGTTGATTTAAAAAAGGCCTACGACAACGTGCCCCTAATGAGATTGTGGGAAACACTACAACACAGTAATGTAAGCATCGAAATAATTAAAGCCGTAAAATCCTTATACCAAGGCGCAAGAAGTAGAGTGAAAACCAAATATGGTATAACAACAGGGTTCCAGGTCACAAAGGGTCTCAAACAGGGCTGCTGTATATCCTCAACGCTATTTAAAATCTATTTGGAGAGTGCACTGAAGAACTGGAAAAGGAAATGCAGCAGTATGGGATTACCACTGAATGACGATACTACATTGTACACGCTATCATTCGCGGACGACCAGGTAGTAGTCGCTCAAGACATCGATGATATGGAATATATGACACGAAAACTTATGGAGGAATATGAAAAATGGGGCCTAGAAGTCAATATTAAAAAGACCGAGTACATGTGCGTCGGAGGACAATAGCAGGACTTGAAACTGGCCACAGGTACAGTAGGCATACCATCAAACACTGTGCCAGTTATAAGTATTTGGGAACGAAAATATCTAGGAACGGAACACTGAAAGAAGTAATATTCGGGAGGAATATCCAAGGAAGAAAAGCGATTGCAATGCTTAATAGTATACTGTGGGACAAAAACATAACCATTGAAAATAAGAAGAGAATTTACAACTCAATAGTGAAAAGTATAATAACTTACAGCTCCTAGGTGTGGCCATTAAAGGAAAGAACAGAAAAAATACTAAAAGCTACAGAAATGGATTTCTGGAGACGAGCAGCCAGAAAATCCAGAAAAGACCGCATACCAAATGACATGATAAGACGAGCTTTAGAAATAAAGCACGATATAGTGGACGAAATCAGAACCCAACAGTTGGTATGGTACGGACATGTACAGAGAATGTCACAAGACCGACTACCTAAAAAGATCTTAAATTGGAACCCTCATGGAAGAAGAAAGTGAGGAAGACCACGCCAAAGCTGGAGAGCAGGAATCAACAAGGAAGTACTAGAGAGAGATCTGGAGGAGAGATGGAGAAACCGGGAGGAGTGGAAATTAGGCAACGGAAGACGGAAGACGTTATAAAACCGATATTTAGGAAAATCCATAACTATTACTTCTATACGTCACTTACTACAACAAATTAAACTATTTTTATTTGCTTAATAAACGTGTCAAAATTTGACAATGCCTACATTTTTGTTTTGTCTTGGCAACTATGTTATAGCGGAAATGTATTAAAAACAAGGGTAAAAATTGAAAAATTCAAAATAAATCGAAAACTATTAGAAATAGGTATATGACATACTCAATAAAAGTTGAAAGGTTTTGTAAAATCTATCAGAAAAAATAATAATATATATAGGGTGTGCCGTTTAAAAAATTTGAGATTTTTCAGTCTAAAATAGTCGAAATGCATAAATTTATTTTGAACACCCTGTAACATCTAACTCAAATTTCTTTACATATATCTTTTTTTTTCATCTCTATGGAACGCTCGTACCAATTATGAGTATTCCACCTTCAGAAACAATTGCGCTACTGACAATTTTTTACAAAACTAAACACTAGTATTTTTTATAAAAAATTGAAATATTAGAAAACATTATTAATAAAAAAGTTATAAAATTTTACGCAGAATTAAAAAATAAATTAGATAATAGGATGTTCCATACCAGAGATCAGGTTAATGCCAAAAAATGCAAGCGCTAAAAACTGCGGAGAATACTTAACAGTTAGCCTCATAAGCCATCTTTAAAAAACATTTCTGAAACTCATTCACAGAAGAATATACAAGTTGTGTGAAGAAAACATGTCAGCTACACAATTCAGCTTTCGTGATGCCATAGGAACCAGAGAGGTATTGTTTTGTATGCGGATTTCGATTCAGCGATGTAGAAACGTCAATTGTGACGTATATCTGTGCCTGATCGACTACCAAAAGGCCTTTAATAGAGTCCAACACCACAAAATGTTCGGAATTCCGGAAGACCCTGGGATAGATAAAAAGGATTTGCGAATTATTGGCAACGTCTACCGGAACCAGAGAGGTATTGTTGTGTATGCGGATTTCGGTTCAGCGATGTAGAAACGTCAATTGTGACGTATATCTGTGCCTGATCGACTACCAAAAGGCCTTTAATAGAGTCCAACACCACAAAATGTTCGGAATTCCGGAAGACCCTGGGATAGATAAAAAGGATTTGCGAATTATTGGCAACGTCTACCGGAACCAGATGACATTTATGAAGGCAGAAGGGGGGCGTTCAGAAGAAATATCGATTGAGCGTGGATTAAGACAGGGTTCAGTTTAAAAATCAAAACAAGACTTCTCAAAGGCTACGTCTTTTCAGTGCTTCTGTATGGGGGCGGAGTCTTGGACTGTAACGAGGGCATCATGTAAAGGGTTGGAAGCCTTCGAGATGTAGCTTTACAGGCGCATGCTTAGAATATCAACAGAAGTCTACAGTATCTCATGTACTTCTGGTAAATCCTATATTGGCGAAACAAGCAGAAAAATGTACTGCAATTAAAGAACAATAATGGGCAGTAAGTTTTCCTCACATTTCCACTTCATCGTTTGCAGAACACCAGCATGAGACAAGACACCAGGTGACCATTTAAAGATTTTTGTAACAACTTTCTTGATCTATCCTATTTGAAAGGACTCCTGAGCTCCCTGTTCGGGAGTCGATTGAAATATCGAGTCATCCCAACAACTTTAATTGTGACTCTGCTTTTTATCTCTCACCAGTCTGGGAACAGATCAACCATGAAGACCGGTCCACTAAGACAAAAAGGCGTGTGCAAGCCGAATTAACTCAGTTTCGTGCTAGATTCCGAAGCAGTCAGTTATGGGAATCGGCTCTGAAGAAGCTGACAGCATGATCACTTGGCCAATTGAGACAGGAAAAAATTTAGAAGTCTAAAACCCTATTTTGTAAAAACTTACTTGTTGAGTTTTTGTTTGTTTTTCGTAACCGGCTTCATTATAATAGGGTTCCGAAACTAATATAAGGCCTTGTATGGAAACTATTAATTGTAAAAGCGTGCTATTCGGACCCCACACTTCTGTTCCCTTGCCCATCCATGTGCCTAGGAGCGAAACACATACTTTTCCTAAAAAAAAATGTTATTTAATTTTGAAATACTGCTGATAAAGTTTGAATATGGTTCTGAAAGAATATGGTTTGTTATTAAATACGCAGGATATAGGGTGAAAAATCTCGAGACTTTTGAAGAAAAAAACAGTGTTTTTCCCATTTGGATACCTTTTATGCAATACAATTTGTCGAGCTCTCTGAAATAAGCCTCAGTTTTCCATCAGACTTCTTCATTAGAGCCAAATCTCTTTCCTTCAAGCCACCTTTCCAAATAGCAGCTTACACATCTGTATGGATTTTCAATAAGGGTAATGTAGCAGTTTTAAAGATTTTCTTGCTCATGAGTTCGTCGCGACGTAGGACGAGAAGCGTGTGTTTATTGCCGAGCAACGTGCGCAAGAGGCCACTAAAGAGGGAAAGATGGCTCGTAGGCAACATCAAGTCGACGTCCTCGAGGCTGCTGCAGATACAGAAGGGTCAATTTATGGCCCTGGAATCGATGACTCCACGTAAATCCGAAAAAAATAATTTTATCCGTCAAAAACATAGGCATATAACTTTAAACGCGATTATCTCAAAACTGTGGTTTTTAAAAACTACCGTTACGGTGAGCAAGATATCTTGGAAACCATTTCACCGATCGATTTGAAATTTCACGTGCTTGTTTAAAATTAAAATGGCTCCCTCGTGAACGAAGGAGTTTTAATTTGGACCAAAATTTCTATTTTTTTTTTTAACCAAAAAACAGAATTTTTGGTACAAATAAACTCGAAATTTTTGGAAAAATCGTCGCATTTTTATAAATATTAAGATTCTGCTATACCCTTCGGTCACGAGGGAGCCATAGCAATATACTGAAGAAATCTTTTTGATTTTTTGTTTTCAGATAAGCCGTTCCAGAATTATCATGCATAGTCCTTTCTTACCTTCTACATATAAATTAGGATTCAGCCTCTCCGAACTATAACTAATATAGTGGACCAGTGGCGGTGATCTCGGATAATCAGCGCTCAGTTGTATATCGAAAAGGAACAGTCCGTCTTCGTACGGGGTTTTAGCCGGACCCCGAATCATGACGCTCAACAAATCTATCCTGTCGCTATACGATCGTACCCATACGTTCGCGGGTAGAGATTCTTTTAATAACATATATTCCTTCATCACAGCCTTAAGAAACCTAAAAATTATTAATAAAATAGTTGTTATTTACGTTTCAAGTACTAAAAGTAATATCCTGCAGCGTGAGAAGAATTTAAAAGCTACTACTCCTTCTATAACATTGCCACTGCCGAAATATGACGCAAGCTAAATTAATTGTGCATTCATATGTCATTTCTATATTATTGCTTATTAGTCAAATTGTTTATTTAAATCGAAATTCCTAATCCCTTTTTTATATCCTTAAAAAAATAATTGTTTTGAATTGTGCCCAGGTTTACAGCATAGATAACCCCTTCGTTCGATGAAAATTTCTCCTCCCTCCCCAAGTTAATTTCTGAAGTTAGGAAACAAAAAAAGTTACTTGGGGCAACATCTGGAGAATAGGGTGGTTAAGGAACTATTATCCTGGTGAAGAAGCACTTTTTTTCTGCTTTAACTCATTATGCAAACGGTCCAATAACGTTGCGTAATATCGGCCAGTTTTACCGTTTTCCAAATAATCGATCATAAGGATACTCTGCGAGTCCCAAAAAACAGTTCACTATCTTTTTTTTTTATCGGCCTAGCACGCGTGCTGCACGCAAATCGCTAAAGCGCTACAGGAGCGACACGTGTGCGGAAAAAGCGATTCACGTTGGTGTTGAATCGCTGTAAATTGTGACGTATGATTTTGAAAACACAACCGGTTTGGTCTTTGTTACATTTATATGTAGGCCAAATTGCTCACTCCGACTAACTGTGAGATTCATGATGCTATGCAGATCGGGTACATTATCAGCCACAATAACGGTGTCGTCTGCATATCTTAGATTGTTAATCATGATGCCATTCACTTTAATTCCCGTTGCAATCTGGGCTAAAGCTTCTTTGAAAACAGCCCCCGAATGGCGGTTGAAGAGAAGCGGAGACAAAATACATCGCTGTCTCACTTCTTTCTTGATAGAAGCGCCCTCGGATAGGCTTTGTTCGATTTTTACTTTCGATGTCTGATGCCAATACTCTCCGCGGTCAACACCCGAGGCACATAGGATCTTTTTAGCGTGTTTGACACAATCAAAGGCCTTACGATAGGCAATGAAACACGCAAACGCATTTACGTTTACGTCCCTACATCATTAAGAGCGGTTTAAAGATCGTATGCGAATATTTAATACTCGCCCTGATTTGATCTGAGTTTGATTTAAAGCGCAATTTTTATACATACGAGGCTGGTTTGAAAAGTCCGTGCAAAAATAAAAACTACTTATGTGTTTGGGGTAAACCTTTTTTTATTTTTCGACATAGTCTCCTTTTAGGCTTATACATTTCGTCCAACGATGTTCTAGTTTGTTGATCCCTTCCGAATAATAGGATTTGTCCAAGTCTGCAAAATATCCATTAGTGTCTGCAATCACCTCCTCGTTTGAATAAAATCTTTGTCCCGCCAGCCATTTCTTCAAATTGGGGAACAAATAGTAGTCCGAGGGAGCCAAGTCTGGAGAATAGGGGGGATGTGAAACGAGTTGGAATCCTATTTCCATTAATTTTGCGACCACAACTGCTGAGGTGTGTGCTGGTGCGTTGTCGTGATGGAAAAGGACTTTCTTGTGGGCCAATCGCGGGCGTTTTTCTTGCAGCTCGGTTTTCAAACGGTCCAATAACGATGAATAATATTCACCTGTAATAGTTTTACCCTTTTCCAGATAGTCGATGAGGATTATCCCTTGCGAATCCCAAAAGACAGTCGCCATAACCTTTCCGGCCGAAGGAACGGTCTTCGCCTTTTTTGGTGCAGATTCCCCCTTGGTAACCCATTGTTTAGATTGTTGTTTGGTCTCAGGAGTATAGTAATGTATCCATGTTTCATCCACAGTGACGAAACGACGCTTAAAGTCCTCCGGATTCTTCTGGGACAGCTGCAAACCTTCCTTGCAACACTTCACACGATTCCGTTTTTGGTCAAGCGTGAGCAATCGCGGCACCCATCTTGCGGATAGCTTTCTCATGTCCAAATGTTTATGCAAAATATTATGTACCCGTTCAGTCGAGATGCCCACAGCACTAGCAATCTCACGCACCTTAACTCTTCTGTCATCCATCACCATATCATGGATTTGATCAATGATTTCTGGAGTCGTAACCTCCACAGGCCGTCCAGAACGTTCAGCGTCACTTGTGCCCATATGGCCAGTCCGAAAATTTTGAAACCACTTATAAACCGTTCTAATCGAAGGTGCAGAGTCACCATAATGTTTATCAAGCTTCTCTTTAGTCTCCTGAGGCGTTTTGCCTTTCATAAAGTAATGTTTAATCACCACACGAAATTCTTTTTCGTCCATTTCTTGAAAATCACTCGACTTCCTTGATTCACACGAATGCCAAACACAAAGAAATAGACCAATATGGCTGAAACTTGGTGTGCGTTCATTCAAGAGATGCTACTAACTAAACATTACCTCGATACGCGCCGGTGGTGCCATCTCTCGGACTTTGCACGGACTTTTCAAACCAGCCTCGTATACTACCGTCAGAAAGTATTTGCCCACCCAGAAATTTCAATGTAACTGCCAAAATTTAATACCTAATTAAACCCTTTTATTATATTAGGTAAATTTAATTGTTCTTAACAAGTGTCCATCATAAAATTGTTTAGATAAGCCTTTTTGGTGAAATCACAAATTAAAAACCAATTAGAACAAATTTCCAAGTTTTGCATGATAATCGTGTTGAGGCAATTTCTGAGAAATCCAGTTGAAGAAAGACCTCATTTCAAGTTTCTAGGGACTATGGAAATTCCTAGTGACATTTTATGACAAAAACTATGCTATAAATACCATTGCCCTCTTGGAAATTAACTATTCGCAAACAATACTTTGTCATTGATACAGGCCCAATTGTTTTGTGAAAATACCAAAAACGAAAGAAGTTTCCGTTGAAAATTGGGCTCTGATAATTGCGAGACATCAAAATGGTCACTCGAGTCGACAAATCGCGAGTAATATGTGGATGCCAAGGAGAACGGTGGATCACATCGTAAAGAAATTTCCCGCGGCTTATGGAATTCACAACCAAAAACGTTCAGGGAAGCCTCGAAAAACTGGAGACACAGCTATAACAATGTCCAGCAGACGTAATCGCCGCCTAACCGCACCAGAAATCACGGCTCAACTAAACCTGGAGCGGTCAATCCCCATCAGCTTGGCAACCGTGAAGAACAGGTTAGCAGAAGGTAGACTACACGGGAGAGTTGAGGAAACCACATCTTAGGCCACCGAATAAACGTAAACGATTAAAATGGGCCCGAGAACATGAAAATTGGACATCAGAACAATGGAATTCCGTCCATTGAAGCGACGAATCTAAATTCGAAATTTTCGGTTCAAATCGACCAGTTTACGTGCAGTGGTCAGCTGGAGAGAGGATGTTGGAAGCCTGTCAGTTGCCTACAGTAAAACATGGTGGAGGTTCAGTAATGGTTTGGGGTTGTTTTGGCAACGGTAAAGTTGGAAAAATCTTTAGGATAAAAGGAATCATGCGAAAAGAACAGTATCAAGAAATTTTGCTAACTCAAATGCTTCCCTTTAGAAGATATATTTTTACAGGGAAAATTTATTTTTCAGCATGACAACGACCTTAAACATTCTGCTAAACAAATTAGAGAACTTTTGGACCAATGGAAATCCGATGATGTCCTGGAAGTGATGACTTGGCCTCCACAATCACCCGACTTGAAAAACACTTGTGGGAATTTTTACAAGCAGAATGGGTTAAAATAACCGAAGAAACTCTGAAGAAACTACTGGACAGAATGCCGAAACTCTGTAAAGCGGTAATTAAAAACAAAGGAGGTCACATAGATGAGAAAAATCCTGGAAAATCATGAATATTTTTCTGATTTTCTAGACTGTAAATAATAGGAAAATAAAAAATAATTCAATAAAATTAAAAAATATATATTATCTGGGTTTTTGTTTGTCTTGGGACTGAAATAACTAGGTGGGCAAATACTTTCTGACGATGGTGTACATTACATAAAAAAAAACTAAACATGAAAACTTACTTTTGTAAATCGCTAGTTTCAAATTTGCTAGTATAATAATGGTGAGTTACCGGCGCCTCTTCTATCGTAATATACCACTCGTTCTCGCCGCCAGGCGGCGTGCCCAATGATTTGTCTCCCGCAGTTATCTTCTTGGGTTTCAACGGACTTAGGACCGAAAATGAGTCGTCGGGCGTGGTCGGAAAACTTGGCAACGGCGTCGAGCTGGCCGGTGTTGCAATACTTTCAGTAGCCTACAATAAAAAATAAATATTCTTAAAGTTTTGAAACTCGGGAAGGCAATGGCAAATCACCCTTAGTATCATGCTTAGTAAAGCCCTCTCACTTTGGCCGTTCAGAACCGGCATTAAACTGTATGTCTGTGGAACATTTAGAAAGACATCAGAGGCAAAGGCGAGAGGGGCGCTTACGTTAGTCGCGGATATGACACTTCAAGAAGCTTTGAAATAATTCAACGCAATCGTTGTATACTATGGTGTTGTGGTATGGTTTAGGGAAGCTTATAGTTAGACGAACGTTAACGTTGCGGAACCCGACATCGTTATGTCGGAGCAATCCATTTCTCTGGCATCGTCACTCAATTTGCTGGACATTAATTTGGGAACAAATACAGAAGTCACTAGCAACCTTTATTTTTTGGAACTTCGAAGAACGTTTGGCGATTTCAGTCTATTCTACAAGTACCTTCGTGGAAAGTGTTCGATGGATGTAGCCCGCTTAATTCCTCTCAAAACGATGCATGTCAGGAAAACACGCGCTTGTCACTCCTTATAAGACCGTGTTCAAGCAGTCTTTTATACGGAAAAACCTATTCCTTTGGAATGATTGGCCCAAAACTGTTTTTCCCACTGTGTATTTACAGCGATTTAAGATTAACCACTCAGCTTATTGACGAGCCGACACGGACCCCTGATCGAGATGGAGAGTTCGCCAGTCTTCTTGATCTGTTATTAACCACCATTCCAAAGATTTACGCTGTCTCCGTAAATCCACCGTTAGGTTCTTTAGACCATAAACTGACTTCGACATCGAGTATCCTACCAATCAGTGGATTTGGCCCTACATATCTGCTAAATGGGAATATTTTCGAGTTTCTCCTTGGTTAGACGTTTGTTTTCGATCCGACGACCCATCTGACTGAGCTAAGGAGGTTTCCGATGTTATTTTGGCCGGTATGGACACTTACATTCCTTTTCGAAGATATACCCTTCCAACGGCAAGCCTTAGTTTGACCGAAAATGCAAAGAAGCTGTTGCTTCTAAACAATTTGCCTACCGACAATGGCGTGAAAATCCTAACGTCATAAATCGTTGTTCGTGCTCGGAACAAATGCAAAGAAATTATCGACGAAATTAAGGAGGCGCAGAATCAACGAATTAGAAATAAACTTCTTGCTTGCCCCCACAATTCTAGGTCCTTTTGGTCAGTCCCTAAGGCAGTTAGTCAAAATTTCATCAAATCCACTGTACCGTTTGAAAAAATGTTGCCCCAAGCTTGGGCGTAATTTTGTAGCGTGTGAAATGGTGATTAATTGCGCCCCACGTACACTGCGTCATTTTGTAAGATGTGAAAAAGTGTTCTCAGTTTGAGGCATCTTTTTTTTGTACCCTGTGAGAAGTTGTTTGTCCCACGCTTGAGCGCAATTTTGTAACATTGGAACTTGCCCGCACGTTGTGGTGTCATTTTGTAGCCTATGAAAAAGTGTTTAATTGCGCCCCACGTACACTGCGTCATTTTGTACCGTTTGAATATTGGACGCCCCAAGCTTGAGCACAATTTTCTTGCAGCCCCGCTTTAATTTCTGATAATGAATTGAGTGAAACCTGATTTTAAAGGAACTAAAGAAATTAAAGAAACACTAGCTCAGTTTTCTTTGGTAGAGAGATATGGGTAAGAGATATTTGTCTTACGTCTTTTTGGAATTATTTTCTATTTTTTAAAAAGCCTCAGTTGTACAAGTTTTTTGGGCACCACTCATTTTAAAATAGAAAGGATTTAACTTCAGCTAAAAAAATGAGAAAAAACTGAAGTGTTTTATGGATATTACTAAAAAGAATTAGTCTAGTACAACTTATCCTGAAAAGAAAAATAAGTATTCAGTGAGACACTAGCTTTAATCAACAAAAAGAAAATTTATTCATGTTTTAAAATGAAAAGTTCTAACCTTTACAGTTTTACCTAACAAATTCTAGCCTAACTAGTAGTTGTTACATTAAAATTTTAGACTATTATAACCCCCGAAGACGAGAAATCGTGCTTTACACTTCACTTTTTAGTCTGTTTTACATTGCAGTTAAGGCGCTACTCTCGAATAAGTCTATTGAAGGGAGTTTTGTTGACTTACTGTTTTTTATTCCTGCTGTGATCGACTACGCCCGATTTCACACTTTTTCTTAACAAACACTTAGAAAGCCCACTACGGCTTTTAGTTAAGACACTGGTGCTTTTACTTAGCGGCTCTGATGGAAATTAGCCTACTTCGGCTAGATGGAAAATAGCCTCTCGGCTAGACGGTACTGCCTGGCTGCGGCTAGATGGAAAACAGCCCGGCAGCGGCTTGATGGTACTGCCTGGTTGCGGCTAGATGGAAAACAACCTAGATTTACGGTCTGCGGAGCCTTAAATAATCGTGCGACTTTTGCCAGTAATATCACGACGCTCCAATCAAAACTGCCGATCAAACATTTCACCAATCGCGGCGTAGCGAGAGGTTGGGTCAGGAACCCGCACAACACACTATACCGGACGTCTTGGAATCCCTGTTTAATATACCGCCCGATACAAAAATGAAAATAAGTACAATTTGAAATGGAAAAATCAGTAACATTACATGGTCTTAAAATCTAGGAAAAAATGAATGTTACACCACTATACCACCACTCACACGGCCAGATAATTCTATTGCAACAACACCTGTTGAGAAAGCGAACTTGTTGGCTGAACTCTTTGCTGCATATTCTACTGATGATTTCCAAGGAAAAACACCACCTACTATTCCCATAGTGCGGTCAAGGATGTCCGATATTGTCTTTAGATAGCGTATCATAAAACGTATTTTAATGAAGCTAGACACAAAAAAAAGCTTTTGGTACTGACGAAATACATGTCTTCAAAACCGCGCGAGAGAACTAACACTAGTTTTTTTATAGACTTTTCAACCTATCCTACAGAAAAAGAATATTTCCTTCCTGCTAGAACGCGCCACAGTTTAGCCGATACCCCAAAAAAGCAAGAAGACCTTGCCAAACAACTACCGCACTGCTTTCAATAATATTGAAAGTCTTGAAAAAAGCTATTAAAATATCTTGAAAGATTCAATATTAATATGGCTCTCGTAAACATAGATAGATCAACAGGAGATCTTCTAATGTATGTCATGTATGTTTGGAGCACCGCAATTGAACACTATGTGTTTGGTACGATGGATTGTTGGCTAAGTTAGGCTCTTCTGGTATGTCTGAAAAGTTCTGTTTATGGTTCTCAAGTTTTCTCAAAGAGCGTTCTTCACGAGTGGCAATCGATGGGTTTCTTTCTTAAACCTTCACTATCAACGCCGATGTGCCCAAAGCTCCTACTCCCTTTCTCATTTACATTAACAATTTGCTGGAAAAGACCAGGAATCCAGACTAAAGCTTTGCAGATGACAGTACGCTTATCTCATCATTCACTTTAAATGCTCGAACAGCGGCTACTCATGAAAATATCAGCAGACTTTAAGGATTTCCCTGCAGCACGCATGCTGTGCCCATAAAAAAACCGTAAATCGTTTTTTCGCACACACGTCGCTCCTGTAGCGCATTAGTGATTTTGTTGCAGCATGTGCTATGCCTATTTAAAAAGGTAAATCGGAGAGAGATATCCTTTTTGCCAAAACTATTTAAGGTCTGAGTAATATTAGTCACACGTTACCTACAGTTTAATGTGAGATCTGAATCACATGATCGGCAGATACTTCTTTCAACCTGTTGTCTCACAGTCTTGTTCTACACTTTAATATACAGTCATTATTTGGTTGTCTGTGGTTCCGTGTATGTAGAGCAATAAACCATTTTTCATAAATTACTGTATTTTAAAAATAACACATATTTCCCACAATCAATGATAAGTCTTACTAATTGTTCTTTAGTGTTTCATATGGAAGACTTATGGGATCACTTCGGTGTCCGTCTGTCTGCAATATCCGATTTTCCCCGAAAATATTTGACATTAGGTAACGTGGGGGGGGGCACCCTCCTCGGATAACTGAAAACTCGGATATTCCGGATTTATTTTTTATTCATTCAAAAAATAAATACAAATACTTTAAACCGATGTATTAACGTTTTTAACATATAAATAGGTACATACATTATAAAACAGTGAAATAGGTATCTATGCGCTTCTGTTTCATATTGCATCTTCTTTTTCTCGCTGCAATGTTTCTCCATCTATTAAGAAGAAGCAAATCCGCTGGGGTTGTCTCTGGCTGGTGTTCGATATACCTCAAAGCTTTTTCCAAAGAAGCAAAACCTTCTTGATGAGAGATCTTAGTGGGAGACTGCTCATCCACTGCCGCTTCGTCATACTCATTTCTTCTTCTAAATCATCTGCTGTAATCCATTCAACAACATCTTCTCTTGTCACATTTTCGCAACCTTTTAATTTTTGCATTAATTCAAATTAACTTTTTTTTCTTTTTCTTCTATCTAGCTGTCAAAATTTGAACAGGACATTTCTTCATGGCTTCTCAATTTCAAAGCTAATTCATTTAATGGAATATCATCTTCACTGTCATTATAGTCTTCAAAATCAATAACTTTTGACCAAGATTTTTGAATAGTGGTAGTACGCACAGAATCCCAAGCTTGATACCCAATAAATAACATTTTTCAGTGTAACCTTTCTCATCCCATTGATAATATCCTCCTTTTCTGTGTATTCTAACAGATGTTCAAGATATAAACGCCTATAATTTTTTTTAATGTTTTCGAGGATGCTTTGATCCATTGGTTGCATTATGCTGGTTACATTTGGAGGAAAAAATGTTACAACAATTTCGCTCACATGAAGTCCTTCTCCAGGGTGAGAGGGGGCATTATCCATTAATAAAATTGCGTTAATAGAAAGACGGTTTCTGTTCAAAAATTTAGTCACAGATGGCACGAACTCTTCTTCGAACCAGTTAGTAAATAAGGTCGCATCCATCCATGCGCTCTTCTGACTTTTGTAATAGACTGGTAGGGCTTTGGGTGAGATGTCTTTTAAAGCTCTTGGACGTGCAGACTTGCCAATCATCATCAGTGGGATTTTATGCTTGCCAGATGCATTGAAACATACCATCATAGTTAATCTTTCCTTACTTCGTTTGTGCTCAGGAGCTGATTTTGCCTGTCGAGATGCCAATGTTTTTGATGGAAGCATTTTATAATTCTGACCAATTTCGTCACAGTTGTAAATTTGATCACATGTGTATCCACAATCTTCGATTTGCTTTTTAAAGTTCTGCTTAAACTTCTCAATTGATGACACATCAGCAGAAAGTTTTTCACCACATACAGTCAGTTGTCGTACACCGTACCGTTTTTTTCCAGCGATCAAGCCATCCAGAACTGGCGGTAAACTGATCTTCTGATATTGTTTTGCTCCATTATAATACGACAAACAAAAATTCAAACAAAGCAGTTCGTATTAATTACACTTAACTACCAGAGCTCCAACCAAATAAATTAGGTGAGTATACTCGTACTTCTCCACTTCTCCGTAGTAAACGCTATAACGCACTGCATTCACGCAAATTGACGTGCTGAAAGAGTCCAAAAACATAAATAGGGGAACCCCTCACACGGGCCGGGGGGATTCCCCGAAGGCCCCGACGATTTTAAATGGAAATATGTACATACATATTTTAGAAGCTCGGTTAATACGTAGCATAGACGCGCGTACCTCGGATAATCAGGTTCTTAGATTGGCTCGGTTAATCCGGAGCTCGGATAATCGCGACTCGGTTAATCGGGGTTCTACTGTATAGGAATTGGTGGTCCAATCAGAGCCGTGTAGTTTTGACAGTTAAATTCTCATTTAAGGGGTTAGTTTGAGGAGTAAAATTGGAAGTGAAAAAAAATTGTTGACAACTCATTTCGGGTGTGTTTTGTGAAGTCATTGATACTGAAACAATTACCGTACAAAACGCTAACTGTCTAAGTCCGACTTGCACTTTTTTTTAATAAACTCACCTTGGTTAATACGCTCAACGCTTGACTACCTCCTATCCTACTTATAATTTCAGCATATGCGAGGTCCATACGAACTTTTAATGTCGATAACAATTCAACGCACAAGTTTTCCTGTGATATATACGAAATGTCAACACTGTCGGGTGTTAAGGGCGTCGTTGGTGCTAAAAAATATGAGAAATTAATTCAAAAGGAAAAAAAAACCGCAGGCATGCCCTTCTCGATCGTTTTAAGAAAAATTCTAATTATTTTTAAAAAAAGGTAGCATCAAAAATAGGCTTTAATAAATTCAACGATTTATTTCAACGTTCTTTAAAACTGAAAAATTAAAAAATGTAATGAAAGACTTGTTTTTGTCAAATTTCCACTTTATTTAGTTTCACTGAAACTGTATGACGTGTTTCGCTATACTATAGCTTCGTCTGATACAAAATGATATTTGAATATTAGTGTTGTTACAATTTATACAAATACCCTAAGGTAGATAGGTAATAAAATTAATACTATATGCTAATGAATATTGCTGGGAAATCCATTCTGAATATTAATTGTATAAATTGAGTAAAAGTGAGTTACCATGGACCACACAGGTATCTTTTTGTTCGTTTAATATTATGTCTGAATTTTTAATTCTATTTATTTCTAAATTTTCTAACAGGTTTAATTTTACGCCTTTGTTTTGTATGTGTAAAATTTTAAATTTATCGTCAAAAAGATGATTTGATTCTGTTAAATGATTACTGTATGCTGAGTCGTTTTTGTTTTTTAAATAGCTTCTTTTATGTTCTGAAATCCGAGTTTCGAATGAGCGACCTGTCTGACCTATGTAACTTTTATGACAAGAACCACAATTCAACTGATACACTCCAGATTTTTTTGATATATTTTGTTTTCCCTTTGCGATTTTAATGAATTTTCCTAACGAGTTGTTTGTTCTAAAAGCTATGTTGATATTATATTTGTTTAAGTGGTTTTTAATTTTCTCTGACGTGTTACCAAAATAGGTTAAAACATTATATTTTTTCCCTGTGTTTTCTTCCTTGGCGAAGAATTTTTTGTTTAGAATTGAGTCTAAGGTGTCAGGAGAATATCCGTTGTTAACAGCAATTTGTTTTATTAGATTTAATCTTTAATAAAATCATCTACAGATAAGGGGACACTTACAAGTCTATGCAACATACTGTGGTAAGCTGCCAATTTCTGTTGTAGGGGGTGAGCTGATTTTATGTTTATTGTAGTATCTGTATGTGAGGGTTTGTGAAAAATAGAGAATTTGTGTTTGTTGTAATGTCTGGTTATTGTTAAGTCAAGAATATTAATTTTATTGTCGACTTCTAGTTCCATAGTGAATTTAATATTTTAATGTATTGAGTTTATATAGTTAAAAACATTGTCAAGTTGACGCTCTGTACCATTAAAACAAGCAAAGATGTCGTCTACATATCGGTACCAATACAAAAATGATTTGCTAAATTCTTGTCGATGTATTTGTTTCACACACACACATCGACATACAATCATCGCCAAGAATTTAGCAAATCATTTTTGTATTGTATCTAATAAAACAAATTGCTGTTAACAACGGATATTCTCCTGACACCATAGACTCAATTCTAAACAAAAAATTAAAAAATAAAGCTATTTCTTTAGTATACCCCAAGGAAAAAAACACAGGGAAAAAATATAATGTATTAACCTATTTTGGTAACACGTCAGAGAAAATTAAAAACGACTTAAACAAATGTAATATCGACATCATTTTAGAACAAACAACTCGTTAGGAAAATTCATTAAAAAACGCAAAGGGAAAACAAAATAGATCAAAAAAAATCTGGAGTGTATCAGTTGAATTATGGTTCTTGTCATAAAAGTTACATAGGTCAGACAGGTCGTTCATTCGAAACTCGGATTTCAGAATATAAAAGAAGCTATTTAAAAAACAAAACTGTCTCAGCGTACAGTAATCATTTAACAGAATCAAATCATCTTTTTGACGATAAATTTAAAATTCTACACATACAAAACAAAGGCGTAAAATTAAACCTATTAGAAAATTTAGAAATAAATAGAATTAAAAATTCAGACATAATCTTAAACGAACAAAAAGATACCTGTCTGGCCCATGGTAACTCACCTTTACTCAATTTATACAATTAATATTCAGAATGGATTTCCCAGCAATATTCATTAGCAAATAGTATTAATATTTTATTACCTATCTACCTTAGGGTATTTGTATAAATTGTAACAACACTAATATTCAAATATCATTTTGTATCAGACGAAGCTATAGTATAGCGAAACGCGTCATATAGTTTCAGTGAAACTAAATAAAGTGGAAATTTGACAAAAATTAGTCTTTCATTACATTCGTTATGAATTTCCATCAAGTAACAGCCACAACCATTCAAAGCTGAAAAATTAAAAATTAATGCAGGTTACTTACCAGTAGGTTCCTTATTTCCCTCCTTCTTTTCAATCTCTGCGTTAATTCTATTCTCTAACTTAATCATTTTCTTAATGTTTTCGGATTCGGCTACTTTAATTTTTGTCATACTTAGGCCGCTTTCGCTCGAAAATAACCTACCCCTAAGTTCTATGTTTTGTGCTTTTGCCTTGTCTTTGGCTTGCATTAACAAAGCCTAAAAAAAATTAAATGAAAAGACACTTTCAAGCGATTTATTACCATTGTACTGCTTTTGACTGTATGGGATATTTTCTGTTTTAAGGCTTTTTTTAGCAAACGCTTAGATCTAAAGCACTACAGGAGCGGCGCCTGTACGTACCGTCAAACGGGGTGACTTCGGACAGTGGAGGCGACTTTGGACAATCGGTAGTTCGCTACTTATTCGTATTTTACCGAATGTATGCATTTTATCGTCACTGTTTTAATGCAAGCTCATACTTGCCAGTATTCTTTCAACCACGGTGGCCGTGGGTCGCGCTGCAAGCTAAACTACGCCACGTGCTACGCTTTTACTGGAAAACTGAATTTAGTGACTACACAAATAGTGAAAAAGTAAGTATTCTGCACAGAACTACTTAAAATCTGCACCATTTCCGACTATTTTGCTTATTATTACAACTATTTAAAAATCATTTAACAAAGAAATTTTTTTTTTTCTAGAATAGTTTTTTTTATACAGGCCTGTAACAAAAAAACTGTCTTTTAAGGGGGGACTTTGGACAATGCCACGAAAGTATAGAAAAGTGTTAGGCGGCCGTAGTTATCAGAACTACAATCAAGATAACCTAAAAAAAGCTATAGAAGTTAAAAACCGAACAAAGTCTTTAAGAAAAGCGTCAGAATTCTATGGTGTTCCAAAATCGACCATAAGCAACGGGGTCAATGAAAAACATACAAAAAAAAATAGGAGGTCAAAGTGTTCTTAATGTTGTCGAAGAAAATCGTCTAGTTTTGTTAATACAAAGTGCCTGTGAATGGGGATTTCCACTAACTGAGTATGATATCAGAGAAACAGTAAAGCAATACTTGAATAGAAAAGGTGTTAATATTGAAAAATTCCATGATAATATGCTCGGACGCGATTGAATAAAATCCTTTCTGTCTCGTCATAAAGAATTAACTGTAAGATTAAGTCTAAATATAAAAGGGCTTCGTGGGCAAGTTTCTGTCCAAACTATAACTGAATATTTTACGGAACTAGAAAAAGCATTAGAGAATGTCGATGCAGCAAACATTGTTAACTATGACGAGACCAACTGATACTGGTAAAGCCAAGGTCGTTTGTAAACGCGGTGTAAAACACTGCGACAGAATTATGGATTCAACAAAGACAAGCATAAGTGTGATGATGTCTGCTTCAGCAAGTGGAGAACTTTTACTACCTTTTGTTGTATACAAGGCTAAGCATCGATATCAAGAATGGGATGGTCCTCCTGGATGTGAATATAGCATTAGTAAGTCGGGTTGGTTCGAGGCAGCAACGTTTTACGAGTGGTTTAGTAAAATACTATTGTCATATTTTCGAAACAAGGAGTGAACCTAGCTACTGATTGGAGATAACCTTTCCAGCCATTTAACCATAAAAGTTATAGAGGAATGTCATAAAAATGATATAAAATTCATTTTGTTGCCACCAAACTCGACACATATGTGTCAACCCCTTGATGTGTCGTTTTTTGGGCCTTTAAAGAAGGGTTGGCGAAAAATATTGACGGAATGGAAATACCAGAGGAAAGGTGCTTTTCAGAAATCATACTTTCCACAGCTAAGTCCGAAGCAAATATTCTTTCTGGATTTCGAGGATGTGGAATAGTTCCGTTCAATCCGCAAGAAGTCATCAAACCAAACCATATGAGGAGCGATGAAGAAAGGCAGGGTACTACTATGCTTGATCAATCTTTATTGGATTTCTTAAAAGAAAACAGAAACCCTCAGGAAAATAACAAAAAAGGAAAACGAAAGCGGATAAATGTACCACCTGGTCGAGAAATTAGTAAATGCAGCTCTAGCAAGACCTTCAACTTTAGGTTGTCAAAAAACTACAAAATCTTCCCAATCTATTGCTTTCGAGAGTGATCCTTCATGTGATTCGGATTTGGAGTCAATGCCATTGAAAACACTCATACAAAGTCAAAAGAAGGCGAAGACAACAGAAACTGGGATCATTGCTATTCCTGTAAATAACTCCACGAAGAACAAATATTATGTAGGAAAAATTATTAGTAAACAAGGAAATCATATACATGTGAAGTTTCTAAGAAAGAAGAACACCGGAGAAGGTTGTGTTTTTGTATTTCCAATCATAGATGTTGAAAGCGATATTGTAGCAGAAGACATTTTTCAAAAATTAATCATACTCGAGCAACGCAGAGACCGTTATACTTTTGAAAATTTACCTATGAATAACTACAGTTCTTATTAAACGCATTTGTTATGTATATAAAAATATGTGTTATGTGTATAAAAATATGTGTACTTTTCGAGATAAGGTAGGGGGACAGCGATGTTTCGCGATTTTTTAAAAGTAATACGAAGAAAAGTGTGCGCAAGTATTACATTATATATATATATATATATATATATATATATATATATATATATATATATATATATATACACTCGATGACCTAGTAAAAAAAATTTTTTTCACTTCCGATTTCACCCCTGAAAACGAACCTCTTAAGTCAAAATTTTTATACGAGTATTACGGTGGTATAAAATGATCAGTGACTTCACAAAACACACCTCAAATGAGTTTTCAACAAAGTTTGATTCCAATCTTTACTGAAATCTGATGACCTTGAAATTTTTGTTTTTTTTTAAATACCAGATAAATTATTAAAGGTAATGCACTCGTGATAATTTTCGTTCAATCTACCCCCCGTGGAGAATATTCCAGGAATTTTTCAAAATTTTTTGATAAGTACTTTTCGAGATAAGGCGCGGGACAGCTATTTTTCGCGATTTTTTGAAAATAATACAAAGAAAAGTGCGCGCAAGTATTACATTATATATATATTTTTTACTCATGTTTTCACAACCTTTCATTTGACACCACACTCGATGACCTAGTAAAAAAACTTTTTTTTTCACTTCCGATTTCACCCCCCAAAATTAACCCCTTAAGTCAAAATTTAACTTTCAAAACTACATGGCTCTGATGAGGCCATCAATTCCTATATTATTACCAAATTTCAAGTTTCTATGACAAATAGTTTCGGAGAAAATCGGGTGTGACAGACAGACAGACAGACAGACACCGAAGTGATCTTATAAGTGTTCCGTACGGAACACTAAAAATAAAATTTCCAATGGCGTAAAATAAAATCTGTGCTAGTATTTGGATTCTACGATAATTCAACTACACTTGGTAAAAAATATATTCTGGGTATTATTTTAGTTTGGAAGAAATATGAAGAAAACTAAAAAACTGTCCGAAGTCACCCCGTTTGACGGTACTTTCTACATTGTCAATGGACACCATTTTTAATGGGCCGCACAAATAGGGGGAATATTAGTTCTATTGACTATCCTACATCTACATCTTATACTGGCGATATTATTAAACTACCGAGATAGTCCAAATTTAAAATTCATATTTTATTTGAATTTTATAATGCTATTTCTGAACAAGGATGGGGAAATGGCCTTAGTAAACAAGCACAACCAAAAATGGGTCTAAATGAGACAACCCCTCGGGATACCCAAAGATATTTATCTCGCAAAATTCTACATGACTCACTTTACACACACACACTGCCTAGGATTTGTCAGATAAGATCTAATCCACTTAATAGATGGCCAATATCGGATGTTACTATAGATTTAAATATACCGGTATTCTTAAACTACTAAAAATCTGTGCCTCATTGACATGTGATGCCATCTACGAGAGTCGCCTTTTAAGTTTTTACAATATAATTAGATGGCGCTATTGAGATGTGACATTATCATCGTTGTAAAATTTGACTTTTGTTATTGTTAAAACAGTGGCAGCTCAGAAATTGGCCAGAATTTTGTTTGCAATGAGCGTATAAAAAAACAGTTTTGTGAACAAATGGAAATTTCACGGGAAAGTTTTTTGTTGGATGATTTTTTTACGATTTTAGTAAAGGCCTAGCTCGGTAATAAATCACCATCAGAAAAGACTGTTTACAATTGGTTTGCAGAATTTCGTCACGGTGGTGCTTCCGTCAGCGATGAATTGCGTGAATGTCGGCCAAACTCTGTTATTGTTCCAAAAAACATCGATGTAGTGCACAATATGATTGAACAGGGTCGGCATGTGACTTACCGTGAGAAAAAGGCATCATTAGGCATATCAAAGACTGCAGTATATTCGATATTGCATGAACATTTAGCTGTGAAAAAATCTGTTCCCGATGGATTCCGAATAATTTGACCGAACCTAAAAACAGGCTCGTGTCAATTGGTGTAAGTAAATGCTTACAAAATTCGACCGAGGACATGCAAAATCCGTATACAACATTGTAACAGGAGACTAAATTTGGATATATTCGTACGAGCCGAAAACTAAGCAACGATCAACTGTTTGGGTGTTCCAAGATGAACCGAATCAAACAAAAGTGGTTCGCTCGCGAGGTACTTCCAAGAAAGTAATCGCTTGTTTCATTGGTTATACTGGAATGTTGCAAAAATTGCTTTAGAGGATCGAAAAACAATGCTGAACAACCAATTATTTGACGAAGAAGAACACATCGAATTAATGTCTCAATTCCCGTATTCACTTGATTTTACGCCTAACAACTTTTTTTTGTTCCCGAATGTTAAAAAAATGCGTGGACAGCGATTGTCATCACCTCAAGAAGCTGTTGAATTCTTCCAAAACCATGTTTTTGAGGTACCAACTTCAGAGCGAAAAAAATGTTTCGAGAATTGGTTCGAACGCATGCAAAAGTTTACAAACCTTAGAAGCAAATATTTTGAGAAACAATAAGACGATTTGTACCAAATTTTTCTTTTCTTTCGTTGTTTTCGTAAAAATTTAAAAGGTGGCCCTCGTATTATGTAGAACCTGAATACTTTTAAGAGCTCTAACCTGTATTTTTTTTATACAAAGTATCAGGTAGTTTAGAAGCTAGATTAAAACGTAATTTAAATTACAATATTAAAAATTAATTTCCCACGCAACGCATCACAGATTATCGGATTTTGGTTATTTTATTTGATTTTTTTTCTCCTGATGCGTGCTTAAACAGAGCTTTATACTCTTAAGACAGACTTTAATTATGCATTTTGATTAGTCAAAGTGACGTCACCTATTACAGTGGGTTTTAAACCACTAATGAAATGGGTTTTAAACCACCAATGGGAATGGGTAAATAAAAGTGTTGGTTCTAGGTATAAGTATTTCTGTGGTGCTACACAAATAATAAGTGCTCTCTGTTAACTAAATGGCACTTGGAACATTTGGAATTTCCATTTTCAGTGTTCTGTACAGAGTACTTGTGGGATCACTTCGGTACCCGTCTGTCGCACACGATTTTCTCTGAAACTATTTCACATATAAAGTTGAAATTTAGCACTAATATAGGAATTGATGGCCTCATTGGAGCCGTGTAGTTTTGAAGGTTAAATTTTGACTTAAGAGGTTAGTTTTGGGGGTGAAATTGGAAGTGAAAAAAAAAAAAACCCAAGTTCAAAAATATATATGATGTAATACTTGCGTACATATTTTTTTGTATTATATTTAGAAAATGGTCAAAAATTTCTGTCCTCCTACCCTATCTCGAAAAAAAAAAATGATAAAAAAATTTTGAAAAAATTTTGGAATATTCTTCATAAAATGTAAATTTAGCGAAAATTATTACAAGTGCATTACGTTTAATAATTTATCTGGTATAAAAAAAACCTAAAAGCTATGTTTTATGACAGTATAGTGGACATGAATATATTTTCAGTACCGTGCGTCGCTCCTCTACAGACAAAATAATTTTACTTCATCTGTTTATAACACAGGGGAACAGCTGTTTTGGTGTCGAGGTTTTTTGAGCTGATTCTATATTAATTTGATGTCCTGAATTCAAATAACGTATTCATTTGTACCTAGGAGCTCAAATTTTTAAGATATACAATTTTAGAGAAATATAAGTTACATTATTGTAACTCAAATCCGTAAGTGTAGTAAACAAAAGTAGATACGAAATTTTTATTTTAGTTATACAAAATACAATATTATGTCGTACTTATAAACAAAAAAAAAAACATTGAAGAAATGAAATAGTCACTCAACACTTGGAAAGCTTCTTTTCCGCGACATTCTTGAATGTTTTTTTAAACAGTCCCTTTTTAAAACTCCAGCAGTAATCTGCCATCATGTGCATGTCCCATCTTCCTTGGTAGCGGTCCTCCATAACTTTAATATCTTGGTGAAATCTTTCACCTTGTTCCTCACTCATGTCTCCTAAATTTTCTGGAAAACGGTCTAAGTGGCTGTGTAAATAGTGTATTTTAATACTCATATTGCATCCTAAGGATTTGAAACTATTAAGCATCTTGTTAACCATTTCAACATAGTTTTGAGCTTTATGTTTACCTAGAAAATTTTCTACAACTGCAACAAATGATGTCCAAGCTTCTCGTTCAACTTGATTCATTGAATTTATGAAGGCAGGATCCTTAATTAATTGTCTTATTTGTGGGCCGTCAAATATCCCTGCTTTGAGTTTTTCTGTGCTCAACTGATGCATTTTTTTTACCCCTATATATGCAAAACAAGACCCATTCTTATCAAGAGCCTTTACAAATTGCTTCATTAAGCCCAACTTTATATGTAACGGAGGAAGTATGATTTTTTCTCTTTCAACCAAAGCGTCGTTAATGACATTCTTTTCCCCAACGTCCATGTTTTCTCTCTGAGGCCAATCTTTTCTAACCCAGTGGTGTGTTTTGTCCCTACTATCCCAGAGGCACAAGAAACACGGATATTTCGTGTAACCACTTTGCTGCCCAAGAAGAAAGTTTACCATTTTTAAGTCTACACAAATCATCCATTGATGTTCGTAATACTTTATCTTCTGCAAGACCAAAGCTATGGTATTATATTCTTCTTTCAGTTTCGTTGAGTGAGCTAGTGGTATTGAACCATATTTATTCCCATTATGTAGAAGGACACATTTTAAACTTCGCTTTGAACTGTCAATAAATAGGCGCCAATCATCTGGAATATATTCAGAAAGTCCCATTTCTTTCATGAGTCCCCTAATTTCGTGACAAAATACAAGATTGTCTTCTTGAGAAAAGAATGGTAGCAGATCTTTTTCTCTTGTACGGTAAAAGGTAATTTTGGTTCCTTGTTCCAGTAAATTTTTGTCGTTCAGCCTAGAAGCCAGTACTTCGGAAGCTTTTTTCGATAAATTGAGATCCCTGGTGAGATCATTTAATTCATTTTGATTGAAGCGTTGAGGAACTGATGACGTCCCCTCATAGTAACTGTTAGTTTCATTAGCATCAGAACTTTTATTAGCATCAGAAGAGCGATCAGAGGGAAAATATTCGTCATCAGAGATATGTGGTAGCTGATGAAATGTTGGAATCGGTATTTCATCTGAGTGCGGGATAGGGCGTATTGCCGAGTCTAAATTGGGATAAGTCCACTTACTGCGGTTATTTCGATTGATTCCATTAGTATTTACTAAACAGAAATAACAATCATTAAAGTGGTTTTTTGGTTCTCTCCAAACCAATGGTACGCCGAATTTTAGACATTTTCTTTTCCCGGTAGTCCACTGCCGTAAATGCTCTGTACAAGTTTTACATACGAGATGCGGGGCCCACGTTTTGTCCTGATCACCAAGCTTAACTCCAAAGTATCCAAGATACGCTCGCTTTACAAAGTCAGTAATAGTTTGTCTGTTTTGTTGAAACATGTATTCTCCGCATATATAGCAAAACACATCAGGTTGATTTACACAACTTCTTCTTGAACTGGAACCTGAACTCGTTTTAATTCTGTTCAATAACACAAAAACACTCTTTTCTTAACATAAAATAACACGCCGAATTCGATCTACTCTCATTAGTAAGAACGCACAAACTGACGAGACTTACCCGAGTTAGGTGATTAAAAGGGTCAGTTCAGGTACCTGATAGGCAATGGTTCCACTATTTATAGATTTACCTGGAATTTACTCAATTACAGACTGACAATAAAACCATTGTACCTACATTAATGAATATATAATAATTTTAGAACTCTCATAAATGAATATACTGAATAAAAACCACATTGGTAGATAAGTTGATGTATCTAAAAAAGTAGAGCTGATAGAGAAAAACGGATTGCATGTATAGATTTAGCGTCCCAAATATAGTTAAAATCAGCTCTAAAATCCCAGGCACCAAAACAAAAATATTTTTTTGTTGCCCTGTGTAATTAAACAAATATTTAGGTAGCAAATATTTGTTTAATACTTTTATTACTAGAATCTAGACCGAGCTAGATTGATTTATTTGCTATTAGGTAGCTAAGATGCTATAACTATTATACATTAATGACTAAAAAAACGTGAAAGTACATATTGGATCTTACGATGTCAGGGACCTAATTTACATTACAAGCAATTACGATTCGGAACACTAATTGTGAAAGTTCAACTTATACTTGACCGGTTATTCAGTTGTATTAAGTCATAATGTCCTGAATAACATTTCTAGTTTAAGCATGCCGTAACGAACAAAACATATAAGATATTTGAGGTCTTACCTGAAAATGCTTACTTTTTAAGCTGAAAAACGACGTTCCTAACAACTTATCCAGATAACTAGAGTTTTCGTATACTAATAGTAAGTCTTTGAGTATCTGCAAAATAAAAAAAAAGGTCTCCTAAGTCATTGAAATCGACATTAACTAGAAACTTGAATTGATTCAGCCGATACTTGGTGGAAATCAATAACTAGAAGTTTTGCAAGAAATAAAATACTACTTAAATTTCCACTAAATTTTTAGTGTTCCGTACGGAACACTTATAAGATCACTGCGGTGTCTGTCCGTCTGTCTGTCACACCCGATTTTCTCCGAAACTATTTATCATAGAAAGTTGAAATTTGGTAGTAATATAGGAATTGATGGCCTCATCAGAGCCATGTAGTTTTCAAAGTTAAATTTTGACTTAAGGGGTTAGTTTTGGGGGGTGAAATCGGAAGTGAAAAAAAATTTTTTTTACTAGGTAATCGAGTGTGGTGTCAAATGAAAGCTTGTGAAAACACGAGTAAAAAATATATATATAATGTAATACTTGCGCGCACTTTTCTTTGTATTATTTTTAAAAAATCGCGAAAAATCGCTGTCCACCCGCCTTATCTCGGAAAGTACTTATCAAAAAATTTTGAAAAAATTCTGGAATATTCTCCACGGGGTGTAGATTGCACGAAAATTATCACGAGTGCATTACCTGTAATAATTTATCTGGTATATAAAAAAAAACAGAAATTTCAAGGTCATAAATTTTCAGTAAAGATTGGAAATAAACTTTGTTGAAAACTTATTTAAGGTGTTTTGTGAAGTCACTGATCATTTTATATCACCGTAACATAAATTTTGGCTTAAGGGATTCGTTTTGAGGGGTGAAATCGGAAGTGAAAAAAAATTTTTTTTTAGTAGATCGAGTGTGGTGTCAAATGAAAGCTTGTGAAAACACGAGTAAAAAATATATATATAATGTAATACTTGCGCACACTTTTCTTCGTATTACTTTTAAAAAATCGTGAAAAATCGCTGTCCCCTACCTTATCTCAAAAAGTACTGATCAAAAAATTTTGAAAAAATCCTGGAATATTCTCCAGGGGGTATAGATTGAACGAAAATTATCATTACCTTTAATAATTTATCTGGTATAGAAAAAAACCAAAATTTCAAGGTCACCAGTTTTCAGTGAAGATTGGAAACAAACTTTGTTGAAAACTCATTTGGGTGTGTTCTGTGAAGTCACTGATCATTTTATACCACCCTAACAATTTTTTTATTTTAAAAACAATCAACGTACGGAACACTAATTGTGCAAGTTCAACTTGCACTTGACCGGTTTTTTTATTTTTAACATGTTATCTGAAGGTAGTCCACACAGAATTAGCTTATAGACTCCATTATATTGAATTTCTTACCTTGGATAATGATACAAGGCAAAAAGTAAATATCATACGTGAAAAATATTTAGTTTAGAAGAAAAAACTCAATACGCTCATAAGAAATAATAGCAAAATAACAAACCCTAATAAAAAGTTTATCAAATTCTTTTATAGATTTGTCAATTTAACACAGACAACCTTCTCGACTAATGAAAGTCAATTACTAAATAAAGGTTTCAAACATAACATCGAAGTCAACATCTCTCCAAATAAATTAAATATATTAGTAGTTGATACAGAAGTAGCTCTCAATCATTACTCAAATAATATTAGTAAAAAACACGAGACAGCTACTATACTAAAAAAAGAATTTTAACATCAAAATACTCCAAGACAAGATATTCAAGTAATAAAAGACACTAGAAATAAATTAGCATATATAATATTTACAAAAGCAGACAAAGGTAATCCAGTAATAGCGATTGACAAAGTAGATTATATCCAAAGAACAATAGATTTCTTAAACCCAGATAAATACCCAATTTTAAAATATAATTGAAAGTTATCAGAAAATTATTAAATCAACGATCTCTAATTGTAAAAGTTTGTTTAATGATAAAGATTCTAGAATTCTCACTCTTATGAACCCACAAACATCTAAACTATATTCCCATATTGCAGTCAAGGATGCCCGATGTTGTCTTCAGACAGCGCATCATAAAGCGTATTTTAATGAAGCTAGACACCAAGAAGGCTTCTGGCGCTGACGGAATACCTGCCATAGTTCTCAAAAACTGTGCAAGCGAACTAACACCAGTTTTCTGTAGACTTTTTAACCTATCCTACAGAAAGGGAATATTTCCGTCCTGCTGGAAATGTGCCACGGTTCAGCCGATACCTAAAAAAGGTAAGAAGACCTTGCCAAATAACTACCGACCAGTTGCACTGCTTTCAATAATATCGAAAGTCATGGAAAAGGTTATCAATGAGCATCTTCTAAAATATCTTGAACGATTCAATATTATTAGCGATCACCAATATGGTTTTCGTAAACATAGATCAACAGGAGATCTTCTGACTTATGTAACACATGTTTGGAACAACGCAATTGAACACTTTGGAGAATCTCGAGCGGTTGGTCTTGACATATCCAAGGCATTCGACCGTGTTTGGCACGATGGACTGTTGGCTAAGTTGCGCTCTTATGGTATGTCTGAAAGGTTCTGTTTGTGGCTCTCATGTTTCCTCAGAGAGCGTTCTTTACGAGTGGCGGTCGACGGATTTCTTTCTAACACCCTCACTATCAACGCTGGTGTGCCCCAGGGCTCCATACTGTCTCCTACTATCTTTCTCATTTACATTAACGATCTGCTGGAAAAGACCGGGAATCCAATCTATAGCTTTGCAGATGACAGTCCGCTTGTCTCTTCATTCACCTTGAACGCTCGGACATCGGCTGCTCAGGCGAATGTCCGCAGACAGCAGGAGGTCGTTCAACTCAACAAAGACCTGGAAGAAATTCTATCTTGGGGTGACAGTAACCAAGTGGAATTTAACGCTACAAAAAGCCAAGCGGCAGTTTTTTCTAAAAAAGTTAACGTTGCTGAACCCGACATAGTTATGTCGGGGCACTCCATTCCCCTAGCATCGTCGCTCAATTTGTTGGGCGTTAGTTTGGGAGCAAATATGTCTTGGCATGAGCATGTTGCGGGCATAGCAGGGAGAGCTTCTCAAAAGTTGGGAATATTATTTAGAACCAGAAAGCTTTACACCCCACAACAACTGTTAATTCTTTACAAAGCCCAAATTCGACCAACTATGGAATACTGCTCCCACGTTTGGGGCTCCGCTCCCAGACATACACTGCATTTGTTGGATTCTGTTCAGAGAAGAGCGGTCTGTCTGATTGGGGACCCGGAATTGACCGGCGGCCTTGATTCGCTGGAACATCGAAGAACGGTTGGCGACTTGAGTCTGTTCTACAAGTATTTTCATGGAAAGTGTTCGAAGGATGTAGCCCGCTTAATTCCTCCCAAAGCGGTGCATGTTAGAAATACACGTCGCGCTGGTGCTTCGCATCTGTATGAGGTTCAGCTTGTTACTCCGCGTACAACGCTTTTCAAGCAATCTTTTATATGGAGAACGTCATCCCTTTGGAATAATTTGCCCAGCGCTGTGTTTCTCACCGAGTACAATTTACAGCGATTCAAGAACAACGTGAATCGCTTTTTCCGCACTCGTGCCGCTCCTGGAGCGCTTTAGGGACTTCCCTGCAGAACGTGTGCTAGACCAATAAAAAAATAAAAAAAAACAAAAAAACTAATAAACTTCACAAAACAGGTTACTCTATAAGGCCAGTAGTATCTTTCGTGTCAGCATCTTATAAACTATCAAAACGTCTTGTTCAAATATTCATAGACAACGCTAAATTTAAAGCTAAATTTGCAATAAAAAATTCACAACAACTAGTTGGAAACATCAAACATTTAAAGTTACCTGACAATTCAAAATTAATCTCTTTCGATGTTCAAAATCTTTTTCCAAGGATACCAAGTAGGGAAACTATATTACTAATTGAAAAACTTCTTTCTGAAATTAAAGTCAACCTAATAATAAAACAAGACATCTTAAATTACTTAAAGGTTTGTCTAGAACAAAATTATTTTGATTTTAATAACGACCTATACAGCAACCTAGACGGTCTCATAATGGGCAATCCACTTAGTCCTCTTTTGGCGGAAATATTTATGAATAACATAGAAAACCAAATAAGTAAACACCTACTGTTTAAAAAATTTGTATACTGGCGTCGATATGTTAATGATATCCTATGTTGTTTTACAGGAAGTGATAGACAATTTGCCACATTTCAAAAAAAAAATTTTGAATAATATACACAAAAATATAAAATTCACCAGTGAAGTTGAAATCAACGATAGCTTAAATTTCCTTGACCTAACAATAAAAAGACATAATAGCAAACACAGTTTTTCTATTTGCCATAAACCGTCACATACTGACATAATTATCCATAATACCTCATGTCATCCACCAAGTCACACACTTGCAGTTGTCCATAACATGATTCACAGACTAATAAATATTTCTCTAAACGAAGACGATTTTCAAAAAGAACTTAATATTATAAAACAATTAGCAGTAAATAATGACTATTCACCATCCATAATAGATAATATTCTCAAGAAAAAAAACAGTAGAGTTTTTCCGGATAATAAAAAAACCTTGTAAAAACGTAAAGTCAATAACATACTATTGTAGATGCAACAATAAATTAAATAGTTTCTTGAGAAAATTAAATATTAACACAGCATTTAAAACATCCAACACACTTGGCAAATTTATAAAAAATAGCAAAACAAAAACAGATAGATACAACAGATCCGGAGTGTACAAATTAAATTGTGGAAATTGCTCAAAAATATATATACGAGTAGGTCCAATAGGAAGAAGTTTTCCAAAAATGATAAAAGAACATGCTTCATCATACATCAATAGAAAAAAATAACTCAAATTACGCAAATCATTTAATTGAAAATAACCACCAATTCAACATAAACTTTGAAATATTACATATTTGCACAAAGGCCCTGAAACTTCATTTTCTAGAATCTTTAGAAATAACCATATTGAAAAATTCAGATTCCTTAATAAATGAACAATTAGACTTAAATAATTCACCATTACTAATCTATTTTAATTAAATTAGTTTATTACCTGCCATAAATTGTGAACCAACCATTTATTATAGTAATTTTATTCTCATTTTGTAACAAACCATCTGAAGAAGCTGTTATACAGCGAAACATGTCATGGTGTTAAAAATAAAAAAAATTAGTGGAAATTTAAGTAGTGTTTTACTTCTTGCAAAACATTAACTAGGTTATTTATACACATAATTCACAGGATTTTTTAAGTACGCACTTCTTCAAATATCTGCTGAACATACTCCAAAAATAAATCCGTCAAAATAAACTATACAGTTTGTGGGGTAATAAGAATGACAGGCGACATTCACAACATGAACATAAAATTTGGCTAAAAGCCTAGGATTAATTATTGACTTGCGACTATGTTACAAACCTATCATTGTATAAGAAAAACCTTAAAAAAAAGGAGTGTGACTTTGTTGTTTTGTCCTAAAAAAACTTTTACATACTTTATTACTGAATACCGCTGTAGTAACCTACAAGTACCCCTCTTGGGAAGCTTTGTTTACCCTCCTCCACTGTTGTTGGGGAGGGTAAAAAAAAGACGTCATTGGGTATAAGGTCAGGAGAATACGGAGAGTGATCTACCGCAGTTATTTGTTTCCTAGCCACAGACTCCCGTACAGACAATCCCGTCTGCTCAGGTGCACTGTTGTGATGCATCATAATCCGTTAAAACTAAATCATCGACATAATAACACTTCTCAAGCCATTCTTGGGTTCTGAATGTATTTTTTCCCATCAAAAAACAATGTTTAATCAACATACGAAATTCTCTTTATTCCATGGTATTGCAAAAGTCAAAAGTAGTCTCACTGAAACAGCTGTAACTAGCAAATTAATAGACCAAATGTCACGAAAATTTTACGCGAATCTTCTGAGAGTTGACATTAACGGAAAAATCATGGTTTTTTTTGTTTGTGCTGCCATCTCTCGAGGAGTCTCGAGACTTGTCACCCCATATAGTAAAACACAGAGTCTGTTGTGTTTCTGTTTTTGGTATACGCTGTAAAAATAAAATTAAAAAGTTTAGACGCTCGGAATCTTTACAGAGTACGATTTCCATAAAACAGTACGTATTTTCAGTGAAACAGAAAAGCTGAAGTATGTCAGTTCACTGATCAATGTAATCACAGTGGAAAATTTTGTTTATAGCGGGTCACAGGAATCAAAAAGGTAAAGAAACAGACACTTTTCGATGCATCCAATGTGATAATTAAAAGAAAACTATAGTGTGGTTTAATTTGCAGTTTAGACGTTAGACATTTTATCTCAACTTAAATGTATAGAGATAATTAAACGATTATCGTCCACATAATGATCACGTAAGTTAGATGCTGCATCTACGCTGCTCGGCGGAACAATTTGAGTGGAAGTTTTGGGATACGAGAGAAGAGTACAAGTTATATCCTACACTTGAACTTACTTGAAACCGAATTGAATTTCAGTAAAAAGATACAGAAGTCGTGTGCTCGGGTTCTTCTGCAGTGGCGGGGACACCTTGCAGGCAGGTCTCAGGTTTCTAAAGTTGCGCACAATTTCGGAAGCGGAATTGTTGCGTCTCAATAGTCGACACGCTGGTCTAACCTGTGGAGAGTCTGTAACTATGGTACGAATGCTAGTGGACCAGGACCTATTACTTCGATTTGAAATTAAATGACTAACTTTTTTAAACGGCAAACAAAAATGGAATGAAGTGTTTTTCCTTACATATTAATTTCTGTATTTCAACATTTAAAGCACCATTCTGAAACTAATAACTCTGACACCTGACGTTGTTGAACAAACTGTCTTTTCTAGTCTGCAAAATATTCACAGAAGACACGGAAGTTGGGCGGATCGTTATTGTTGCGCAAAGATACTACCTGTCTAAATGGTCACTAATAACTATACTTATCAATACCTAATCTTGGCTTTCATTATATTATAGAACCACATTAGTATTACACGGATGATAAAATTGGACTTACTGCAAAGTTTTCGGTAATCGTATGATTCCTAAAGGCCTCCTTTAAATAAACTATCCGAGATCTGACGAAATCTAATCGGGCAGCCATGTTTTGTAATACTGTTTCGTCTGTTAGGTCGCCTCCTGCGTACGATTCTATACTTTCCGTCTCCCAAGAAACCTGTAAGCAAATAAACAAATATTTCTTCCAATCGAGTTAAACAAATGAAGTTTAATTGATAACTACCAAATACGTCCATAAATGGGCAATTATGTTCTGCTTTCCCATCTGTCAAACCACCACAGGAAGCGTCTTTTGACGTATTACTACTCGTCAACCGAGTTACGATCGACAGAGAGGAAAGCAAAAATCAGTACTCTTATCGCCGTATTCGCCTAATTAACCAGTAAAATACTACTCAATTACAAGCCACACATTGATAGATAAATCTTCAGCAAAAACCCTTATTGCAGTCACAATAGCTAAAATAACCTATAGGGCGAGTCACGCTTATTTTAGCAATTGTGATTGCAATAAGGGTCTTTGCTGAAGATTTTTCTATCAATGTGTGGCTTGTAATTGACAAATTCATTTCATAACGATTTAAAATATACAATGGAAACAGAAAACAATTGCTGTACACCGTTTTTGGATACAAAATTAATAAGATCTCCTGACGACACTCATCATTTTAGATTGGTACCAAAAACCGACAGCACCAGGAAGCTTTCTAAATTAACACTCTAACAACCCAAAAAACCAAAAATACAACACTGTAATCGCTTTAAAGAATAGAGTAATCCCTAAACTATACAAAAACAATGTACTGTATCAATTACCATGTTTAAATTGCCAAGAATGTTACATTGGGCAGACTTCACAATGGTTAAAACAAGAATCACACAAACCAAAAGTGACGTCCTATTAAAGAAAAATTATTGTGCGGTAGTCCAACATCATCTAAACACTAACCATAATTTTAATTATATAATCTTATATTAAGAAAAAATTACAAAAATAGATTATTACTAGTGACGTACTACATAAATAAAATTAATGAAACCATAATCTACCAACAAATTGAGCAATATTTACTGTAACATTATAAAAATAATAAAATAAAAACTAATATATAATAATACTTTTGAGACATACAGTAATCTTAAAAAAGGAAGGAAAAAAAAAGAAAAGATATTATCCACATACCGTAAACAGATTCAGTGGTTCTTGAACGCTATTATAAAGTAGATGTAGTAGTAGTTTTGAAAAAAGAGGGACTAACTCGCAATTCGTAAGTTAACGATTTATATATTTCTGTTGTTCTCAGTGTATCATGTTTGTACAACTTACGTTTAATGACAGGACTTGTGCCTTTCCTTTAATCACTGACATGCTTTTTCACCTCATTAATAGTGTGTTTTTGTTTTAATCTTGACAATATGGAGCATTACAAAAGGAAAACGAGTTTTTCATTTAGATCCCACAGACCGACACCAGATAGATTATTTTCCCATTATATTTATATTTATATATATATATATATATATATATATATATATATATATATATATATATATACATATATATATATATATATATATATATATATATATATATATATATATATATATATATATATACATATATATATATATATATATATATATATATATATATATATATATATATATATATATATATATATATATATATAGGTGTATAAGTATGAAATGCGGATTTTTTATTTAAAAAACATGATGATGAAGAATGATAAAAAGTGCTTTATTCAAAGTATGCTCCATCGCTTGTTATACATTTTTCCCATCTTTCGGGCAATTTGTGAATACCACACCAGTAAAAATCTTCCCCTTTTGCTGCGAACCATTTTTCGAGCCATTTTTTCACATCTGCTCAGCAAGTGCGTAACCCATCGATGCAAACAACTGGTAATCGGAAGGAGTCAAGTCTGGTGAGTAAGCCGCATGGGGTAGAACTTCCCAGCCGAGTGCTCGTCATGAAGAAAAATGACTTTGTGTTGCCTCTTTCGGTATTCTGGCCTTTTTTCAAGCAGCGAACGGTTCAAATCGGTCAATTGTTGTTGGTAACGTTTAGTATTAACCGTTTCCCCAGGTTTTAACAGCTTATAATAGACCACGCCCCTCCGATCCCACCAAACACAGAGCATCGTCTTTCTGCCAAAGCGATTCGGTCTTGCGGTCGATGTGGATGGTGCGCCTGGGTCTACCCATGATTTTTTGCGCTTGGGATTCTCAAAATAAATCCACTCTTCATCCGTGTAACTATACGATGCAAAAACGACTTCCTTTTGTACCGAGCGAGCAAAATGTCACACGTGTTTTTGCGCTTTTTCATTTGCCTGTCGTTCAACTCATGTGGTACCCATCTACCGGCTTCTGAATCTTTCTCATCTCTCGATCTCTCGTAGCCGATTGGAAACAGCTTGTTGGCTAACGCCCAATTGCTCGGCGAGTTGTTTTTTTGTGTTTGCGAATCATCTTCGTCCAACAATGCTTGCAATTCCAAATCTTCGTATTTTTTTTTGGCGGTTTTCCACGTTCCTTGTCTGCAACATCAAAGTCACCACTTTTGAAACGCCGAAACCATCGTTCACACGTATCTTGCGATGGAGCATGTTCACCATAAGCTTCTCGAAGTAATCGGTATGATTCAACAGCCGTTTTCTTCAAATGAAAACAAAAAATTAATGCTGTCGGCGAATGATCTTTGTTCGGTATAAATTTCGACAAATTGAACACAACACTATGCACACACTTTTCCAATTTATTACTCGTGCGCGTCTGACACTTGTCGATGATAAAACAAAATGGCGCAGTGTCAAATCCATCTGTTGTATGAAATCCGCATTCATACTTGTACACCTGGTATATGCGAGCATCAAATTTCAAATTGATAATGCATTCTTTGCGGAAGTTACTGCAACAATAGACCTACAACAAACCAGTATGGATACTGTATTCTTACGATTCAGGAACCCCGGAACGTGAAGAAACTTTAACGGTGGTTTTTATGAAAATAATACTTCCCTTAATAAGGGAAGTTAAGACTTTATTAGTATTGGGTACACATTACTTTTGCTACATTAAAAATTACCTCTTTTTCATTTAGCTTCCAACAACAGACGTGTGCAAAAAAAGTAGTAAACCACATGACTTAAGGATCGAAATAATAAATTTAATTTTTGGGCTTGTACCTTATCTCAGAAACTATTGGAGACAGAGAAAGTTGTATCATGAGCCAGTCACAGATCAAAATTTGAATTCTGTGCATGTTAACACCTCAAAAAACTTTAGGCACACTATACCTTACATTAAATGCGTCAAATATTTTATGTGAAATTTATAAGAGATATGATAGTAAATCATTTAATTTAAGTAATTTGGACAGAGAAAATGAAACACTCCGTCTATATGCTATTTATAAAAACAAACTCTTTTCTAAAACCATATCTGTACATAACTTTTTCACAACTGCCTGTAGTAGTAGTAGTAGTAGTAGTAAGCATTTTACCTTATCCTCGTCAGTAGAATCTCCACTGTCTGAAAATTCGTACTCTCCTGTATCTGGTATTAATTCAATATCTTGAGGCCAACATTTTTCCTGTTTTCCATGAAGCCATTGAACTATTACATAACCCTAAAAACGCAAATAATAATTTAATTCGTCACAACTTTTCAACATTATTTTTCCTCCCTGTCAATTACCAATACTATTCCTAACTCTATTCTCTAACTCGTCCAACTTTCATTAAAAATGCAAACAGCTTATAATAACGACTAAAATAAGGGACTTCGTCAGCTATGGCGTACAGAGCGACTCAACGTGGCAGCGCGCTCTATCCGTCAAGGAACGGTGGCGGGGGAAGTCAGCTACTGAGAGAGTGCTTGTTCAGTTGTCTCTGAGCTCTCGGAGGGTAAGGATGGGCGACTCGTGAACCTCTGTTTCGTCTCTTGTATAAGTCGCGATGCATCGCTTACTGGAACAGAGATACGCGATAAAGTTTTGTGTGAAACTCGGCAAGTCCGCAGTGAAATTTCCAATGGTTCAGCAGGCCTTCAAGGATGAGTGTTTATCACAACGGTAAGTCTACAGATGGCACAAGGCGTTTTTTGAAGGGGAATGAGCAGATCAAGACCATGCTCATTGTGTTTTTTGACATCAGGGGAACGTCCACCATGAGTTTGTACCTCCTGGGACAATTATCAACTCTAAATTTTACGTAAAAGTGCTGAAAACAAGGATCCGGCCCGTCAGACCAGACACCAACAGAGATTGGAAACTTCACCATGACAACGCGCCAGCCCACACCGCCTTCATCGTAACCAGCTACCTGTCCAGATCTAACACGGCAACAAGCGGAATGTGTCGTTTTAGGTCTCTTTGGATGGGAACAAAGAAAGAAGGCCTCAAACCGACGCGCAAACAAGTAACTCATTTTGGATTTTACGTGATTTCGACAAAAGTTCGAAATCGACTGATACTTTTACTAAAATGCATCGTAGACAAAGGTTTCCTCTACCGACTTTTTGTCAAATCGTTAGAATTGCATCTACCAAAAATGAATTATGGCGGACACGTTCTTATTTGACAGACTGTCTGTACAAAACTATGGCAACACGCATGTTGTCGCCTCCGTACCACCCCACACCCGACCAAATTTCTCTACCAGTATTAACCGTCCTTTTCTATTATCTTTTCTTTTAGGTTGCCTTAAATTACTTGAAATGATTGTAAGATCTTATTGATAATAATATTTGAATTGATTGTAGAACCTTATTGAAATAATATTTTTTAATTTCCAATCTTAAACTAATAAAGTATTTTTATAACGAGTGCGGTAAAACAAATACTGTACTACAATCGCCATAAGCGCCATCAACGAGAACACTGCTGACTTCGATATACAGACAGATATTTCACCCCTTGCCTTAATTCTTACCTCTATACAACTATCGTTAACTTTCCCCATTTTCCCTTCTTGCGTAGGCTTTGCTTTTACTATACTCCCCGGTCTAAATACAAATTTTGAATGTTTCTTCAAGTCATACACACTAAGTTCTTCAGTATTTAAGGCCTCTGGTTTCTTGTCAGTGTCTGAGTACATAAACCACTGAAAGAAAATTTAAATCGGTATTGAAAAATGTAAAAAATCGGAATTTCAGAGTTGGAGATACACAGTAATGACACAGTAAACATACTATACAGTAGCGAAACTCAAGGATAATCGCATAGGAAAATCAGGTTCGTTTTCAGAAGGTCACGTGGCAATCCGCGATGTTAAAAGTGGACCAGCGCGAGATTTGAAATACAAATAAAGTTGTGCAAAGTTTTATCATTCAAAATCATAGATATAGAAATGTTTGAAAATTTTTGATTTGTTATTTAATACAGCATGAGTAATATAAAAGTTAATGCAGCATGAGTAATATAAAAAAAACAAAAAGAATGGAGCACTTTGTTAGAAAAGAAATGAACACAGGTGAAAAACTTGATAGGAAGGTATTTGATGGAATTCTTCATATTCAACTTCAGTTTTCAATAACCTTATCCAAAAATTCAAAAGTCTATTAAAGTTAAACGTCACTGTTTGAGGTTAAAGTTTTATTTACATCATTTTTCAAGTAAATTTGTGATTAAAGATGTTTTTTATGGACTAAATTAATTTAATTTTAATTGTCATTACTAAGATGCCAACATCTTCTAAAATAAGAGCATTTTTTTCTAAGCAGTGTTGTGTTGTTTGGTGTGATAGATCTCTCGTTAATTAAAAAACACTGTATCTACTTTTTTGGTACTTATTTTTTCTTAAACTACAAAACTATATTGTGTAACTTCGAGAAAGGTTAATATAATATTATTAATGAATTATGAATGTATATGTATAGACCTCTATTTTCTATGTGAATGATTCTTAGAGGTTCTATACCTTTTTGTGTTCTGTTATCTGTATTGCTTTTTAATAATGTAATTAACGCTTGCTTTTATTTACAATGAATTAATATTTAGATCAAAAAGTCAATACAGTAATTTCCTAATTATAGTTACATACAATACTTAGTTATGACCAAGCTGACTTGTCAATTACAACTATATTGGGAATGTGGAATCTTTGGCACAATGACACTACTCAGTATATATCACCACTACACCAAACACTTTATTTTTGCACTCGACGCGCGTTTCGCTAACCATATTAGCTTCATTAGGAGAAATGACTGACTCATATATACTGAGTATTGTCAATTACAGTTTAAAAGGAAAATAACTGTTTAATTTATGGTATGGTATACAACAATAGAAATAAGTTCTTTATAGGAGGAATATTAATAACAGGTAACTAAATCTTCAAAATTTTAATAGTAACCATAATTACCATCAAAATGGACTTCGATTAGGTGTACTGTCCATTTAACGAACTTATTTTCAGAATATTTTACCCTCTGTCACACATCGTTTGACAAAATCATATACAAAAATTTCTTTGGAATCACATTAAAATTTTTCTTATTTTAATAGCATATTTGATTCAATAATCCATTTATATCAGTTATTTCAATAATCCCATTCCCCAGTGGTTTTGTGATCTCAACACGACACTTGTGATCTCAACACGACACTTAATATTTAAACTTTCAAACCCAGCTTATAAGAAAATAAAATACACTGTCTAAAATTTGAGCATAATAAATATGTTGTTATAGGTTCTGTATTCCTTACAATATATTCACAGAAACTTTTGAAAGATTGGCATGAAAAAGGAGCAATGTAATTTATAGAGAAAAATAGAAAAAAAAAGTCACTTTCAGAGTATTAATTGTACTTGCAATTAAACAGTGTTAAATTTATCAGGTTTATTATTAGAAAAGGTGTGTCAAACAATTAATTCAGATAAGGTTATTGAAAACTAGAAGCCTCTTGAGAATATACCTTTTAGAAATAAAAAATAATATGTTTTATTTATAATTTATCAAATATAAATAGTTTTAAATAACTGAATACTAGTTTATACAAAAATAAATCTTTCTAAAAACGATAATTTGGAGGATTATTTATTAATCATAAAAAAATTACACAGGCACAAAAAAGTTTTTCACTACCGAACAGATCGCTATACCTATATGTATTTTTGGGCGCTGAAACCGAATCCGAGGTCAGAATTGAGCAATCACGTCAGGGTTTTTAAATAACCAGCCGAACTAAGTTTAGAAATAAATTTCAAGCTTTAATGACCAAATCATTCTACCAATACGAACGTTTTATTAAATCAATCAAGGTTCCCTGGAAGGCCGTCTCTTGAGCAAATACGCTTAAACAAAATGTACATTAGTAATGATAATATTGTTTCTTGCATATGTATTTTTTCAAAACTGTATTTAAGATAGTGAAAAGTTATCTTGTGAAAGAGATTTATTGAAATAATCCACAACTCCAACAACTTTAATCGCATACCATGATTTCCATGAAATCATTGTTTCAACTAAAAACAGAGGAACTGCAAAAAAAAAATCATTAATGCAGAGACTTAAACTTTGACGGATAATACTGTTGATGATTATATGTGATGTAAATAAAGCATAATTAAATTTAGCTATGATTTAGAATAATAGTCTTAGCGCGCCCTGATTGAGTTAGAAATTTCTTATTTGCAAATTTTAGAGCATAAAAAAGTGTGACTCGAGCAAATAATTTGCGAAAATAATTATATGGAATACTGCAATTCTCAACGGCACAACAATAACCTCCTTTCCCCATGATTATATAAATTGTTTCTCAACCTTTTCGATTCTCTTCACTTACAAACGTTTTTAATTCCCTTTTTCTACAAACTCTCTTTTCCTTCTGTCTTTATATTCATATAAACTGCAGTCACATCAAGAAACGATGGACAATACATTTCCAAAGACACATTCCGAGATCGGATGTAAACACTGAGCGGCCATTTTGAAAAAGGACCCGTTGACGCACGCGCCGTCAAAATCTCGTCACCAAATTGGAGCTCAGTTTCGCTACTGTAGTATGTTTACTGTGGTAATGATGTTTTTTATTTAAGAATTCACTTTAGAAATATACACAGTTAAAAACTGTTCAAGGTTCTTCAAAAGCCTACCAATTATCCTGTCTTACCCTGCTTTTTACATATGTTGACTCTCTTTTGAGAAATAAAATATCCATAGAACCACTCATTGATTTACAAAGCACTAGATTCAATTGTATCGTTTGGAATGTATCTACTTTAATTTACCTTTATCGTAGCAGTTCTCTCAATATAATTGACATGTTGTACGACTCCGTATTTACCACTCTCGTCTTTAATATCTCGGATTACCCATTCGCCGGGGAAAAATTCGTGATCATCCAACGATATTGAATAATACAGTTGTGTGGACGGAATGTCTTTTTCTTCGGTGCTGTCTTGCCAGACGACGGTTATTTTTGATTCTACGCAGATCACCTAAAAATATTCCTTCATTTGATATATATATATATATATATATATATATATATATATATATATATATATATATATATATATATATATATATATATATGCTTTAGCGGAGGAAACCTTGCTATACTCTTGCATCAAAAGTACGAGCATCCAAAACTATAGACTACCCGGGGGTGCCGTCTATGAATCCCCAACCTAGGATAAGCATGTTTCGCTCCATATCAAAGCCCGTCAGCAAGCCTAAGTGAAGAGGTAAATCGCAAACGCCCAGAATCAGCAGGAGAGAATTAAAAGGCCTACACCCAAAGCCGTTATTAGCCAACAAACATTAGTGCCACCTGGTATGAAACAGACAAAACTTTGAATTCAAGAGCAAAACGTATAGGTGAATTTAGGTTTAGTATCCTTGTTATTATAACCGAATACGGTCCTAATACCGCTATTAAATGAATAGCAGTGAGTGTAAAAATAGAGTACTAATATCACTATTAAATTTTTAGCGGTAAATTTTAAAAATAAAAATCAATATAAACGGGAACCCTCCTGACCCCGGTATAGAGATTTTTAAGTTCGTCACTTCCCATCTCAGCTTTCTTGGTGATTTTTTTGGCAGGATCGGACTTCCAATCTCACCAGGGGGAATGTAACCTGTAGCCACGATACTAAACAAACTAAATATTTATGGTCCGTGAAAAACATAAAAAAAAGAAAATATGTATAACGGTTTTAGCGGGTACTAAATCCTATTTTACCTACGAGTTTTGCTACTGAATTAAAACTTTTAGCGCTTTTACATCGGATGGCGCAAAAGTTTATAGCCTACTAATACTTTTGGGTGTATACCTTTTAAATATCTCCTGTTGATACTAAAAGTTTGTGATTTGGCTCTTCACCTAGGCTGGCTGACGAGTTTGGACATAGAACGAAACATGCATGGCCTAGTTTAATGATTCATAGATGGCACGCCCAGGTAGTCCATAACTTTAGACGCCCGTACTTTTTCGCCAACTAAAGCCAATATATATCCTTTCTTTTCTTTATATGTATATGTATATGTATATATGTGTATATTTTATATATATATATATATATATATATATATATATATATATATATATATATATACATACATATATATATATATATATATATATATATATATATATATATATATATATATATATATATACAAATAAATAAAGAAAGAAAGGAAAAGTTGCCGTATCTAACAAAATTCTTAAATATGAAATTAGTTGGGGAACTCGGCAAAGGGCGTAACAACTGTTCACACAGTGTTCACTTAGCCAATATTTCGGTCCTAGGACAGCACATCAACGATATCAGATATGACGATGGTACTGCCATTGTGGCTGGTAATCTTGAAGACCTACAAAACTTAGTAGAAAGAGTCCATCAATATTCAGAACTATATGGTCTTACTCTCAATATTTCGAAAAGCAAGTACATGATAGTTTCTAAAAATTCAACACATAACCGGGGACCCTTGACAATTAATAACACAGTGGTAGAGCAGGTTAGTTGAGGATGTTCAATTATTTGGCTACTACAATCTATGAAACATGGGACTATGGTGCAGAAATTAGATGTCACGTCGAAAAGGCTAGGGCAGGATTCCATCAAATGAGGACCTTATTCACTTCGAAAGTCTGCAACTGAAGGTCAGAATGTTGCGCTGCTATGTCTTACGGAGGCGAATCGTGGACGATCAACGCAGCAATAATTAGGAGAATAAATGCCTTCGAAATGTTCGACGTATCCTGAAAATTCCCTGAATACAACATGTAATTAATAACGAGGTGCTCAGGAGAACGGGAAAGGGTCTGGAACTGACCTGGACGCCGAAAAAGCCCAAATTGGAATACTTTGGATACGTCATGAGGCACGACCGGTATAGGATGTTGCAAATAATACTTCAGGGCAAGCTTGAAGCAAAGAGAGGCCCAGGCAGAAGACGTCACTCCTGGATGAAAAACCTACGAGACTGGTTCGGTCTAAGTTCAATACAGCTTTTTCATATTGAATAAAGTTAGAATAGCTCTGTGAATCGCTAATGTCCGGAACGGATGAAGCACTATTAGAAAAAGAATAGTCCCCATACAACTGTTATCACCACTACACCCAAAACATTATTTTTGCACTTGACAATCATCACGAGAGATGATTGGCTCTCATAGCACCTGATGATGCTAACATAGTTGGTGAAACGAGTAACTAGTGTAAAAATTAAGTGTTTGATGTAGTGGTGATAACTGTTGTGTAGTGTCATGGTGCCAAAAATTCGAACGTAGTTAAAAATAGTCCTAAGACTACATATGTAAATTATATATAAAAAGATTGTTTAGGGAGATAATCTATAATCTATTATATAAAATGCAACGTCTCTCTGCCTGTCTGTCTGTCCATTAGTGCGTTTATCACTCGAGAACCACTTATCCGATTTAGATGTTTTTTTTTTTTAATTCATATATATGTTCTCTGGCCAGGTTATAGGATATATTTTATTACGTTAGGTAACATAAGGAATAAGCAGTGACGACAATAGTGAATCAAGTCCACGAGAGCGGAGCCGAGGGAAAAGCTAGTATTAAATAAATAAAGTAATAAAGAAATATTACCTCGACCGGCAATGTATGACCTGCGTTCAGTTCATTTGGTTTAGGTGGGTAATGTTTCTTTCTTGGTGTTCCCTTGGTACCTACTAAAGATGTTTCTTGACTGGAAGCTCCACTACCACCTAGGAAACAAACAAATCTATTAGAAGAGACAAAAAAAACAAATAGAAGTAATAAAAAATTCTCAAAAATATTTCCAGAGTGCTATTATCACAGCAAATCCAATACAGTACCAAAACTCAGGGGTAACCGTAAAGGAAAATCAGGTCTCGGTCCAGAGGTCACATGGTAGTCCACCATATTAAAAAGGGGACCAGCGGGAGATTTTAAATAGAAATAATGTTTTGCGCAAAGTTTTATCATTCAAACTCATAGATATTATACAAACGCTTGAAAATTATTGATTTAATAACATGTCGTGCGTGCTGTCGTTAGACCAACTCATCGTACTGTGGCTCTCCGCCTAAAGTGGATATTTACGAAATATAGGTTAAATAAATTATTGTAAAGTGTTGGAGGTGACATAGTGGTGTTGCTGAATCAGCTTAGATAATGGTTTGTGGTGGTAAGCAAACGTAACTCTATAAAATTGCATCCACGTGTGCATTTGCTGCTAATTTGAATTGCCTCTTTTTTGCATCCTCTTGTTGGGACGGAACAAGCTGCACGGATGGTGCCGATAGTGATTTTTTAGTAAATAGAATAAATCTGGATATATCAACTCTAAGGGAAGTAAAATAGTATAAGTTGGACATTAATTTTTTTGTTCTATTAATGGCTCCCGCTGCTAATGTGTGTTCTTGCTGCGGTCAGACTTCTGACGCTGTTTCAATGATAGGATGTTCGGTGTGCAAGAAGATTTTTAAAAATACTTGTGTAAACATTACAACCAGTGAACTAAGAATGCTCAATAGCAATAAAGGATGTGATTGGTCTTGCAAAAAATGTCGGGAATATGGTACTGACATTAAGGATCTCAAAGCCCTTATACTCAAGTTACAGGATGATATACGCATCTTTAAAGAGGAAAATGTCGAATTTAAGAAGGGTAGCGAACCATCAAATGTAAACTTTGAGGAGATTATGGCCGAAGTATCAGAGCGCAACAAAAGGAAGAAAAACCTAATAATATTCTCCGTACCTGAGCAGAACCAGAACCTATCTGCTGAAGCTCGTTTAAAGGGGGATAGTCTGTTTGTGACCTCACTGCTGAATCATTTGACAGAGGATCATGACGTTTCGAACGTTAAACCTATGCGATTAGGTCACTATCAAGAAGGCAGAGTGCGACCCTTAAAAATAACCTTGAATAGTGAAGATTCTGTGTCTTTATTTATTAGACATGCGTCTAAACTTAAGGATTTGGCAAAATACAGAAATGTCCGAATATCGTACGACAGAACTCCACGGCAGCTGGAGCATTATAGGAACTTGAGACAGAGTGTCGCTGAAGCTAGAGATAGGGGTGAAAATCTCCAAATCAAATATATCCGTGGCATACCAACCTTAGTACCTTTAAACAAGTAAATCCCGACAGAGAAGGTGTCTCATTTTCTTGTTACTATCAGAATGTACGGGGATTGAACTCAAAGATTGACAATTTGTATGTTGGAACAAGTGATAGTGAGTTTGACTTTATTGCATTTACAGAAACATGGATACAGAAAAACGTGCGGAGTTCGGAACTTTTTCGCGAAAATTACAGTGTATTTCGCAAAGATAGACAACTTTATGAAACCGGTAAAACTAGAGGTGGAGGCGTCTTGTTGGCTATCAGGAGTGACATCAGTAGTTACTCTCTTAACTCTTCCTATTTCGAAACGGCGTTCCCCAATATAGATTTGCTAATGTGTAAATGTATATTGCCACATGGTTTATCGTTAATTGTGGCAGTCATTTATATACCTCCATATGTCACTCCGCAGGAATATGAACTTTTCTTTGAATCGCTTGAACAGTGCGAATATTTGCAGAATAGGAGGGTAATCATTTTAGGAGACTTCAATGCCCCTCAATATGGAGCCCGTGACAATAATGATATCAAAGCGAGGGAGATTGGCACCTTCATGAACTTCTTCAATTTTGAGCAATATAACAATATTAGAAACACTGGCAATATTTTGGATTTAGTTTTTAGTAACTTTAAATGTTCAGTTGTGCATAACCTTGTTCCGATTATTCCTGAGGATGCCTACCATCCGGCACTAATTGTTGATCTTTTTAATCTAGGCAGTAATATACCCCAGAGTGTCCCTAATTGTTTAATAAGAGCATACAATTTTAAACGGGCCGATTTCTTGTCTTTATATGACTCTCTGCTGTCTACCGATTGGACCAATCTGGGTAAGTCTACCGACGTTAATATTGCAGTTACTGAGTTTTATAACAGACTCTATGAGCAACTAGATACTTATGTTCCACTTCGCAAAAATTTCAAGCGAAAATTTCCTGTTTGGTATACATCAGAAATAATTACGGATATTAAATATAAATCCCTAATGAGATCAAAATATAAAAAAACCGGTGATCAATGGTATAATATCGAATTTACAAATATTAGAAGATTGATTAAGGTTAAGTGCAAATCAGCTTTTTGATAGGTACATACTTGGTGTCCAGGAAGAAATTAACAGTGATTCAGGAAAGTTTTGGTCCTTTATTAATCAGAAGAATCGAGAATCAAGGATTCCCGGAGCAATTCATTTGCGTGATGCTTGGTATGAAAAGCCGCAAGACATAGTAAATGTGTTCGCTTCTTATTTTGAAAGTGTATTCTTGCCTAACGAGAATGAAATCGATTTTGTTCCGGAGAGTGCTTATCAACTTTTCGGTAGTGTTGACATTTCATTAGCTTCTGTAACAGACAGTGAGATTCAACACGCTGCTAAAAAATTAAAGAATAGGCTGACCGCAGGACCTGATGGTATTCCATCTTTTATGGTTAAAGATTGTATGGGTGCACTTATGGTGCCTCTAAAATACATATATAATCTGGCGTTAAGGACGTTAACATTTCCGGGGAACTGGAAGCAAACGAGGGTGTGCCCCATTTTCAAGTCCGGCGAACGTAGCGAGGTAAACAATTATCGACCTATTTCTATTCTGAACAATTTTTCGAAGCTATTTGAGGTAATTCTGTATAATCGCATTTATACTCAGGTTAGAGGTATTCTGTCAACCCATCAACATGGATTTATTGATGGTAGATCCACTGTAACAAACTTGGGAGTGTATACAAACTTTACAGAGAACATATTAGACGCAGGAGGGCAGGTTGACGTAATATACACGGACTTTTCTAAAGCCTTTGATAGAATATCTCATTTTGTTTTGCTGCAGAAGCTTTGGCGTATGGGTTTTGGTATGGATGCGTGTAGTTTGTTTTCTTCATATTTGGGGGGCCGCTCTCAGTCAGTACACTATAATGGATATATTTCCGATTCCTATACCGCAACCTCGGGCGTGCCACAGGGATTCAATCTTGGTCCCCTACTATTTTTGCTATATATTAATGACCTTTGTGATACTCTGAATTGTGGCAGGCTGCTTTTCGCTGATGATCTCAAGCTGTATGCGTCCGTCTCATGTATTCAGGACTGTAAATTGCTTCAAACTGAGCTTTGCGTGGTTGAGGATTGGTGTAAGCACAATAAATTAGACTTGAATATTTCTAAATGTAAAATTATGTCGGTGACGAGGAAAAACCATATAATAGCATATGAATATTCACTAGGAACGTCAACTCTCGAGCGCACCAATACTGTAAGGGACTTAGGAGTAGTATTCGATAACAAAATGAATTTTTCTAATCACATTAATAACCTAACGCTGGAAGCCAATCGTCTATATGGTTTTATAGTGCGCAACTGTAGAAGCTTTAATAGTGAACGATCTTTAATACTGCTATATGAATCTTATGTGAGATCCAAACTAGAGTATGCCTATCTTATTTGGAGCCCATATTATTTATGCTACAAACTAATGCTAGAACGAGTTCAAAAAAGATTTCTAAAATATTTATCATATAAGGTAGATGGTGTCTATCCAATGAGAGGAATAGAGTACTCTTTGTTATTGGAGAGATTTAATTTTCAATCACTTGAGGCTCGCAGAGAGTGTTCGTCTATAATTTTCTTGTATAGATTGTTGCACGGAGTCATCGACTGTCCTCAACTGCTATCGAAGGTGGCTATATTGGTGCCTAGAATTAATTCACGAAATGCTGCTACTTTTGTTTGTTCACGTGCTAGGACTAATATCAGGTTAATTGAACCAATCAACGTTATGTGCAATAAATTTAACTTAATTAGTAATGAATGTGACATTTTTGCAGACACCGAAAATAAGATTAGGTCAATATGTTTAGATCATTTCACTTGATAGGACATTTATAAAGATTCTTTTAGAAGCTTGTTTTGCTTGCTGGATGTATGTAACTGATGTTTGTTTTATTTCACTTTTACTCTAATTTTTTTCTAATTTATTCATTTTTATTTCTTTTTTTGTTGTTACTTTAGTACCTTAGTTTTAAGAGAAAATTTCACTCATATTATTTCTTGTTTTCCCTGTAAATGGTTCTTACTGTTGGGAATAAAGCTATTATTATTATTATTGTTCTCGTTTTTCTTTCTCACATTTGGTCAATGTGGTTCCATGTTTGGCTGACGGGCGGAAACCAAGTCAGCACAAACGCATTATCATTGTGTATTAAGAAATGACCTGACAATGTTACATGTTTTCAAAATCACTGACTTCTGAATGTTTTTGTGTATGTTTGTGTTGAGTCCTAATTGTACTAAGTGTGGTGTGAATGTTGTTGGTGTAAGGCCTGTGGCTGATATAATGAGGGGGACAATGATGACTTTTTCTTGTTTCCATAGCCTTTTTATTTCCGTTGCAAGGTCTGTGTATTTGGCAATTTTTTCTGTGTATTTCGTTTGGATGTTTGTGTCGTTGGGGACAGCTATGTCAATTAGATAGGTGACTTTTTCTTTTTTGCACTGAAAAGTAATATCGGGTCTATTGGCGGAGACTGTTTTATCTGTATGGATACTGATGTCCCAGTAGAATTTGTAATCTTTATTTTCAAGTACGGATGTTGGTGTATATTTGTAGTAGGGATCTGTGTTTTCTATGAGCTTGTATGGGTGGCTAGTGCTTGGTGAACTACTTTTGCCGCTGAGTCATGTCTGGCTGTGTATTCCGTTCCGGCTAATATTTTACATCCGCTTGTTATGTGTTCGATCGTTTCTTTCTGTTGGTGGCATTTTCTGCATCTGTCTTCTGTAATAGTTGGGTCTTTGATAATATGCTTTTGGTAGTTTCTGGTTAATATGACTTTATCCTGGATGGCAAGTAAGAAGCCTTCTGTTTCTGGGAATAGCTGCCCATCCCGTAACCAGGTGTATGATTGTTTTTTATTTACGTGGTCTTGCTCTATGTGGTATCTGTGCTTTCCGTGAAGTGTTTTTTCTGACCACGTTTTCATCTTTTCCTGTTGTAATTGGATGTGACTGTGTGTATCTGCTGGGTGGTCTACCCGGGATAAGTCGAGTGGGGTATAGTTTTTGTCTGCTTTGACTGTTGCTGTGTGGAGGCTGGTTTGCTTGGTGTGAAAGAATTTCCTAAGTGCTTGTATTTGTTTTGTGTGTAATGATCTGATGTCTATAATTCCTCTTCCTCCTGCCTTCCTCTCGATGGTAAGTCTTTCTTTGCATGCGTTGGGGTGTAATTTCCTGTATTTGGTGAATTGAGACCGTATAAGGACGTGAATATTTTCTAAGTCTGTTTGTGACCATTTGATGATACCAAATGAATATGTGAGTATAGGTATAGCAAACGTGTTGATGGCTTTAGTGAGATATTTGGAGTTGAGTTTTGTTTGTAAAAGTTTCGTCAGTCTGTTCTTGAATTCGGTTCTGAGCTCTGTTTTGATGTGAGTATGGTTGAGTTTGGTGCTTTGTTGAAAGCCTAGATATTTGTATGTTTCTTTGTCAAACATGTTATCGAGTGTTTCATTGTTGATGGTTTCTGTCTCATGGTGGTACTTCCATTGGCCTTTGTTGATGTGGAGCACTTTGCATTTACTTATACCAAATTCCATATTGACATCTAAGGTGAATATTTCTGTGATTTTGAGGAGTTCTTTCAGCTGTGTTTTTGTGGCAGCGTAGAGTTTTATGTCATCCATATATAGGAGGTGGTTTATTTTATGTTGATTCCCTTTTTGGTGTCTGATATTGAAGCCATGCTCTGTTCTGTTTAGTATATTTGAGAGTGGATTGAGACAGAGGCAAAACCATAGAGCGCTGAGCGAGTCTCCCTGAAATATACCCCGTCTGATGTACAGCTCTTCTGTTTGGATGCGTTCGGTTTGTGTTTCTAGGCGTATTTTGGTTTTCCATGTTTTCATAATTTGCGCTAGAAATTGCCTGAGGTGTTGGTTGATTTTATAGATTTCTAGGGCTCTGATTAACCAGCTGTGGGGTATGGAGTCGAAGGCTTTTTTATAGTCTATGTAACCGATGTGAAGGTTTCTGTGTTCTTTTCTGGTTTGTCCCATAATCACGCTATCTATGACCAGCTGCTCTTTGCATCCTCGACTATTTTTCCTGCATCCCTTCTGCTCTTCTGTGATAATATTGTTGTCTGTTAGGTGTTGTTCTATTTTCTTGGAAATTGCGGCTGTGATGATCTTGTATAGGGTTGGAAGACAGGTGATAGGTCGGTAGTTTGACGGGTTTGTGGTGTCTGAGCTTTTGGGTTTAACGTATGTTATTCCTTGTGTAAGGAAAGTGGGAAATGTGTGTGGTTGTAGAATGGCTTTGTTGATTTGGTGTGTGAGTGCTTCGTGTGTGGTGGTAAACTGTTTGTACCAGAAGTTTTGTATATTGTCTATTCCAGGACATTTCCAGTTGTGTGTGTGTTTGATTGTTTCTGTAATTTCTTCTGTAGTTAGTGTGGAATTTTCTTGTTCTGTCACACGTTTGTGTTTATCTTCTTCGGCTTTGATCCAGGAGGTGTTATTATTATGTAGTTTGGATTCTGACCAGACAGTTTTCCAATAATCTGCGAGTTCTTGTTTATTTGGTGGTTCAGTTACTACTGTCTGTTCGTTGCACATAGTTTTTCGGTAGAACTGTTTTTCGCTTCTTCGGAAGAGGTTGTTGGTGTCTTTCCTCTCGTTTGATTCTTTGTATCTACGGAGTCTTGCAGCATATACGGATAGTTTTTGTTTCAAATTATCAACGATTTCTGGCAGTGTTCGGTTGAGAGATTTAGATTTGATCTTGTCTACACCCTGTGTGACACGTTTGGATGCGTTCCTGTTCATAAACTGGGTAAGGTGTCCCAGATCTCTTCTGATGTTGTTGATCTTGTTTTCTATTCTTATTTGCCATTTAAATTTGGGTTTTCTGCTGTTGGGGTCTCTTTGTCGTTGCGGGAGTTTTTGATTATTTTGTGTTATAGTGGTGATTGCTGCTGCATATATTATTGTGTGGATGTCTTCGATCGTGCTTAAGTCTGTTATGTACTGTGGTATTATGTGCTTGTTTATTGTGTTGATGATCATTTGAATGCTCTGTTTGAAAATTAAACGAGGGATGTGATTTCTTGTTGTAGGGTCGGTGCCTGACCATCGAGCTAGATGTGACTGCATTTCTGCTTTGAGTGTTGGTATGAGAGGTGATTCGGGGTGATGTTGTATAGATGTTGTTGAGTGTCGTGTGGTGCTTGCTATTTGCTCTGAAATATTATTTTGAGTTATGCTCCTGCTGGGTGGTGGGTCTTGTTGTTTTCGACTGGGTGGTTGTGTGTGTGAGATTGGTTCGGTATCTGCTCTACTGTTTCTATTGTTTAGTTGGTCTGTGTTCAGTTCAGCAGCTACCTGGTCTGCGTTAAGTTCAGCAGCTACTGTATCTTTGATGGTTTGCAATTCGAAAGGTGTGAGGCGATTGTTCTTGGTAATAACTCTTTTTTGGTCTATTACTCTCTGTTCTGTAACAAGTAATTGCAGATGTGGATATTCGGTCAAGAAAAGTCTGTGTAGTTCCAGTCTGTAGCCTGATGTCACTGTTTCTAGTTTGGTGGCGGTGTAGTAACAGCGCATCACTGTTTTATTCATTTCATCTGTCCACTTTAACCGCTGTCTTGGTTTGCCAGCCTTGGTGGTTGCATGTTGTCCTTGCAAAACATACGCAGTTTGGCCTGGCTTTGGTGGTTGTATTTGTCCCGCATTTACGTCGGTTGCGCTTGGGATTGGTGGTGGTGGGTCCAAGCGGCGAGTGATTCTCTTGTCAGTGATTTCTTTGTCAGGTGTGATTTCATTACAGCAACGCATGGCGTGTTCATTGATTCCTGTGGTGCAACTCATGCGTTGCTGTGACTTTCCCGCCTTGGTGGGTGTCGGCTTACTCGCCGGCACAACACTTTGGGCAGGTCCATTTTCGGTTGCCTGGTCTTCATCGTTTTGGTCGAGCTGCCATTTCCCTCGACGTCCTCGACCGTTACGTCGCTCGCCCGATGCTTCTTTTATTGGTCTGCTGTTGTCTGGAATGTTCTCAATGTTTTGTGGTGTCAGAAGCTCAAAGTGTCCCGACATTGGGTTGCCTGTTAGTAGAAGGTAAATAGTTTTGTTGTATTTTCCCGTGCTTATTATTGTTGGCCTGTCCGTAAAAGTTATTTTTGTATGTCTTGTTCTTCGTTGTTTTGAGAAGATATGAAAGTTGCTATTTTGTGTTTCCGAGAGGGCAAGTATCTCTAGGCTCGTTCCATAGGTGCCATTTTTCCTCATATAATTATAGTAGTTATTGAAGTCTTTTATATCGTCGACTTCAATTAATGAAAATGTGTGAAGTTCCGACCAGTTTTGTTGTAAATATCTTAGAGCAACCTCTCGGAGTTTCTCATGATGGTTTTGGTGGCCATACAAGTGTAAGCTAACTGCACGAAAAAGGCAATTTCCATCACCTACAATGTCGGATCTGGTAAAACTATCGGGAGTAGTTATTATTATTATTATTATTATTATTATGTCAAATTAATGCAGCATGAGTAATATAAAATAACCGGACAAGTGCTAGTTAGACTTGCACAATTAATGTTCCGTACGTTGATAGCTTTTAAAATAATATAATAAACGATCAATGACTTCACAAACACTCCAAATGAGTTTTCAATTGTTAACATGGAGTCCAAGAGAAGTGTAGGAAGACCACAAAAGCGATGGCGAGACTACATACAGAGGATTGCAGGAACGAACTAGACACAAGTTGTAATGGATGGAAGGGTATCGAAGGTTTTGGAAGAGACCTACATTCAGGAGTGGATGAACACAGGCTAAGAAAACTAGGTGAAAAATTATGCTGATTTGACTACTCTCACTTCATCTTATATTTATCTATTCAGCAAAAATTAAACTTCCTACCTCCATTTGTTTCTTCCTCCGACTCCTCCCCTTCTTCCGTCCACCAGTCATCTTCACCATCGTCCGATGGGAAAGTCGGAGCATTTACGGAATCTACGGAGGTAGGCGTGGTCGGATAGAGCAGAGACGAACTGCGAATACGTGATACCCGAGGCATGCTAAAAATAATAAATAAAGTTAGTTTAGAACTTAAATACTTGAAGACTTCAACCAAATTTGAAAGAATATTTATGCTATGATTGATATCAAAAGCCAACACTTATTAGTTTATGTACAGCTTATTTGTCAACATAGCTGGACGAACGACGAACTTTCAACCCATTTAAAGCTGCTGGACATTACCATAAGTTGAAGCGAGTAATTGCAGCAACTTTATCAATAAATGTGGTTTTACATGGGTCACTTATTGCGTTACTAAGTAACGACACGCCGCAACGGGGAGTCGTCGTCCCATTTAACACCACTAGTGCAGCAGGTCGCCCGTCCGAAAAGTTTCCGGCTGTAGCAATCATTTTAAAGGGGACGATGACTCTCAGCGACAACGCGCCGCCACATAGTGACCGGGCTGAGTGGTCAACTGTGTAACAACACATCACCCGTACTTAACTAAAATTAAATATTTTTTTAGAGATTAAAGCATAAGCATTCGTAAACATTTATTAAAAAAGTTAAAATATCAAATATATTTTCATACTTTTCCAGATTACTACTCGGTATATAGTCCCTGGCCAAATTATTAGACGCACTGCAAGATTTCATGTAAAATATTAATTACCGAGTGATATTGTACCGTTTAATTATTTTAAATTGATTTGTTTTTTATTTTTATATTATCCAGTCAATTACCTATTTATTTGACATAAATAAAACAGCATTAATTTAGAAAAGCATAAGTTTATTAAGTTTTAAAGAAAAGTGAAATTAATGTTAGTAAAAGTCAATATTTAGTTGAGCCACCTTTAGCCGCTATCAAAGCTTTAATTCTGCGCGGCATGCTATCAGTGCAAGATTGTACTATCTCCTGCATTTGAGGATGATGATTCCACATATGAATAATCTTTTCTAGGAGCAGGGTTTTGTTGGTAATCACATCTTTAGCCACTTCTCTTTTCATCAGCTCCCACACATTTTCAATGGGGCTATTACCTGGCCAATCCAACAGAGGGATATTTTTTCTGCCAAAAAAGCTGTAACAGATCGAGCAGTGTGGCAGGGAGCTCCATCTTGCATGAAAGTGAATGGTTCCCCATTTGGAAACCATTCTCTGAGCTGCGGAATCAACCGATTTTGTAATACTTCTTTGTATGCCTCATTATTCCTTTGACGACGTACAGACGTCCAGTGCCCTTGCCGCTGATGACTGACCAAATCATCAATTTGGTGGGATGTTTAACCGTCGGGACGACACAATCAGGATGAAACTTTTCTCCATGACGACGACGCACATACTGAGCTTTATTCTGCAAAATTTCGAATGTGCTTTCGTCACTGAAGCAGACCTGTCAAAAATAGGAAAAATATATAAACTTCCATGTTTATTTGCTTTATTTAACTGAAAATGATAATAATGTATCAATTATTGATTAAATTGCTGTATCTTACCGATCTCCAGAAGTCCACATCTTTGTCTTGCTATTGTTTGGCCCACTTCAGGCGCTTTGCTTTCATTGCAGCTGTTAACTTGGGCTTCCTGGCGGGGCGACAGGCCTTAAAATCTAATTCTTTCAATTTTCTTCGAACAGTGCGCTCAGAAGCATTTACGCTAGCATCCTGGAGTTGTGATTTTATTACCTTTGTGGTAGCAAATCTGTTTTCTACACAAATTTTCTTCAAACATCTCTCTGACCGTGGAGTGAAAATTGGTTTTTTACCGCATCTTTTCTTTCTTTTCGGGCTTAATTCCTTCCCTGACTCAATTTTCTTTTTTATGCGTCGTACACTAGCTTCAGAAACCTCCAATCTTCGTGATATTTCTCGGTTTGTAAATGTTTTCGCAATCACAAGGGCCTTCACTTCAGCTTTTTTACGTGGTGAAAGATCGCCTTTTCTACCCATAATGAAAATAGTCCAATTACTTTTTTAAAACACTGCATACAAAATAAACTAATAACTGAGTAGTATAAAACTGTTAAACAAACAATCACAGTCCATAAAGCCACAGAAACACGTCCGTATACCTGACTCGATTCCGATCGCGACTGATACAGGTTTGTACTTTTTTACGTTCATGTATCACTTGTCAACACAGTGTTGCCATATGTTAAAAATAAATACAAATATGTAGTCTACAACAATTCTTTTAAATAAAAATCAATAATATTGTAGTTTAAATATACCATTATTGCATAAAAACTCTTAAGAAACATAAAATTACTAAAAATAATACAGTGCGTCTAATAATTTGGCCAGGGACTGTACATCACCCCTATACCAAACACTTTATTTTTGTGCTCGACGCGCATTTCTCTCACCATGTTAGTTTCATCAGGAGCGATGATTAACTAAAGCTAAACTACAAATCTACCTTATTTATAGTTAGCGAAAATAATGGCATGAACGGAACCACTAGTGCCGGTTAAGTAACCAGCAGAGGGGACTATAAGGAATAGGCACTCTGTCGTTATTTAAACTACGTTTATATTTTATAATTTCCATACTTTCATATGCGTTTAATCCCCCTGTCATATACATCTTTAATTAATCTTAGATTACCGTAGGATCAGCTTCAAGGGCAAGGTCTAATGCGGAACTGTTGTTTCTATAGAAGCCTGTTAATTCTCAGCTGGACTGTCTTGATCTCTCGGCTCAAACTGATTTTTTTGTTCTACCCACATTTTCACAGTCTGTTTATAGATCCAACTATGCCTTACATTCCCCCATCGCACGGCTTCTTGCCAGAGGCAATACGGCCGATTTGATTTTTTTAATGTTTCACTTGGCGGCCTCGGGTGAATATTGTGGGATGACTCTTTGCGACAGCTATGACACTTGTGGATGCTTGTGCATTGTGTTTTGTGTCTTGGTCTCTTGTTTCTTATCTTTCGGTTGTTGCTTTCTAAGCTTTCATTTATATTCATTTATATTTACTCTAAGTTTTACTTCTTTACTTTTTGTTTAATTATGTTTTGTTTTTATTACCTTAGTTAGTATAAGTAATTTTTTGTCGTTGATTTTTTTATTTGTCAATTTTTTATTATACGGGGTTTCCCGTAAATAAATAAATAAAATAAAATAAAAAATATTGGTAGAAAGCAGTGTAAGGACAGGATAATTGTTAGGCTTTTGGAGAACCTTGAACAGTTTTTAACTGTGTATCGAAAGTGGATTCTTCATAAATAAGAAACAACATTACTGTGAATCTTCAACTCTAAAAATTCGAATTTTTATATTTTTCAATACCGATTTTAATTTTCTTTCAGGGTTTATGTACTCTGACACTGACAATAAACCAGAGGTCTTAAATACTGAAGACCTTACAAGGCTGGTTTGAAAAGTCCGTGCAAAGTCCGAGAGATGGCACCACCGGCGCGTATCGAGGTCATGTTTAGTTAGTAGCATCTCTTGAATGAACGCACACCAAGTTTCAGCCATATTGGTCTATTTCTTTGTGTTTGGCATTCGTGTGAATCAAGGAAGTCGAGTGATTTTCAAGAAATGGACGAAAAAGAATTTCGTGTGGTGATTAAACATTACTTTATGAAAGGAAAAACGCCTCAGGAGACTAAAGGGAAGCTTGATAAATATTATGGTGACTCTGCACCTTCGATTCAATTTATAAGTGGTTTCAAAATTTTCGGAATGGCCATATGGGCACAAGTGACGCTGAACGTTCTGGACGGCCTGTGGAGGTTACGACTCCAGAAATCATTGATCAAATCCATGATATGGTGATGGATGACAGAAGAGTTAAGGTGCGTGAGATTGCTAGTGCTGTGGGCATCTCGACTAAACGGGTACATAATATTTTGCATAAACATTTGGACCTGAGAAAGCTATCCGCAAGATGGGTGCCGCGATTGCTCACGCTTGACCAAAAACGGAATCGTGTGAAGTGTTGCAAGGATGGTTTGCAGCTGTTCCAGAAGAATCCGGAGGACTTTAAGCGTCGTTTCGTCACTGTGGATGAAACATGGATACATTACTATACTCCTGAGACCAAACAACAATCTAAACAATGGGTTACCAAGGGGGAATCTGCACCAAAAAAGGCGAAGACCGTTCCTTCGGCCGGAAAGGTTATGGCGACTGTCTTTTGGGATTCGCAAGGGATAATCCTCATCGACTATCTGGAAAAAGGTAAAACTATTACAGGTGAATATTATTCATCGTTATTGGACCGTTTGAAAACCGAGCTGCAAGAAAAACGCCCGCGATTGGCCCACAAGAAAGTCCTTTTCCATCACGACAACGCACCAGCACACACCTCAGCAGCTGTGTTCGCAAAATTAATGGAAATAGGATTCCAACTCGTTTCACATCCCCCTATTCTCCAGACTTGGCTCCCTCGGACTACTATTTGTTCCTCAATTTGAAGAAATGGCTGGCGGGACAAAGATTTTATTCAAACGAGGAGGTGATTGCAGACACTAATGGATATTTTGCAGACTTGGACAAATCCTATTATTCGGAAGGGATCAACAAACTAGAACATCGTTGGACGAAGTGTATAAGCCTAAAGGAGACTATGTCGAAAAATAAAAAAGGTTTACCCCAAACACATAAGTAGTTTTTATTTTTGCACGGACTTTTCAAACCAGCCTCGTAGTGTGTAGGACTTGAAGAATGCCGACACAAGAAGGAAAAATGGGGAAAGTTAACGACAGTTGTATAGAGGTGAGAATTAAGGCAGGGGATGAAGCATCTGTCTGTATATCGAGGTCAGCAGTGTTTCCGTTAATATTGATTTTTTTCATTTTACAGTTACCGCTAATCAGTTATTAGCAGTAGGAGTAGCATGTTTGCTTATGGCGATTGTATTTGTTTTACCTCACTCGTTATAAAAATGTTACAACCACATACTTTATTAGTTTAAGACTGGAATTAAAAAACGTTATCAATAAGGTCTTACATTCATTTCAAGTATTTTAAAGCAACCTAAAAAAAAGGCTAATTGGAGAGGAAGGATAATATTGGCAGAGAAATTTGGTCGGGTGTGGGGTGGTATGTAGTCGATAACATGCGTGCCACCCTGGTTGTGTACATAGCTGTAGAATAACTCAACGCCGGTTTTACAAATAAAAATTAATGGCTCGGTTAGTTGACGCCATCCATATTTCTGGTTTGGTAGTTTAGTACGCTCTCAAATATAGATTTAAAAAAACGGGTCAAGTGCAAGTTGAACTTGCACAATTAGTGTTCCGTACGTTGATTGTTTTTAAAATAAAAATTTTTGTTAGGATGGTATAAAATGATCAGTGACTTCACAAAACACACCCCAAATGAGTTTTTAACAAAGTTTGTTTCCAATCTTTACTGAAAACTGGTGACCTTGAAATTTTGTTTTTTTTATATACCAAATAAATTATTAAAGGTAATGCACTCGTGATAATTTTCATTCAATCTATACCCCGTGGAGAATATTCCAGAATTCTTTCAAAATTTTTTGATCAGTACTTTTCGAGATAAGGTAGGGGACAGCGATTTTTCGCTATTTTTTAAAAGTAATACGAAGAAAAGTGTGAGCAAGTATTACATTATATATATATTTTTTACTCGTGTTTTCACAAGCTTTCATTTTTTAACTTCCGATTTCAGCCCTCAAAACGAACCCCTTAAGTCAAAATTTATGTTACGGTGGTATAAAATGATCAGTGACTTCACAAAACACACCCCAAATGAGTTTTCAACAAAGTTTGTTTCCAATCTTTACTGAAATCTGATGACCTTGAAATTTTTGGTTTTTTTTATATACCATATAAATTATTAAAGGTAATGCACTCGTGATAATTTTCGTTCAATCTACACCCCGTGGAAAATATTCCAGAATTTTTTCGAAATTTTTTGATAAGTACTTTTCGAGATAAGGCCCGGGACAGCGATTTTTCGCGAATTTTTAAAAATAATACAAAGAAAAGTACGCGCAAGTATAATATTATATATATATTTTTTACTCGTGTTTTCACAAGCTTTCATTTGACACCACACTCGATGACCTAGTAAAAAATTTTTTTTTCACTTACGACTTCACCCCCCAAAACTAACCCCTTAAGTCAAAATTTAATTCTCAAAACTACATGGCTCTGATGAGGCCATCAATTCCTATATTATTACCAAATTTCACCTTTCTATGTCAAATAGTTTCGGAGAAAATCGGGTGTGACAGACAGACAGACAGACACCGAAGTGATCTTAAGTGTTCCGTACGGAACACTAAAAAGACAACAAAAAATGACTTTCTGAGAAAGTTAAGTCAAAAAGTTTTAAAATGACCTAAAAAATAAAAATAGTCGCGACATATTTGGATTAAGTGTTAAATTAATCAAGTACATAAAGAATAATAATATTATCTCTTACTAAGAGAAAAAAAAAAGAAAGAAATTAAAAAAACCATAGTGTGTCCTATCTCCAAAAAGGGAGATATAAATGTCGCGGAGTATTACAGACCAGCATCTTTGTTGCCTATTGTTTCAAAAATAGTCGAGAAATGTATGTCGGTGTAGATGGTCGATTTCCTTGAACTAAACGGATGTTTCTCTCAAAGTCAGTATGAGTTTAGGAGAAATAAAAGTATTCTTTTGGGTATTTTGGATCTTGTTTCCCATATTATTAAATTATTTCATAGACTGCACACAGTCCTTCTACGTGTTCTAACCAACGCCTTTGAGTATGTTAACCACGGAACATAATACAAAAGCGCAATGGATACAACTTTTCTTACGAGAGCATGGCGCTTATTGAATCAAACTTAAGAGACAGAACCCAAACTGTAAGAGTCTCTAGGGTGTTGTCAACAGAGAGTGTGACCAATATTGGAGTTCCCCAAGGCTCAGTGCTGGGTTCAATACTTTTTTTGATTTAAATTAATGACTTGCCAGATATCAACAATGCAGCTAAGTACACGCTCTTTGCTGACAATATCACAGTGACATTCTCCGCAAATACAATTGAAGATTCCCTTAAAACTTCCTTGGCGACACGAGAGAGGGCTAAACAATCGTTTGATGTAAATAGACTGGCTTTGACTAGCGACGAAACCAAACGGGTTGCTTTTTCATCGAGAGGTGTATGACTTAAATCAGGGAGTGGGTAAGATTTTTGGGTGTATATTGGGATCCGAAGCTGCACTAAAGCAAGCATGTTTTTGTACTCCGAAATTTTGCACACCGTGTAACTCAGCAAGTATTACGAAATGCCTATCACTCAATATTTCACTCTCGTCTTGCTTATTCCATCCTTGTTTGGGGACACTCTGCATAGACTTATCAAAGTGTTCAGCTTGCTGTGTAAGGCACTGAGAATAATGGATGGACTTGGTTTCAGGGATGACTGCCGTCAGTCATTTGTATCGATCAGAATTTAACGGTTCCTTCACAGTACAATCTTGAGAACTTCCGTTTCTTAAAGCAGTATTTTTTTATGGGTCTAGCACACATGCAGACATACCATAAGAGCGTAGCTTAGCCAACAGTCCATCGTACCAAACACGGTCGAATGCCTTGGATATGTCGAGAGCAACCGCTCGAGATTCTCCAAAGTGTTCAATTGCGTTGTTCCAAACATGTGTTACATAAGTCAGAAGCCACACTGGTGATCGCTAATAATGTTGAATCCTTCAAGATATTGATAGCCTTTTCCATGACTTTCGATATTATTGAAAGCTGTGCGACTGATCGGTAGTTATTTGGCAAGCTCTTCTTGCCTTTTTTAGGTATCGGCTGAACTGTGGCACATTTCCAGTAGAAAGGAAATATTCCCTTTCTATGGGGTAGGATGAAAAGTCTACAGAAAACTGGTGTTAGTTCCCTCGCATAGTTTTTGAGAATATGCGGCATATTCGGTAAAGCTAGACTTACTGTTCTACCGTATCTTAAATATGCTAAATGTTCTTCACATCGTGTTTTAATTGTCCTTTTAGTTTGCCTAACACTTTTTGTCACAATCATTGCAACTAATTTCATAAATTCCACTTTTCTCACAATTAGGGACTTTATCCTTGGGATTACCTAAAATATTCCTCAGATTGTCTGACCACTTATAAATTAAAGGAGGGTCATTCAATCATCGGTCCTGGTTAGCGGAACACGCGCGTCAAGTGCAAAAATAAAATGTTTTGTATAGTGGCGATATATACTGAGTAAAGTCATTGCGCCGAAGATTCCAAATTCCTAACATACTCTTCTAAATGTCCAACTGCAACTCTTTTGTAATTTTAATCGTAGAACAAATGTCCTTGTTGATATTATCAAGAACATTATATTTTTTTATTAAAAAAGAATCGGATTTGGTAACAGATAAAACATTCTTTTGCGCTACTCAAGTTATCGTTATAGTTATGAAAACTTAATAGGATAAACGATCAAATCAATATTCTTAACTTACCAGATGATACTTACATTTTGGAATTACAGTTGACAATATGCCGAACTTTAGGCACATCTGGACGATACATTAGTGACAATTTTCTAACCCAATCTTTTTTCTTAAGTAGGACATCGTGAGAACTTAATTTAAGCAATCGTCTTTCAGCAAGTTCTAAACAGGTGTCGCTAGGATGTTCTAATACTTTTAATCTAAAATTTATAAAAAAAAAGTTTAACGCTTACTTAATACGTAGTGGGTACAGGGTGAGTCAACGACAGAGTAAAGTTCATTATCTAATTTGTTTCGGGAATAAAGAAAAAATGTTAAATACAATAGTTTTAGGGAATGTTAAGGTGCACAGTTTAAAATTATTTCTGAGTATACAGGGTACTTCAAAACATTGTGGCCGATATAACATATGTTTTTTTTTTTAAACGGAGCATTCTATTTTCTAATTTATTTTTAAATTCTGCGTAAAATTTTATAACTTTTTTATTAATAATGTTACATACTTAAACCTAGTAGTTTTTCTAATATTTCAATTTTTTTTAAAAAAATGCTAGTTTCCAGTTTTGTAAAAAATTGCCAGTAGCGCCATTGTTTCTGAAGGTGGTACGAGCATTGTATAGAGATGAAAAAATAGATATATGTAAAGAAATTTCAATTCGATGCTACAGGGTGTTCAAAATAAATGTATGCATTTCGACTATTTTAAATTGAAAAATCTCAAATTTTTTAAATGGCACACCCCGTATATTATTATTTTTTCTGATAGATTTTACAAAACCCTCCAACTTTTATTAAGTATGTCATATACCTATTTCTAATAGTTTTCGATTTATTTTGAATTTTTTCAATTTTTACCCTTGTTTTTAATACACTTACACATGTCTATTAAGCAAGTAAAAATAGTTTTAATTTGTTGTAGTAATTGACATATAAAGATAATAGTTATGGATTTTCCTAAAAATGAATTAATTGATATGGTTTATATACTGGGCGAGGCGGGAAAAAATTGTCTTTTGGCAGTAAGGTTTTACGGAGCGAAGTACCCTAATAGACGTATACCACCTAGAAAATCTTTTCAGTGCCTAATGGAACGGTTTGATGGTAGTGGTAGCGTTGAGTATACGAAAGGGAAAGTAGTAAACTAGAATGCTACCAGTGAGAAAAAAGAAATGGAGATTTAACTTCATGTGAAGATAATCCCCAGGTCAGCAGCCGTCAACTAGCTGACTTATCTGACACATCCCAATCTATGGCTAATCACACCACGAGAAAATACAAGTATCATCCCTTTCATATGGAACTATACCAAGAACTTCAAGATTGTGATTTTGAACGACAAGTAAACTTTTATACCACCATCAAGGGAGCAATAGAGGCCGATCCAAATTTTTTTATCCAAAATAATGTTTTCTGATGAAGCTACTTTTCGAAGTAATGGAGCAGTTAACAGCCATAACATGCATTATTATTCAACAGTTAATCCATTTTGGGACCGGGAAGTTCAAAACCAAAACCATTGGTCGCTTAACATATGGTGTGGAATATTAAATTTTCGAATTATTGGTCCACATTTTTTCCGCGAACCGCTTAACGGGCCTAGATATCTAAATTTTTTGCAAAACGAATTACCCCAGCTTCTTGAAGAAGTTGATAACTTTGAAAGGGAACAAATGTATATTCAACAAGATATCCGTTTATACGGATTTCAGCAAGGCCTTCGACACAGTCAACCACAATATCCTGATAGGGAAGTTAAGAGGTTATGGGTTTTGTGGATCACTACTGAATTGGTTGACCTGCTACTTTACATACAGGAAACAGTTTGTTAAAGTAAAGGACTTTGTGTCGAGTGAGGTATCTGTTGCATCGGGTGTGCCGCAGGGTAGCCACCTGGGCCCGTTGCTGTTTAATATATTTATTAACGACCTACGAAGGATGATTCTATTTTCAAGGCCCTTGTTTTTTGCAGATGACTTGAAATTGTCTATGGCAATTCATTCTGTTGACGATGCTATGAGACTGCAGGGAGACTTGGACATGGTGAGTGAGTGGTGCAGGAGAAACAAAATGAAACTAAATATTAAAAAATGTAAGATTATGTCGTTCTTTCGAGTGAAAGTTCCGCTTTTGTATGACTACAGTATTAATAATTGTCTTCTCGAAAGAGTCTCCTCATTGTGTGACTTGGGTATTTATTTGGACACTAAGCTGGATTTTCATATTCATTATGACTTTATTACTAACAAATGTATTAAACTCCTTGCCTTCGTCTGTAGGAATACTAGGGATTTCCGGACCGTAGATAGCGTGAATATTTTGTACAAGATCTTGGTGAGATCTTCTTTGGAGTATCTGTCATGTGTGTGGTCGCCATCGTATGCTGTGCATATTGAGGGTGTTGAAAGGGTACAGAGGAAGTATGCTAGATATGTCTCTTGCAAATTTAAGTGGAACATCACTGCCTATGGGGACCAGCTACGAAGACTTCAGCTGCAATCACTTTCAAGACGTAGGAAAGTTGCTGATATATGTTTCTTATTTCGACTTGTAAATGGTCATATAGAGTGCTCTGATCTCTTGGGTCTGATAAATTTTCATGTTCCACCAAGATCAACAAGGGACCATGTACTCTTTGCCCCGAGGTACCACAGATGTAACTAGGGCCTATTCTCGCCGATCACTAGAATCACTAATGGTGCCAGTGAAGCGGATCTTGATTTTTTTAATCCCTCTTTAAAACGTTTAAAAGAAAAACTGTTGACAGTCCACTGAGTTTTTGAAATGATAATTGCTAGTGTTGTTATTGTATTGTTATAACTTACTATATTATTGAAATTTTTCTGTAAATACTATGTACAAAATGGGTCTGCCCGTAAATAAATAAATAAATAAATAAACTAAATAAATAAGATAGAGCTCCTGCTTATTATCACCGGGAAGTTCGGAAATTTTTAAACGATCGTTGTACACAAAAATAGACGTCCTTTATGCTAAGGAAAGTGAAGGAAAATATAGTAAAACGACTAAACATGTGTATTCAAGTAGACGGGCATATTTTTGAACATTTACTAAGTCATAATTAATCATTAGATAAGTTAAACTATATTAAAACTATTATTAACTATTTGTTTATGTTTTCACAATAGCATAAGTGTATTAAAAATAACCAGTCAAGTGCAAGTTGAACTTGCACAATTAGTGTTCCGTACGTTGATTGCTTTTAAAATAAAAAATGTGATTACGGTGGTATAAAATGATCAGTAACTTCACAAAACACACCCCAAACTTTCCAACAAAGTTTGTTTCCAATCTTTACTGAAAATTGATGACCTTGAAATTTTTGTTTTTTTTACATACCAGATAAATTATTAAAGGTAATGCACTCGTGATAATTTTCGTTCAATCTACACCTCGTGGAGAATATTCCAGAATTTTTTCAAAATTTTTTGATAAATACTTTTCGAAATAAGGCGTGTGGACAGAGATTTCTCACGATTTTTTAAAAATAATACAAAGAAAAGTGCGCGCAAGTATTACATTATATATATATATTTTTACTCGTGTTTTCACAAGCTTTCATTTGACACCACACTCGATTACCTAGTAAAAAATTTTTTTTTCACTTCCGATTTCACACCCCCCCAAAAACTAACCCCTTAAGTCAAAATTTAACTTTCAAAACTACATGGCTCTGATGAGACCATCAATTCCTATATTATTACCAAATTTCAACTTTCTATGACAAATAGTTTCGGAGAAAATCGGGTGTGACAGACGGACAGACAGACACCGAAGTGATCTTATAAGTGTTCCGTACGGAACACTAACAAGGGTAAAATTGAAAAATTCAAAATAAATCGAAAACTATTAGAAATAGGTATATGACATACTTAATAAAAGTTTGAGGGTTTTGTAAAATCTATCAGAAAAATAATAATATACAGGGTGTGCCATTTAAAAAATTTGGGATTTTTCAATTTAAAATAGTCGAAATGCATAAATTTATTTTGAACACTCTGTAGCATCTAACTCAAAGTTCTTAACATATATCATTTTTTCATCTTTATAGAACGCTCGTACCAATTATGAGTATTCCACCTTCAGAAACAATGGCGCTACTGGCAATTTTTTACAAAATTGAAAACTAGTATTTTTTAAAAAAAAATTGAAATATTAGAAAAACTACTAGGTTTAGGTGAAATGTCTACTTTCGAAATATTTATTCTTTTTGTTTTTTAATACCATGTTTCTTTTCACTTTATAACCATTCCATAGTGATTCTCTATTTCTAGCATTAGAATAATTTTGATATAATTTATATGCCCTATCTCTTCCATTTGCCCTCTTTTTTACCTCTTTATCATATCAAGGGAACATAATTTTTAATCCTAGTTTCTTTAATAGGATTACAACTATTAACTATATAGTTAGATTTTTTCCTCAGATCCTCAAATATAACATCTACTTTGGAACTGCTAGTATTCCAATTACACTATAAAAGCTTTAAATTAATTTCATAATATGCTTGCGTATTTTATCATTTTTAGTATTACAATAATTTTCTCTATTATACCGCAATCTAATACCTATCACTGAGTGGTCTGTGATTTCTGGTGTATGAAATACCTGTGTTTCTACATTATAATTTGTTAACACATATCTATAAGAGTACTACTATTACCAGGTGTACAAGTATGAAATGCGGTTTTTTTTTCTAAAAAATCATGTTAAATTCGGAAGAATGATAAAAAGTGCTTTATTCAAAGTATGCTCCATCGCTTGTTATACATTTTTCCCATCTTTCGTGCAATTTGTGAATACCACGCCAGTAAAAATCTTCCCCTGCTGCGAACCATTTATCGAGCCATTTTTTCACATCTTCGTACGAACCAAAGCGCAGCTCGGCAAGTGCGTGACCCATCTATGCAAACAAGTGGTAACTGGAAGGAGCTAAGTCTGGTGAGTAAGCCGCATGGGGTAGAACTTTCCAGCTGAGTGCTTCCAACGTATCGCGAACTGGTTTTGCCGTATGTGATGAAGTATGAGTATTAACCGTTTCCTCAGGTTTTAACAACTCATAATAGACCACGCCCCTCCGGTCCCACCAAACACACAGCATCGCCTTTCTGCCAAAGCGATTCGATCTCGCGGTCGATGTGGATGGTGCGCTTGGGTCTACCCATGATTTTTGGCGCTTAGGATCAAAATAAATCAACTTTTCATCCCCTGTAACTATACGATGCAATAACGACTTCTTTTTGTACCGAGCGAGCAAAATGTCACACTTGTTTTGTGCTTTTCCATTTGCCTGTCGTTCAACTCATGTGGTACCCATCTACCGGTCTTCTGAATCTTTTCCATCTCTCGTAGCCGATTGGAAAAAGCTTGTCGACTAACGCTCAAATGCTCGGCGAGTTGTTTTTGTGTTTGCGAATCATCTTCGTGCAACAATGCTTGCAATTCCACATCTTCGTATTTTTTTGGCGGTTTTTCACGTTCCTTGTCTGCAACATCGAAGTCACCACTTTTGAAATGCCGAAACCATCGTTCACACGTATCTTGCGATGGAGCATGTTCATCATAAGCTTCTCGAAATAATCGGTATTCCACAGCAGTTTTCTTCAAATGAAAACAAAAAATTAATGCTGTTGGCGAATGCTCTTTGTTCGGTATAAATTCCGACATATTGAACACAACAACACAACACTATGCACACATTTTTCCAATTTATCACTGGTGCGCGTCTGACACTTGTTGATAACACAAGAAAATGGCGCAGTGTCAAATCTTTATAGCACAAACTGCATTGGTGCACCATCTATTGACTGAAATCCGCATTTCATACTTGTACACCTGGTATAACTCTATTTTGGAACTATTAGTATTCTGATTACACTATAAAAGCTTTAAATTAATTTCATAATATGCTTGTGTATTTATCATTTTTAGAATCACAATAATTTTCTCTATTATTCCCCAATCTAATACCTATCACTGAGTGGTCTATGATTTTTGGTGTATGAAATACCCATGTTTTTACATTATAATTTGTTAACACATAATCTAAAAGAGTACTACTATTAATATTGCAGTACATTCATTTACTATACAATTCCCAGAACTGCCATAGTTCTTAAAATCTGTGCGAGGGAACTAACACCAGTTTTCTGTAGACTTTTCAACCTATCCTACAGAAAGGGAATATTTCCTTCCTGCTGGAAATGCGCTACAGTTCAGCCGATACCTAAAAAAGGCAAGAAGACCTTGCCAAATAACTACCGACCAATCGCACTGCTTTCAATAATATCGAAAGTCATGGAAAAGGCTATCAATCAGCATCTTCTAAAATATCTTGAAGGATTCAACATTATTAGCGATCACCAATATGGCTTTCGTAAATATAGATCAACAGGAGATCTTCTGACTTATGTAACACATGTTTGTAACAATGCAATTGAACACTTTGGAGAATCTCGAGCGGTTGCTCTGGACATATCCAAGGCATTCGACCGTGTTTGGCACGATGGGCTGTTGGCTAAGCTACGTTCTTATGGTATGTCGGAAAAGTTCTGTTTGTGGCTCTCATGTTTCCTCAGAGAGTGTTCTTTACGAGTGGCAGTCGACGGATTTCTTTCTAACACCTTCACTATCAACGCCGGTGTGCCTCAAGGCTCCATACTGTCTCCTACTCTTGTTCTCATTTACATTAACGATCTGCTGGAAAAGACCGAGAATTCAATCTACAGCTTTGCAGATGACAGTAGACTTATCTCTTCATTCACTTTGAACGCTCGGACATCGGCTACTCAGACGAATATCCGCAGACAGCAGGAAGTCGTCCAACTTAACAAAGACCTGGAAGAAATTCTATCTTGGGGTGACAGTAACCAAGTGGAATTTAACGCTACAAAAACCCAGGCGGCAGTTTTTTCTAAAAAAGTTAACGTTGCTGAACCCGACATAGTTATGTCGGGGCACTCCATTCCTCTAACATCGTCACTCAATTTGTTGGGCGTTAATTTGGGAGCAAATATATCCTGGCATGAACATGTTGCAGGCATAGCAAGGAGAGCTTCTCAAAAGTTGGGAATATTATTTCGAACCAGAAAGCTTTACACTCCACAACAACTGTTAATTCTTTACAAAGCTCAAATTCGACCAACTATGGAATACTGCTCCCATGTTTGGAGCTCCGCTCCCAAACATACACTGCATTTGTTGGATTCTATTCAGAGAAGAGCTGTTCGTCTGATTGGAGACCCGGAACTGACCGTCGGCCTTGATTCGCTGGAACATCGAAGAACTGTTGGCGACTTGAGCCTCTTCTACAAGTACTTTCATGGAAAGTGTTCGAAGGATGTGGCCTGCTTAATTCCTCCCAGAGCGGTGCATGTTAGAAGTACACGTCGCGCTAATTCTTCACATCCGTATGAGGTTCAGCTTGTTACTCCCCGTACAACACTTTTCAAGCAGTCTTTTATATGGAGAACATCATCCCTTTGGAATAATTTGCCCAGGACTGTGTTTCCCACCGAGTACAATCTACAGCGATTCAAGAACAACGTGAATCGCCTTCTCCGCACACGTGTCGCTCCTGTAGCGCTTTAGGGACTTCCCTGTAGCACGTGTGCTAGACCCATAAATAAAAAAAAAAAAAAAATACAATTCCCATTGCTTCCATAAGATATTTTAATTTTTTACAATAAATTTAACTGTATCATGATAATTAATATTAAAGTCACCAATCAAAACACATCTTTGTCCTACAGATATATTATCATATATTATTTCCTCAAAAACCTCGTATAAATGAAGCCAAACTACGATCAGGTGAACGATACAATCCACCAACTTTCCACAGTACACTTTCAATCTTAACTGTTACAAATTGGCACCATATACTACCTTTAAAAACATATTTATTTCCACACTCAAACTGAATATCATTTCTTATATATACCAGCACACCACCTGTGTAACGAGTACTTGAATCACAGCGTACAATATTATATCCCGGTACATAGAGTTCCACCTCTTTAACTTCCAATGAGTTTGAATAATGTAAACTTTGTAATTTTTAGAAATCGAATTCTTAAAGTAAGAATCATAAAATCTTCAAGAAAACTTAAAGTACATGCGCCTCTAGTAGAAATTTTTAAAGACCAATTACAGACATTAAGTTGTCGAAAAAGTATTGAGCCGTTAAGGTCAAAATTGAGACAATTGTTTTTTTTTTCGCCGATTCCCACCTCACTTTACTGAAGGACGTCAAAAAAATATAATCGAATTCTTTGACTATCTTTTTCCAGAGTTATAATCCAACAGCTGCTTGAAAGGAGGCAAAATATCTGGAGAATAATGGACGAGTTGTATTTTGTAGGTAAATAAATAAACATTCTGTTAAGGCAAAAAAGATATCGAATTTAATTTGTACATTTAATAAACTGTCGACTCACTTTTTTACATCTTCGTTAGTAATTTCTGTAATATGTGAATATCCTGAGGTATGACTATATACAGCGACTTCTATCATCACATCTGTCACCTGTTGAATGGTAAACCTTTGACGTTGCTGCATATTCCTTTTCATTACTTTTGTCTTTTTTATCCAATTTGGTTGTTCAAAATTGCTGGGAATGCATATCTGTAACAATGTATTATTATAATTTTACGGTAATACAGTAAAACCCCGATTGACCAAGTCGCGATTATCCGAGCTCCGGATTAACCGAGCCAATCTAAGAACCTGATTATCCGAGGTACGCGCGTCTATGCTGCGTATTAACCGAGCTTCTAAAATATATATGTACATATTTCCATTTAAAACCGTCGCATAATGGAGAAAAACGAAAAATCGTGTTTCAAAATTGTCTAGAGCCTTCAATTTTGGTTCGATTTGGACGATATTTTTTTAAATTGAAGCTTATTAAATTCCGAACAAAGTTGTCGGAGCCGATTTTTCAATTAAACTTTTGTTTCAAAATGGCGGACGTTGGTTTCTGATTATATAGCGACTGAGACACAGAAAACGCTTACAGTTTCAAACCAAGTTGTGCCACTGTTTAGCAATAGCAGCCACTTTTTTGCTACAACAGCAAACAATGTGGCTAGTGCAGCAAAATATTTAGCTGTCCCTATTTTAACAAAACGTTTTAGCTGTTGTAGCCATTTTCTAGCTGTGTGAGCTGTCCTTTTCTGCGTGTATCGCTGTTTTTTGTATCTGCTAGAAAATTGTCTACGATACTTAAAATTTACAGCAGCAATATTCTAGCAATAACTGTATGAAAATTTAAATCCCGCAACTAAACTTGAATAACTTGAATGATCTGACTGCCACAGTCTAAATGCCACAGAGAAACTTTCTTGCTCGATTCAATTTTGGCATCCGCCATATTTGATTTGTCATTTTAAGTCAATTGTTGAAACATATTTATAATTAACAACCTTAAAGAAATTATTTATGCAAATGTTATGGATATAAAATAATAATGGTACGTTTATTCATATTTATAATACTTTTATTGTTCATGGCAGCCATTTTGGGTTCATTATTATTAATCTTGTAACTGTGATATTAGATATATTATCTGCGACATAAAAAAACATACATACACGCATTTTAACACAACTTGGTTTGAAACTGTAAGCGTTTTCTGTGTCTCAGTCGCTATATAATCAGAAACCGCCATTTTGAAGACGTCCGCCAAAAGTTTAATTGCAAAATCGGCTCCGACAACTTTGTTCGGAATTTAATAAGCTTCAATTTAAAAAAAAAATCGTCCAAATCGAACCAAAATTGAAGGCTCTAGACAATTTTGAAACACGATTTTTCGTTTTTCCCCACTGTGCGTCGAGGCCTTCGGAGAATCCCCCTGGCCCGTGTGAGGGGTTGCTCTATTTATTTTTTTTGGACTCTTTCAGCATGTAAATTTGCGTGAATGCAATGCGTTATAACGTTTACTACGGAGAAGTACGAATATACTCACATAATTTATTTGGTTGGAGTTCTGGTAGTTAAGTGTAATTAATACGAACTGCTTTGTTTGAATTTTTGTTTATCGTATTATAAAGAAGCAAAACAAGCGTAAAAAATCGTCGTTCCTATTGAAGAAAAATTAAAAGCCATCAGAAGAATTGAAGCAGGAGAGACAATTAAAGTTGTTGCACGAGATTATGAAGTAGGTGAGGTAACAGTTGGAGATTGGAAAAGAAACCGCACAAAAATAGAAGAGTGGTGTATAAATCAAGCCTCCTCGTCCTCAGGAAGAAAATCAACGAAAACCGGCGACTATGAAAAAGTTAACGAAGCATTATTAATGTGGTTTAACCAACAGAATTCAAAAGGTCCAATTTTACAACAGAAAGCAATAATGATTAGTAGGCAATTCCCAGAGATAAATCAGTTTACCGCCAGTTCTGGATGGTTTGACCGCTGGAAAAAAAGGGTACGGTGTACGACAACTGACTGTATGTGGTGAAAAACTTTCTGCTGATGTGTCATCAATTGAGAAGTTTAAGCAGAACTTTAAAAAGCAAATCGAAGATTATGGATACACATGTGATCAAATTTACAACTGTGACGAAACTGGTCTGAATTATAAAATGCTTCCATCAAAAACATTGGCATCTTGACAGGAAAAATCAGCTCCTGGGCACAAACGAAGTAAGGAAAGATTAACTATAATGGTATGTTCCAATGCATCTGGCAAGCACAAAATCCCACTGATGGAGATTGGCAAGTCTCTACGTCCAAGAGCTTTAAAAGACATCTTACCCAAAGCCCTACCAGTCTATTACAAAAGTCAGAAGAGCGCATGGATGGATGCGACCTTATTTACTAACTGGTTTGAAGAAGAGTTCGTGCCATCTGTGACTAAATTTTTGAACAGAAACCGTCTTCCTATTAAAGCAATTTTGTTAATGGATAATGCCCCCTCTTACCCTGGAGAAGGACTTCATGTGGGCGAAATTGTTGTCAAATTTTTTCCTCCAAATGTAACCAGCATAATGCAACCAATGGATCAAGGCATCCTCGAAAACATTAAAAAAAATTATAGGCGTTTATATGTTAAACATCTGTTAGAATACACAGAAAAGGAGGATATTATCAATGGGATGAGAAAGGTTACACTGAAAAATGTTATTTACTGGGTAAGTCAAGCTTGGGATTCTGTGCGTACTATCACTATTCAAAAATCTTGACCAAAAGTTATTGATTTTGAGGACTATAAGGACAGTGAAGATGATACTCCATTAAAAGAATTAGCTTTGAAATTGAGAAGCCATGGAGAAATGTCCTGTTCAAATTTTGACAGTGAGATAGAAGAAAAAGAAAAAAGTTTATTTGAATTAATGCAAAAATTAAAAGGTTGTGAAAATGTGACAAGAGAAGATGTTGTTGAATGGATTACAGAAGATGATTTAAATGAAGAAATGAGTATTGAACGAATGCCTTTCAGGAAACCGAAAAATCAGATGACGATGACGAAGCGGCGGTGGATGAACAGTCTCCCACTAAGATCTCTCATCAAGAAGGTTTTGCTTCTTTGGAAAAAGGTTTGAGGTATATCGAACAACAACCAGAGGCAACCCCAACGGATTTGCTTCTTCTTAATAGATGGAGAAACACTGCAGCGAGAAAAAGAAGATGCAATATAAAACAGAAGCGCATAGATACCTATTTCACTGTTTTATAATGTATGTACCTATTTATATTTAAAAACGTTAATACATCGGTTTAAAGTATTGGTGTTTATTTTTTGAATGAATAAAAAACAAATTCGGATTATCCGAGTTTTCAGTTATCCGAGGAGGGTGCCCCAGACGTTACCTCGGATAATCGGGGTTCTACTGAATATATAAAAAAAATTGTACCTATTTTTATGGGTTTAATTAATTTTTACAATTGCGATTGCTTTTTTGTATTTTGCCATCTATTCTTGAACTTAAATTTGGAACAATAAGGTCAGGAATTTCCTAGACTTACCACTTCCTGTCCAGGATAGTAAATGTCAAAAGAGATTCTGTTCCTTTTCGATAACCAGTAGTCATCCATATCGCTGTTAATACTGGTTAAAAGCTCAACTACTGATCCATCTTTGGACTGCATAGTGATCATTTGATCAATACTCTACAAAAAGTTTAAGATAAGCATTTTTTATAACTTAAGGTCATAAATTTGAAGGAAATATAAACTTTGCTCAAGTGGTCATCAAAATCTCTTGTTAATTCAATTGGTTAAGTTAAAATGCACAAATATTTTCTTACAAAGAGCAATTAGTCTTGTTTTTTATATTCTAAGTCGAGGTAAAATTTTTGGTAGGGCAGATTCCTAGATTGACAATATTCTTATACATTTGTTATTGGTACAAACTGGTTAAAATTTGATTGTGTCAGTAAATGTGGTTATGTAAAAATTATTATTATTTTTTATCATTCACCCCTTGTCTGAGTAGGGATTTTACCCTTTTTCATATCCCGAGGGTATTGGCGGGGGTGTCGTAATAGCCGTCAACGTTTGTCTGAGTGCCAAAACACACATTTTTATATTTCATGGCACCTTTTAGATAACGCAGTAGTGCTGCCACGGACGTTAATGCATTTCTGCAAACAACTACTACCTATATGCGTGGCCAGGCCAAATATAGTTAAATAAATAAGTATACCGACCTGCCGGTATTGGAACCTGAGACCTTCTGCACCGCAAGCAAGTACTACGCCACGGGCTGCCACATATATACCAGGTGTACAAGTATGAAATGCGGATTTTTTTTCTAAAAAAAACATGTTAAATTCGGAAGAATGATAAAAAGTGCTTTATTCAAAGTATGCTCCATCGCTTGTTAAACATTTTTCCCATCTTTCGAGCAATTGCTACGAACCATTCATCGAGCCATTTTTTCACATCTTCGTACGAACCAAAGCGCTACTCAGCAAGTGCGTGACCCATCGATGCAAACAGATGGTAATCGGAAGGGGTCAAGTCTGGTGAGTAAGCCGCATGGGGTAGAACTTCGCAGCTGAGCGATTCCAACGTGTCGCGAACTGGTTTTGCCGTATGTGATGGAGTACTATCATGAAGAAAAATGATTTTGTGTTGCCTCTTTCGGTATTCTGGCCTTTTTTCGAGCAGCAAACGGTTCAAATCGGTCAATTGTTGTTGGTAACGTTTAGTATTAACTGTTTCCCCAGGGTTTAACAGCTCATAATAGACCACGCCCCTCTGGTCCCACCAAACACAGAGCATCGTCTTTCTGCCAAAGCGATTTGGTCGTGCGGTCGATGTGGATGGTGCGCCTGGGTCTACCCCAGATTGTCAAAATAAATCCACTGTTCATCCCCTGTAACTATACGATGCAAAAACGACTTCCTTTTGTACCGAGCGGGCCAAATGTCACACGTGTTTTTGCGCTTTTCCATTTGCCTGTCGTTCAACTCAGGTGGTACCCATCTACCGGTCTTCTGAATTTTTCCCATCTCTCATAGCCGATTGGAAACAGCTTGTTGACTAACGTTCAATTGCTCGGAGAGTTTTTTTTGTGTTTGCGAATCATCTTCGTCCAACAATGCTTGCAATTCCACATCTTCCTATTTTTTTGGCGGTTTTTCCACGTTCCTTGTCTGCAACATCGAAGTCACCACTTTTGAAACGCCGAAACCCTCGTTCACACGTATCGTGCGATGGTGCATGTTCATCATAAGCTTCTCGAAGTCATCGGTATGATTCAACAGCAGTTTTCTTCAAATGAAAACAATCAAATTAATGCTGTCCGCGAATGCTCTTTGTTCGGTATAAAATTAGACATATTGAACACAACAACACAACACTACGCACACACTTTTCCAATTGTGTGCGTCTGACACTTGTTGATGACACAACAAAATGGCGCAGTGTCAAATCTTTATAGCACAAACTGCATTGGTGCACCATCTGTTGTCTGAAATCCGCATTTCATACTTGTACACCTGGTAAATACTAAAATAAAAAACCGGTCAAGTGCAAGTTGAACTCGCACAATTAGTGTTCCGTACGTTGATTGTTTTTAAAATAAAATTTTTTGTTAGGGTGTTATAACATGATCAGTGACTTCACAAAACACACCTCAAATGAGTTTTCAACAAAGTTTGTTTCCAATCTTTATTGAAAATTGGTGACCTTGAAATTTTGTTTTTTTTTTTTTATATACCAAATAAATTATTAAAGGTAATGCACTCGTGATAATTTTCGTTCAATCTATACCCCGTAGAGAATATTCCAGAATTTTTTCAAAATTTTTTGATCAGTACTTTTCGAGATAAGGTAGGGGACAGCGATTTTTTAAAAGTAATACGAAGAAAAGTGTGCGCAAGTATTACATTATATATATATTTTTTACTCGGGTTTTGACAAGCTTTCATTTGACACCACACTCGATGACCTAGTAAAAAAAATTTTTTTTCACTTCCGATTTTTACCCTCACAACGAACCTCTTAAGTCAAAATTTATGTTACGGTGGTATAAAATGATCAGTGACTTCACAAAACACACCCCAAATGAGTTTTCAACAAAGTTTGTTTCCATCTTTACTGAAATCTGATGACCTTGAAATTTTTGTTTTTTTTATATACCATATAAATTATTAAACTCGTGATAATTTTCGTTCAATCTACACCCCGTGGAGAATATTCCAGAATTTTTTCGAAATTTTTTGATAAGTACTTTTCGAGATAAGGCCCGGGACAGCGATTTTTCGCGAATTTTTAAAAATAATACAAAGAAAAGTGCGCGCAAGTATAATATTATATATATATTTTTTACTCGTGTTTTCACAAGCTTTCATTTGACACCACACTCGATGACCTAGTAAAAAAAAATTTTTTTTCACTTCCGACTTCACCCCCCAAAACTAACCCCTTAAGTCAAAATTTAATTCTCAAAACTACATGGCTCTGATGAGGCCATCAATTCCTATATTATTACCAAATTTCACCTTTCTATGTCAAATAGTTTCGGAGAAAATCGGGTGTGACAGACAGACAGACAGACACCGAAGTGATCTTGATAAGTGTTCCGTACGGAACACTAAAAACCGGTCAGGTGCAAGTTGAATTTGCGCAAAACAGACCCCAAATGAGTTTTCAACAAACTTTTACTCCCATCTTTACTGAAAACTGATGACCTTGAAATTTTTGTTCCACTCGTGATAATTTTCGGTCACTCTACACCCTGTGGAGAATATTCCAGAATTTTTCCAAAATTTTTTGAGTAGTACTTTTAGAGATAAAGGGGGAAGCGATTTCTCGCGATTTTTTTAAAATAAAACAAAGAATAGTGTGCTCAAGTATTACTTTATATATATTTTTGAACTCGTGTTTTTACAAGCTTTCATTTGTCACCCCACTCGATGACTTCATAAAAAAAAAATTGTTGTCACATCCGATTTCACCCCGCAAAAACTAACTCCGTAAATCAAAATTTAACTTTCACAATTACACGGCTCTAGTGAGGCCATCAATTCCTATACCAGTACCAAATTTCAACTTTTTATGTCAAATAGTTACGGAGAAAATAGGGTGTGACAGACAGAAGGAAGGACAGATACCGAAGTGATGTTATAAGTGTTCCATATAGAACACTAAAAACATTACTACTATCTTTGTGGGTAAAAAAATTCATTATTGAGTTGAAATGACACACTGTTGTTATGACTTAAATAAAAAAAAAACCGGTCAAGTGCAAGTTGAACTTGCACAATTAGTGTTCCGTACGTAGATTGTTTTTAAAATAAAAATTTTTGTTAGGGTGGTATAAAATGATCAGTGACTTCACAAAACACACCCCAAATGAGTTTTCAACAAAGTTTTTTTCCAATCTTTACTGAAAACTGGTGACCTTGAAATTTTATTTTTTTTTAAATACCAAATAAATTATTAAAGGTAATGCACTCGTGATAATTTTTGTTCAATCTATACCCCGTGGAGAATATTCCAAAATTTTTTCAAAATTTTTTGATCAGTACTTTTCGAGATAAGGTAGGGGACAGCGATTTTTTTAAAAGTAATACGAAGAAAAGTGTGTGCAAGTATTACATTATATATATTTTTTACTCGTGTTTTCACAAGCTTTCATTTGACACCACACTCGATGACCTAGTAAAAAAAATTTTTTTTCACTTCCGATTTCACCCCTCAAGACGAATCCCTTATATCAAAATTTATGTTACGGTGGTATAAAATGATCAGTGACTTCACAAAACACACCCTAAATGAGTTTTCAACAAAGTTTGTTTCCAATCTTTACTGAAAATTGATGACCTTGTTTTTTTATGTACCATATAAATTATTAAAGGTAATGCACTCGTGATAATTTTCGTTCAATCTATACCCCGTGGAGAATATTCCAGAATTTTTTCGAAATTTTTTGATAAGTACTTTTCGAGATAAGTCCCGGGACAGCGATTTTTCGCGAATTTTTAAAAATAATACAAAAAAAAGTGCGCGCAAGTATAATATTATATATATATTTTTTTTACTCGTGTTTTCACAAGCTTTCATCTGACACCACACTCGATGACCTAGTAAAAAAAAATTTTTTTTAACTTCCGACTTCACCCCCCAAAACTAACCCCTTAAGTCAAAATTTAATTCTCAAAACTACATGGCTCTGATGAGGCCATCAATTCCTATATTATTACCAAATTTCACCTTTCTATGTCAAATAGTTTCGGAGAAAATCGGGTGTTACAGACAGACAGACAGACAGACACCGAAGTGATCTTATAAGTGTTCCGTACGGAACACTAAAAATTAATAATGGCCCGTAATTTATATTATTCGATTTATGTACCTCAATTCGTCCAAATTTATTTCCAAAACAAACTGCATCATCTACATCATACGGTCTGACATTATGAAGTCTGTCAACAGATACAGGTTTCTATAACCTTAAAGCAGAAAAAATAAATAATTAGTATCACTCAATGGAATGATTTTTTTTTGGTAGGTTTTAAAAATAATATAAACCACATAAAATTCTATTGTTTTTTTTTTGTCATGTTTATAAGGGGTGAAGTTTTAAAGTGTATATGGTTCTTGGGACGTCAAACTGGCGTGACTTTCAGATGTTTCACGTACTATTGCACCAGGTATCTTCAGGGATCTTTACTTTTCAAAATTAGAACGCTGAATTCATTCAACCACAATTTCTTGTTTAACCAAGGCCCTGAAAGCATCAATTCCAGGTATAATCTCTGCTTTTCATAAGATAATTATCACTTCATGGGTAAATATTGGCGCTGAATTAAAAAAAAATCTCATTTAAATTATATTATATTATAAATTACGAGGCTGGTTTGAAAAGTCCGTGCAAAAATAAAAACTACTTGTTTGTTTGGGGTAAACCTTTTTTATTTTTCGACATAGTCTCCTTTTAGGCTTATACACTTCGTCCAACGATGTTCTAGTTTGTTGATCCCTTCCGAATAATAGGATTTGTCCAAGTCTGCAAAATATCCATTAGTGTCTGCAATCACCTCCTCGTTTGAATAAAATATTTGTCCCGCCAGCCATTTCTTCAAATTGGGGAACAAATAGTAGTCCGAGGGAGCCAAGTCTGGAGAATAGGGGGAATGTGAAACGAGTTGGAATCCTATTTCCATTAATTTTGCGACTACAACTGCTGAGGTGTGTGCTGGTGCGTTGTCGTGATGGAAAAGGACTTTCTTGTGGGCCAATCGCGGGCGTTTTTCTTGCAGGTCGGTTTTCAAACGGTCCAACAACGATGAATAATATTCACCTGTAATAGTTTTACCCTTTTCCAGATAGTCGATGAGGATTATCCCTTGCGAATCCCAAAAGACAGTCGCCATAACCTTTCGGCCGAAGGAACGGTCTTCGCCTTTTTTGGTGCAGATTCCCCCTTGGTAACCCATTGTTTAGATTGTTGTTTGGTCTCAGGAGTATAGTAATGTAGCCATGTTTCATCCACAGTGACGAAACGACGCTTAAAGTCCTCCGGATTCTTCTGGAACAGCTGCAAACCATCCTTGCAACACTTCACACGATTCCGTTTTTGGTCAAGCGTGAGCAATGGCGGCACCCATCTTGCGGATAGCTTTCTCATGTCCAAATGTTTATGCAAAATATTATGTACCCGTTCAGTCGAGATGCCCACAGCACTAGCAATCTCACGCACGTTAACTCTTCTGTCATCCATCACCATATCATGGATTTGATCAATGATTTCTGGAGTCGTAACCTCCACAGGCCGTCCAGAACGTTCAGTGTCACTTGTGCCCATATGGCCAGTCCGAAAATTTTGAAACCACTTATAAACTGTTCTAATCGAAGGTGCAGAGTCACCATAATGTTTATCAAGCTTCTCTTTAGTCTCCTGAGGCGTTTTGCCTTTCATAAAGTAATGTTTAATCACCACACGAAATTCTTTTTCGTCCATTTCTTGAAAATCACTCGACTTCCTTGATTCACGCGAATGCCAAACACAAAGAAATAGACCAATATGGCTGAAACTTGGTGTGCGTTCATTCAAGAGATGCTATTAACTAAACATGACCTCGATACGCGCCGGTGGTGCCATCTCTCGGACTTTGCACGGACTTTTCAAACCAGCCTCGTATTTGTTTAAGAAGGTAGAAAATTAACATAAAATTAACAAAGTCACAGTAAGCTCAATACAGTGCATGTGTCGACAGGTCCCTGTTTCAAAATGGCCGCTCAATGTTTACATCTGAACTTAAAATGTCTTTTGTGATGTATTGTCTATCTTGTCTGTAGTTTATATGAATTTAAAGACAGGAAGAAAAAGTGAGTTTATATAAAAAGAGAATTAAAAACGTTTGTAAGTGAAGAGAATCGAAAAGGTTGTCAAACAATTTATATAATCATGGGGAAAGGAGGTTACTGTTGTGCCGTTGACAATTATAAAAATAATTCAAAAAGTACACCGGGAATGAATTCCTTCTTTGTCCCCCAAAGATGTTGAAAGGTAAATGATCTAATTAAAGAATATCAATTGCATGAGAAATCATACGGAGATAAATTGAATAATTCTGAAAAGTTATTTCTCTTATGGCATTTTTTTGGCTATAGAGCAAACATTTGGCTTGCAGCAACCAAACGCGTCATCAATTCTCAAATTGAAAATTTGTGCAAAAATTATTAAATATACACCTCACATTTTATATATACTATACTATATATTTTAACATAGGTAAAGATCCTTATAAGAGTCAAATTTTATTGTACTTACAATGAGGCCCAAACAGGCCCAGAAACAGTCAATTTGTATTTGGACATAAAATTACTTGCTGAATTCAAATATGTATTTAAAAATTTGGGTTCCAGTTTCAGTTTTTACTTTTAAGCCTTATAGAGTCCTAACAAAGCGTTGGACCCAAAATTTGATATGCCTATTCAATTCCCTGGAGAAAATGCTAAAACTTTTGTCTGCAATATTTTTTCTGAAAATGCCTTCCTGTCAAGTTTTTCAATTGTATTCATCTCTTTTCTGACAAAATGCTCCATTCTTTTTTTTTATATACGAGGCTGGTTTGAAAAGTCCGTGCAAAGTCCGAGAGATGGCACCACCGGCGCGTATCGAGGTCATGTTTAGTTAGTAGCATCTCTTGAATGAACGCACACCAAGTTTCAGCCATATTGGTCTATTTTTTTGTGTTTGGCATTCGTGTGAATCAAGGAAGTCGAGTGATTTTCAAGAAATGGACGAAAAAGAATTTCGTGTGGTGATTAAATATTACCTTATGAAAGGCAAAAGGCCTCAGGAGACTAAAGAGAAGCTTGATAAACATTATGGTGACTCTGCACCTTCGATTAGAACAGTTTATAAGTGGTTTCAAAATTTTCGGACTGACCATATGGGCACAAGTGACGCTGAACGTTCTGGACGGCCTGTGGAGGTTACGACTCCAGAAATCATTGATCAAATCCATGATATGGTGATGGATGACAGAAGAGTTAAGGTGCGTGAGATTGCTAGTGCTGTGGGCATCTCGACTGAACGGGTAGATAATATTTTGCATAAACATTTGGACATGAGAAAGCTATCCGCGAGATGGGAGCCGCGATTGCTCACGCTTGATCAAAAACGGAATCGTGTGAAGTGTTGCAAGGATGGTTTGCAGCTGTTCCAGAAGAATCCGGAGGACTTTAAGCGTCGTTTCGTCACTGTGGATGAAACATGGATACATTACTATACTCCTGAGACCAAACAACAATCTAAACAATGGGTTACCAAGGGGGAATCTGCACCAAAAAAGGCGAAGACCGTTCTTCGGCCGGAAAGGTTATGGCGACTGTCTTTTGGGATTCGCAAGGGATAATCCTCATCGACTATCTGGAAAAGGGTAAAACTATTACAGGTGAATATTATTCATCGTTATTGGACCGTTTGAAAACCGAGCTGCAAGAAAAGCGCCCGCGATTGGCCCACAAAAAAGTCCTTTTCCATCACGACAACGCACCAGCACACACCTCAGCAGTTGTGGTCGCAAAATTAATGGAAATAGGATTCCAACTCGTTTCACATCCCCCCTATTCTCCAGACTTGGCTCCCTCGGACTACTATGTGTTCCCCAATTTGAAGAAATGGCTGGCGGGACAAAGATTTTATTGAAACGAGGAGGTGATTGCAGACACTAATGGATATTTTGCAGACTTGGACAAATCCTATTATTCGGAAGGGATCAACAAACTAGAATATCGTTGGACGAAGTGTATATGCCTAAAAGGAGACTATGTCGAAAAATAAAAAAGGTTTACCCCAAACACATAAGTAGTTTTTATTTTTGCACGGACTTTTCAAACCAGCCTCGTATTACTCATGATACATTAACTTGACATTTTATTAAATCAAAAATTTGTATAATATCTATGATTTTGAATAATTAAACTTTGCACAGTAACATTCTTTCTATTTAAAATCTCCTGCTGGTCCCCTTTTTAACATGGCGGACTGCCATGTCACCTGATTTTCCTATACAATTATCCCTTAGTTTCACTATTGTATTGGGTTGACTGTGACAAAGTACAGTGACATATGTAATGAAAAATATTTCTGGTTCTCCTTCTTAAATAAGTGTTCACTAAGGAATGATTTATACCAGGTGTACAAGTATAAATGCGGATTTCAGACAACAGATGGTGCATCAATGCAGTTTCTGCTATAAAGATTTGACGCTGCGGCTTTTTGTTGTGTCATCAACAGGTGTCAGACGCGCACGAGTGACAATTTGGAAAAGTGTGTGCATAGTGTTGTGTTCAATATGTTGAAATTTATACCGAACAAAGAGCATTTGCGGACAGCATTTGAAGAGAGCTGCTGTTGAATCATAGCGATTACTTCGAGAAGCTTATGGTGAACATGCTCCATCGCAAGAAACGTGTGAACGATGGTTTCGGCGTTTCAAAAGTGGTGACTTCGATGTTGCAGACAAGGAACATGGAAAACCGCAAAAAAAAATATGAAGATGTGGAATTGCAAGCATTGTTGGACAAAGATGATTCGCAAACACGAAAACAACTCGCCGAGCAATTAGGCGTTAGTCAACAGGCTGTTTCCAATCGGCTATGAGAGATGGGAAAGATTCAGAAGACCGGTAGATGGGTACCACATGAGTTGAACGACAGGCAAATGGAAAAGCGCAAAAACACGTGTGACATTTTGCTCGCTCGGTACAAAAGGAAGTCGTTTTTGCATCGTATAGATACAGGGGATGAAAAGTGGATTTACTTTGAGAATCCCAAGCGCAAAAAATCATGGTTAGACCCAGGCGCACCATCCACATCGATCGCAAGACCGAATCGCTTTGGCAGAAAAACGATGCTCTGTGTTTGGTGAGACCAAAGGGGCGTGGTCTATTATGAGCTGTTCAAACCTGGGGAAATGGTTAATACTAAACGTTACCAACAACAATTGAACGATTTGAATCGTTCGCTGCTTGAAAAAAGGCCAGAATACCGAAAAAGGCAACACAAAGTCATTTTTCTTCATGACAATGCACCAACATAAATGATATACTGAAAGGCATAAAAAAATGTGAATTACAGCTATTTGCAGATGACACAATCCTCTATTATGAAAGTGATAATATAACAGATCTTAGATAGGTTACACAAATGGCTGTGTTGTAATAGTATTAGTGTCAATGTTAAAAAAACCAAATTTATGATACTAAAAGGCAAAAATAATACTCTAGATAACACTACTCATAATGGCATTGTGATAAACAATGACAGAATTGAACAAGTTAAAGAATGTAAATATTTGGGTGTAGTTCTTGATGAAAATCTATCATTTTCTAGTCATGCCACTTATGTAACAAAAAAAGTAACAAAAAAAAAATATTTTTTATGTAGAATAGGTAACAATTTAAGTACTTGGGCTAAATTACTAATATATAAGTTGAGAATAATGCCCCACCTCAATTACTGTTCTACAATTCTCTTTATGTTCAACAAAAGAGATATAGACAATCTCCAGAAAAAGCAAAACTGGGCATTAAGATGTATAATAGGTTGTAATAGGTATTCAAGAATAAAAGATATGTTGAAAACAACAGACTTATTAAGTGTAAAACAAAATATCTTTTTAAATATAATGATAGTTGTTTTTAAAATTAAAAATAGAATGTACCCTGAACATATTTTAGAAAAATTACAATTTGTTAATGACATTCACGCATATAACACTAGAAATAGATTGGACTTTTATGTTCCCACTGTAAATTCATCATATGCTGAAAATTGCTTATTCCTTCGAGGACTTATAGAATTTAACAATCTTCCAATAAATTTGAAAAATGCAAACTTTGTAAATTTTAAAAAATTGTTAAGAAGCTACATAATAGATAACCATAGCATTTAAGTTAGTTTGTAATTATATATATATATATATATATATATATATATATATATATATATATATATATATATATATATATATATGTACTAGGGTGACCGCCAAAAATCGATGTCGGAATTTTGTTCGTCTGGACTCTGAGCTCGATTAAACGACGTTAACCCGTGCCGCTCGTCGCTCAAAGTTTGAAAAAATCCAAATTTTTGGCCAAAAAGCACACACACATATGGAGCCATAACTCCAGAACGGTAAATAATAGAAACACGCTTAATATCTCAAAAGAAAGCTAATGTTGTTCTTCAAAATTTATATTCTATACATAATTGTTGTTATTTTAAGTCAAACCGAGTTACAACAGCCTTTAGCCCCAAAAACGTGACCTAGTACCAGTAGGAGCCAGTTTGGGAGTATTCTAAGAATTTTACGGGTTTTTACATAGTGTGTCTCGGAATTAACATTTTTTTGTTAAAAAGTATTTTGGAACTCAATTTTCGAACATAAAGAGCCTTTTGTTCAAATTTAATCTTTTATTATATGGGGATTACCTGACTAGTTTACCAAAGAAAGACCCGTTTGACAGGTAAAAAGGAGGGTGAATCTAATTTCTATTTTAGGGATGGTGATTTTACTTCAGCGTACAACCGACCTTTTATTTATTCAGTTTAGTTTCTAAAGTGCCTTTGAGCTGGTTAGATCGAACAATTATCTAGTGAAGATATTTTAAGACACTGAAGAGGACAACTTCTACCAGGAACTTGAGAGCTTGGAGGAAATGGACATCCCTGAAGAAGCTGCAGAAGATCCAGGACCATCTGAGAGCAAGAGGATGAAAGTTTCATTTGCAAGGGGCGTTAAAGAGATTTTAAACATGAAATTGTCCATTTTATTAGATCGATGTAAGGTATCCGACAGAAATGCCACGAGAATTTTAATAGCTACTCTAGAAGCACTAAACCTTGACCCTCTTGAGTACAAAGTCTCGAAAACTTTATTACATGATAGAAGGCAAATGTTCAGAGAACAATATAATGAAAAAATTTTTGATAAAGTAAAAATTCCTGAAAAAGAGCCCGTGGTTGTCCATTGGGACGGTAAACTTTTACCGGGTGTTTTAAAAAATGAACAATGTGAGCGAATAGCTATAGCTATTTCATATGGCGAAAAGCAACAGCTGCTGGGAGTTCCTGTAACAGCAAACAGCTCTGGAGAGGAGCAAGCCGTAGCCGTATATGAATGCCTACATGAATGGGGTCTTCTCAACACCGTCAAGGCGATGTGCTTCGACACTACAGCATCCAACACGGGAAGACTCAAAGGAGCATGCGTCATATTGGAGCAAATGTTAGGAAGAGAATTGTTATACCTAGCTTGCCGTCGCTATATCTTGGAAATTCTGTTAAGAGGCGTATTCGACACGAAAATGGGATCAACCACTGGACCTCATCCAGACATTTTCAAGAGATTCCTCACTGCGTGGCCCAAGATAGACAAAGGAAAATACGACACAGGTATCAGTGACAATCTAATATAAAAGCAGCTAACTCCAGAAATAATTGCAAATGTTACTGCTGAATTCGAGACCAAATTAACTGAGAGCCACCCCAGAGATGACTACAAGGAGCTATTGCAGTTGGTTCTCGTATTTGTTGGATCACTAGACGGCAATGTTGTGGGTTTTAGAACTCCAGGAGCCATTCATCACGCTAGGTGGATGGCAAAGGCTATTTCTGCTTAAAAATGTTCATTTTTCGTCGTCAATTTAAGATGTCTAAAGAAGAAGAAAGTTCTGTGCGTGCCTTTTCTGTTTTCCTAGTTAAAATTTATTGTAAAGGTTGGTTCAATGCTCCAAAAGCTCATCTTGCACCAAAGCAAGATTTAGGTATTTTGCATAGTCTGTTAGACTATAAAGAATGTGACGACGACATTGCAGAAATAGCCCTGACCAAATTTTCGAACCATTTGTGGTATTTGAATGCAAAGTTGGTGGGATTATCGTTTTTTGATCCCACCATTACAGACGATGAAAAGTTGTTAATGGCTAATAAATTGCTCAGTAGCACAGATGAACCATCACAGCACGCTAGGGTTGTAAATCCAAAAGTTAGGAAAGAAAACTTAAAAGAGGTAGTTGGCGGAGGATTGGTAAATTTACTTACCAAAGAAACGTTTACATTCTTTGACCAATTTAATATAAAAACAGATTTCCTAAGACAACATCCAAACACCTGGCCTCAAAATAATGACTTCCAAGAAGGATTGAAAATTGTCAAAACATTAAAAGTAGTTAATGATATGGCTGAGCGTGGGGTTAAATTAATAACCGACTTTAACGACCTTCTGACAAAAGATGAAGACCAAAAGCAATATGTCCTGCATGTTGTAAGTAAATGCCGAGCATTATATCCCGACGTTTCAAAAACTACTTTAACAAAAGCTCTAGAATAGATTAGATAACTATGTAAAATTATCAACTCATGTAGGTACTACGTCTGTATCTTTTCTGTGTCTGTTTTGTATGTATTATATACCTAATTTTTATATTTTAAAATAAAAAATGTCATCAGACTTATCAGTATTACTTGTTTTTTTATTATATTTCTACTTTAAACTCAAAAATATACCAAAAAAAAGCAAAATTTATCACTTAATAACAAAATATACGAAGTATGCTCCTAGTGGTACCAGGTCACGTTTTTGGGGCTAAAGGCTGTTGTAACTCGGTTTGACTTAAAATAACAACAATTATGTATAGAATATAAATTTTGAAGAACAACATTAGCTTTCTTTTGAGATATTAAGCGTGTTTCTATTATTTACCGTTCTGGAGTTATGGCTCCATATGTCAGCTTTTTGGCTAAAAATTTGGATTTTTCAAACTTTGAGCGACGAGCGGCACGGGTTAACGTCGTTTAATCGAGCTCAAATTTCGGCTATCTCAATATCTGGAAAGGGGAATCGTTTTGTGGGGTCCAGACGAACAAGATTCCGACATTTTTTTTCCCCCTCTATGAGATCTGGTCACTCTAATATGTACATATGTATATATACATATATATATATATATATATATATATATATATATATATATATATATATATATATATATATATATATATATGTACTTGTTTAGCTTTGCTAATAATAAAGATTATTATTATTATTATTACATATGGCAAGACCAGTTCGTGACACGTTGGAAGCATTCAGCTGGGAAGTTCTACCCCATGCGGCTTACTCACCAGAGTTGGCTCCTTCCGATTACCACTTGTTTGCCTCAATGATTCACACATTTGCTGAGCAGCACTTTGGTTTGTACGAAGATGTGAAAAAATGGCTCAATAAATGATTCGCAGCAAAAGGGGAACATTTTTACTGGCGTGGTATTCACAAATTGCCCGAAAGATGGGAAAAATGTATAACAAGTGATGGAGCATACTTTGAATAAAGCACTTTTTATCATTCTTCCCAATTTAACGTTTTTTTAGAAAAAAATTCCGCATTTCATACTCGTACACCTGGTAATAACCACGAGATTAATAAAAAAATAAAACAGACCTTAAAGTATTTTTTCTGTTTCCAGACAGGTTTACTTACAGAAATCATATACTTTTGAAACAGATCCTTCATATTTTTATTTCATAATAAAAACTTTTACTTACCTTATCAGTGCCAACGATCTGAACTGTAGCAATCTGTTTTGTCTCTTTGCAGTAACCCCTCTGCGTCTCTTTACCCTTCTCTAGTCTACGAACAATATCTCCAGGTATAATGCTCCTATTCACAAGGCGGACCTGAAAAAATACAAAACAGTGAGTGGTAGGTATTATTTAGTGGTAGAAGCCAAAACAACCATTTCTAGATTATTTGTTTGTTCAGGCATTACACAAAAATAGTTTAATAGGTACTGACGAAATCTTGTCCAAAGATAAAAAATTACTTTTTCACAATAGCTTCTGGAACAACATTAATGGTTTACAATTCAACATCTAAAAATAAGAAAAAAACATTAGCTCAAAAATATTTTTAAATGAGGCTAGAACTCTACTGTCCCCAAAAAATTTTGGCAATATTTACCATGTGCAATATATTCTATTTTAAAATTATTTTTGCAGCACACCAATTTTATAAGGAATACCTGAAAGGTCTTGATGGTTTACCTCCTGGATTACTAAAGGCATGTAGCTTCGTATTATCGCGATCATTATGCATTTTGTTTAACCGGTCATTGGAGGAGGGTTGCTTTCCTGAGTATTGGAAGACCAGTTTTGTCACCCCGGTTTTTAAGTCAGGGGACAGGGCAGATATCACAAAATATAGGCCAGTAAGTATTTTGAGTACTGTTCCTAAATTATTTGAAAACCTAGTAACTAACTATCTATAATAGATGAACAGTTTAGTTTTCAGAGAGGCAAGTCTGCTGAATTGAACTTGATTTCCTATATGGACTACCTGTCGAGGACCTTGGAGAGTGGATTTGAGGTACATTCCATCTATACCAATTTCTCTAAGGATTTTGTTAAGGTCAACCATGGTGTTCTTCTTAAGAAGCTCAATAACCGTGGCATATCGGGTCCACTGTTGGGCTGGATTAAGAGTTATTTGTGTGGCAGAGTTCAGGTGGTTCGAGCTAATAATTTTAAGTCTGTCAACATTAATGTGCCCTCGGGAGTGCCTCAAGGCTCCCATATGGGGCCTCTGCTGTTTAACCTGTTCTTGAATGATGTGGCCGACTGCTTTCAGTCTTCCAGGTTCTTGCTTTTTGCTGATGATTTGAAGATGTATATGGCAGTTGGATTGCAGGGTGATTTGGATAGTCTTAGTGTCTGGTGTCAACGGTATGGTTTTAAATACTTCTAAATGCTTCTCTATGTCTTTCTCAAGATCGCGCAATCCATTGTTTTTTGATTACAGCATAAATGGGACTTCCCTCGAGTCCATAGTTAGTGTTAGGGATCTAGGGGTTAAGTTTGATTTGACACTGAGTTTTATTCCTCATATAACCAAGGTAACGTCTAGGTTTGTGAGGATGCTTGGGTTCATTGAGCATTGCTCATCAGAATTTGCATCCATTACCTCTATAAAAATGCTGTACTGCTTGTTGTTTAGGCCTCTCTTGGAATATTGCTCATGTATGTGGAACCCACCTCCTGCTTGCCATGCTAGAAGCTTGTACAGAGTAAATTTCTATGTTATATTTATAAATTTTTTAACAATGATTCTTTTAGTTATTCAAATCTGACATCTATATTAAACTTGAATATCCTGCCTAATCGGAGAGTTCAACGAGATCTTGTAATGTTTTTTAAAGTTTTGAATTCTATTGTAAATTGTCCAGAACTTTTATCTCAGATTAATTTGTATGCACCCTCTAGACATACTAGATCTAAGTTGTCCTTCTTCAAACCTTATCATAAGATAACCTACGGAGCTAATACCTCCATGACAAGATCTATGGGCATTGTAAATAACTGCTCATCACTGGACTTGTTCTCCAGCGCCTTGTGGCGGATCGGGGTTCTTTTCTGAATTTCTTAGTTTTAGCCTTTAGTTTTAAGTAGTTTTAAGTGTCATTTATATATGTAAACTTTTGTATTTTGTCTTTATGAGTTAATAGGCCTGTCCCATAAATAAATAAATAAATAAATGAACAGTTTTGAAAATGTTTGGGACGAAGCTATATAAAATTTTACCTTTTGGAGTCTCCAGTCCCATTAGGTAGCATTTTTTTGGAGCTTTATAAACTTTTTGCCCTAATTTTAAATACAAAATATGTTATAAATAAATAGCCTGCCAGTATAAGAACACCTATAACTATAAATATTGGCAATATGTTGTATGTACATAATTAGAAATACAGTAAATTGGTAGACTATAATTAACATTGTGCTATTTCATTTTTCCTCTATATACTTATTAATTGACAAAATACTAGAAAATCATACAATACATTTTTAGGGGTAAATTACCCCTCAACAATTTTGCATGAATGGTAACATTTAATTAAATGTTTAACAGGGTAATTATATTAACTTTAAAAGAATGTTTAATATTTAAATTATCGAATTAACATAAAGCGGTACCAACCATGTGATACCCAGAAAATTTGTCCCATGATATGCACCATATTTTAGTCAAAATCTCCCTTAACATGCCAGAAAAGACACTTAAAAATTGAAACCACTGACCTTACTTTGGCGCCAAATCTGCTCCCTAGAACTATTGCTCCACGAAACTCTAATTTGGCCCTTTTGTAAAGCATGTGAATCGTCTATATCATCACTGGATGCCTCATACGAATCGACGACGACCCAAAAATTATTTTTTTATGTTTATCGAATCTGTAAACTATATCGTTGGAATAAAATTCCTTGACTTTCTCTTGTGACATTTTTACACACTGATTTCACTTAACAAGACATTCAAATCGTTCAAAATTGAAGGCCGCTTAAAAAATGGCCCATTTGATGGTTTTTTTTCGGCGCATGACACCGATGTAAACAAAAAAAATGGCAAAAAGTCAGTCAGCTGATTAGCAAGTTTGACAACGTCGCTTTGATTTCAAAATGGTTAGGACCGGAGTACGCCTAAATACACAAATCACAAACATTAGATGCCATAGAAAATTTTTCTTTGCATTTTTGAAAAAAATAAATATACATCTTTAATAAAATTCTCAACTCACAGTCTTCCTACAACTCAAATAATTTATGTATGGTTCGAAAATTTAAACCTGTTTTGCTACTCTTCTTGATCAAGGAAAATATAGATTCTTGAAATTTTTGAAACTAGAAGTTTCAGAAAATTCTAGAAAATGAAAAACATAGTGTCCCATCTCCGTGTGCCTATTCTTTTCTGCGATAAATCTTGAACGAAATAAGATATCGATTTCAAATTTGGTACACTTATAATACTTGAACCAAATTAGTAAAAAGAGTGGGAGTCTTTACCAGGTGTACAAGTATGAAATACGGATTTTTTTTCTAAAAAACATGTTAAATTCGGAAGAATGATAAAAAGTGCTTTATTCAAAGTATGCTCCATAGCTTGATATACATTTTTCCCATTTTTCGGGCAATTTGTGAATACCACGCCAGTAAAGATCTTCTACTTTTGCTGCGAACCATTTTTTCATATCTTTGTACGAACCAAAGTGTTGATCAGCAAGTGCGTGACCCATCGATGCAAACAAGTGGTAATCGGAAGGTGCCCAGTCTGGTGAGTAAGCCGCATGGGGTAAAACTTCCCAGCTGAGTGCTTACAACGTGTCGCGAACTGGTTTTTCCGTATGTGATGGAGCATTGTCATGAAGAAAAATGACTTTGTGTTGCCTTTTTTCAAGCAGCGAACGACGGTTCAAATCGGTCAATTGTTGTTGGTAACGTCTTTCTGCCAAAGCGATTCGGTCTTGCGGTCGATGTGGATGGTGCGCCTGGGTCTATCAATGATTGTTTGCGTTTGGGATTCTCAAAATAAATCCACTTTTCATCCCCTGTAACTATACGATGCAAAAATGACTTCCTTTTGTACCGAGCGAGCAAGATGTCACATGTGTTTTTGCGCTTTCCCATTTGCCTGTCGTTCAACTCATGTGGTACCCATCTACCAGTCTTCTGAATCTTTCCCATCTCTCGTAGCCGAGTGGAAACAGCTTGTTAACTAACGCCCAATTGCTCGGCGAGTTGTTTTTGTGTTTGCGAATCATCTTCGTCCAACAATGCTTACAATTTCACATCTTCATATTTTTTTGGCGGTTTTCCACGTTCCTTGTGTGCAACATCGAAGTCACCACTTTTGAAACGCCGAAACCATCGTTCACACGTATCTTGCGATGGAGCATGTTCACCATAAGCTTCTCGAAGTAATCGATATGATTCAACAGCAGTTTTCTTCAAATGAAAACAAAAATTAATGCTGTCCTCGAACACAACAACACAACACTACTTGTACACCGGTAAACAATGTATAGTTTCAATAATTGCGATAATACAGACACATTTTAAGCATAATTATTTATCGCTCAGGAAATAAAAGGAGAAGAAGTGGGGGAGGTTAACGGGGCTGATTCGTGTACATCGTGTTATACGTTATACTTTTCAGGGTGGAGTCGTAAGCCAAGAAATGTAAAAATTATGTTATTATTTCATTATTTCCAATCTTAGCAGAACTAGTATGAAAGCTAATGTAAATATCTATACAGCGATTCAAGAAGAACGTGAATCGCCTTTTCCGCACACGTGTCGCTCCTGTAGCGCTTTAGGGACTCCCCTGCAGCACGTGTGCTAGACCCATAAAAAAAATCTAAAGAAATTTATGCAATATATTATGTAAATACCCAATCACAGGTCATATTATACCATTTAAGGAGAGGTTAGTTCAGGTCGTACCTGAATTAAACCGATTAAATCATTATTTGGCTAGTTTGAGATAACTTCAACTTCCTCGGCAAATTGCCATCTGCCTAAGGAGTAAAGACCGGATTATATGCAACATAAAAATCTTGAAATATGCATGCAAATATGCATGAAAAAATGCTTAAAATATGCATGAAAAAGGTCAAAATATGCAATATTAAATAATAATAAAAGTAGTAATTTTTAGTTTTTTATTTCAAAATCAGCATAAATTAACAAGTTATCGACGATGTTTAAATTTAATCAACAATTATTTAACATTTTTTAAAATTATTTAACATTTGTATTCTTGTACACGTAAACAATAAGGTATTGTTCCAAATGTTGGGTAGTAAGATTGTGTCTTCGATCACTTAAAATATTTTTATAAGTGGAAAAAGACCGTTCCACATCCATTGTGGTAACTGGGCAGTATTTGAATTTGGGTGCTATGTTAGCACTTATTGTTTCTGGCAAAAGTTCACCCGTCCCATTAATAAAACTATCAATTTGACACAAAGGTTCAAAGCCTGGGTTATTGCACAAAATGTTTTCAAACTCTTCTTTAACTCTACGCGGGAATACATCTGGCAATGTGGAGTTCATTTGACGGATTTTATTCATTAACTGAAATTGATTCGGTCAACGCCAAACCTAGAGTTTTAAGCCTTTTAATACCCGCAGGTATGTGGGAAAAGTGAGTGCTAATCAAAGCTATGTTTTTTTTTAATATCAGAATCGTTAAATGCTTCCTTGGATTGACGAACTGCCATAGCCTCTGCACTATCGAAGTCATTTACTACACTTTTGATGGCCTCGAAATGCTTATTGTAAAATAGTACAGCTCCAATCCATGTTCCCCATCGAGTTACCACTGGTTCGGGAGATAAAGGCACATTTGGCAGTTTTTCTTCATAGGTGTTATTGCGAGCAGGTGCCTTAAGAAACACTTTCTTTGCTGATGAAATCAGTTTAATTACATTTCCAAACGTGGATCGTACTTCTTCAGCGAGTCGATGGACTTCGTGAGCAAAGCACGTTACATGAATTAAATTTGGATAAAATACTTGGAGGACTTTGGCTGCCTTGATCATATAGGGAGCAGCAACTGAGAGAAATATAAACACTCTTTCATCTGCAGAAGATTCAGGAAATATATTTTTTGATATCCTCATTCACAAATCTGGCGATCTTAGAATGATTTGTCTTGTCAAGTTCTTTGCAGGCCACCAAATAAGAAGAAGAAGGCTCTAATCTGAATGCACCCACGGTTCCAGACGGCGACATTAACAATACCCTGAGCAATTCAATTGCCTATTAATACCGAAAAATATTGTAAATATAGGGAAAATATGCATCATTTACTAGATTTTGGGTAAAATATGCAATAATCGGTGCGAATGGTCTAAATATGCAAATGCACATGAAAATATGCAAATGCATATAATCCGGTCTCTACTAAGGAGATTTGAAGGTTATGGGAGAGCGCGAAGAGCTACGTTCCGCTGTTTTCTATTCGAATAATTAGTGCGTGTCCAAAATGTATATTCGTTTCTTAATTGCTCTATACAAATGAAAAAGACAGACGTTCTTCGTGAGTCCTGAACGTTTATAGAGAAAATTTGTCAAATTTAACATTTAAAATCTAGGTTAAACTTAAAATAAGTAGAATTGCGCGTGTTGCTACTATGTAACGTAACGGTAACAAGTGTAAGACACGTAAGTGTCAATTATGCTTTAAGTTTCGGTATTTGGTCGCAATGTCCTAGAAGGCATTTTAAATGTTTCTAAAATGGGGGTTCTATTTTTGGTGCCATTTCGCTGCTGCATTTATCTACAAATCAGCTGGTTAAGGCGCTCTTCGTAGATTAATACCGGTATGCAAAATTATTTAACACTTCTTATTTTACTTACATAACTCTAAAAATATTTAATGTCCAGTTTTACCACATCCTTTTTACATACGAAATAAATACAAAAACTTGTAGAAGTAGTTATTTATCATGGTCACACTACATGCCGATGAATGTAACTTGTCCTATATTATTTCTTCCTCTTATAAGGTACGGGTAAGTGAGGTTTAACCGGGTACCAAGATTTTTTCATGTACAACCACGGTCAAAGAAATCTGACTTGTAGTCGCCGCCTAGTCAGACTGTTATGTGTTTTTAACATAGTTAGACGTTTAGATTGTCAACTCTATGTACAATTTTTGTGGCCGCGGCAGTACATAAAACTCACAAATTGCAGTATTATCAACGAAGAAACAGACATATCCGATTTGGCTCTATTAACTCGTTTTACCCTCTTTTCCCTATGTTACATAACCGTTTTAGTGCGCTCACACACCAGCCGCTCTGTGGCGCTACCAAGTGGCGCCAGATAATCGTCTTGCCATTAAAAATACTATTATTTTTAAGTGAATTATTTCAGACGAGCACCACTTTGCGGGAGGGCAGCGCGGTCCGTAACTACCTGAAATTATAAAGGGTGATTCATTTAGAGGTACTTTTTGTGATGGGGATTTAATTGCAGATTGCGCATGCGTCGTGTCAACTAAAGTGGCATTCCTGTTCAGTAGTGTTTGACAATTCATAATGGAAAGACTTAGCCTGGCACAGCGTCTACAAATTGTTCAACTTTATTACCAAAATGGGCGTTCTACGAGGAATGTGTATCGGGCGCTTAGAGCAACTTATGGTCCACATAATCGGCCTACCGAACGCACAATTCGCTCTACCATCAATAAGTTTGAGACCCAATTTTCATTATTGGATAATGCTCGACCGAATAGACCACATCCAGCACGTAGTGAAGAAAATATAGGGGCGGTAGCGGAGAGTGTACGCGAAGACCGTGAAGTGTCGATTCGTCGCCGTTCTCAACAGCTTGGCCTGTCATATTCAACAACTTGGCGTATTTTACGTAAGGATCTTTCTTTAAAAGCATACAAAATTCAACTAGTGCAACAACTGAAGCCGACCGACCTTCCGAATCGTTTCCGTTTTAGTCGTTGGGCTCTTGACAAGCTTGCAGAAGATCCACTGTTTTCGAGAAAAATTTTGTTCACCGATGAGGCCCATTTTTGGCTTAATGGGTTCGTGAATAAACAAAATACCCGTATTTGGGGTGATGAACAACCTGAAGAGGTTCAAGAGCTGCCATTAAATCCAGAAAAAACAACTGTTTGGTGTGGTTTATGGGCCGGTGGAATAATCGGTCCATATTTCTTCAAAACAGAGGCCGGCCGGAATGTTACTGTGAATGGTGACCGTTATCGCGCCATGATAACAGACTATTTGATGCCAGAAATTGAAGCCCGTGGTCTCGACGAAATTTGGTTCCAACAACATGGCGCCACTTGCCATACAGCCCGTGAAACCATGGCTTTACTGCGAGAGTAATTCGGCGAACAGATCATTTCACGCTTTGGACCAGTGAATTGGCCGGCTAGATCATGTGACATCACACCTCTTGACTTTTTCCTTTGGAGCTATGTAAAGTCCAAAGTCTACATGGATAAGCCAGCTACAATTGAGGCATTGGAGGCCAATATTACTCGAGTCATTGGCCAAATACCACTCGAAATACGCACACGCGTCATTGAAAATTGGAACTTCAGAATGGACGTTGTTAACCGTAGTCGCGGACAACATTTGAAAAGAAATTATCTTTAAGAAATAATTGTAAAGAATGGTTCTTTTATATGATAATAAAGATTATAAAAATAAAATTGTTTTTATTCATTTTTTTTTATTTAAAAAAAAGTACCTCTAAATGAATCACTCTTTATAAAAAATGTGGGCTAAATTGATAAATTATTAGGCTTAATTCGGTCCTAGTTTAAGAAATAGTATTAGTTTCCTTTAAGTTACAGGTCTGATGTTTTCAATAACCTCACGTGATTAAAATTCTAAAATTTAAATGGTGTTGGATGTGATCCGAGTATTTCGATCGTCTAAACAAATCCGTTTGATTAAGAGGGCGCTATAATCACCAGATAGCAAAATATAAAAAACGTCATCTGTAGGAGTGAGGTTATATTTTTTGTAGGCAATAAATAGTCGCGTATCGAGAATAATGGGAAAAAGAAAATTATAGTGAAATTGTACACTCGTAATTATTATTGTTATCGTACTTTATCTTATTTAATAAAAATAGTGTGCTATTACTACGTACTTATATTTTTTCAATTTAACATAAGTAGAACAGCAAAACGTTATTTTGTAGATAAAAAATGAAAAAAGCTCAAGAAAAGAGTCCTGCCCTTTTGGCACAGTGGGTACAAAGACTAAGAATGTCGCCGGAATTATCAAATACTAATAATAGTATTGCACCAAATGCAGTTCCATCAACAAGTCGAAGAATCCTTTTTAGTCCAGGGCCTAATCATATAATTCAAGAGAAAGATAATTTAAAGGATAGTAAGGAATCAGGTAAAGTATTAGATTTTTGTTTTTTTTGTATATTTGTCATATTTTTTTTTCAATGTCAAAATGTTGTGTAATAATATTTTTCTGTTACTATTTTTATTTTGTAATGGAGTAAGAGCGCAACATATTTTATTTTGTTATGTTAACAAAATTGAAGATTTGTAAAACTTATATTGCTTCTACTAAATGGAACTTAAAGAATATTCATTTTATTTCCAATAGTTTTGAAGGCTTTAGTAACGATAAACTCTGCCCAATTGTGAGCTTATTTCATGAAGACATATGTGAGAAATTTTATTCTATTTTTTATTAAGAGTGTAATTTTTGAAGAATGTGTGTGATATGTGAAAATGCTTGTGTATGTTTCATTTTGGCAGCTCATAAAAGACTTGAAGGTGTATTTTAACACCTGGTTGATTTACATTCAAGACAGATGTTTATAATAATAATGATAATAATTTTTTTATTATTAGCCAAGCTAAGCAAATACAAGTACAAAATATATATCATTACAAACTAACTTAAATGCTATGGTTATCTAATATTAACAATTTTTTAAAGTTTACAAAGTTTGCATTTTTCAAATTTATTGCAAGGTTGTTAAATTCTATAAATCCTTGATGGAATAAGCAGTTTTCAGTGTATGATGAATTTACAGTGGGAACATAAAAGTCTAATCTATTTCTAGTGTTATATGCGTGAATATCATTGACAAATTGTAATTTTTCTAAAATATGTTCGGAGTACATTCTATTTTAATTTTAAAAACAACTATCATTGTATTTAAAAAGATATTTTGTTTTACATGTAATAAGTCTGTTGTTTTCAACATATCTTTTATTCTTGAATACCTATTACAACCTATTATACATCTTAATGCCCAGTTTTGTTTTTTCTGGAGATTGTCTATATCTCTTTTGTTAAACATAAAGAGAATTGTGGAACAATAATTGAGGTGGGCATTATTATCGACTTATATATTAGCAATTTAGCCCTAAGTACTTAAATTTTTACCTATTCTAACATAAAAAATTAATTTTTTTGATACCTTTTTGTTATGTAAGTAGCATGATTTAGAGAATGATAGATTTTCATCAATAACTACACAAAATATTTACATTTTTTAACTTGTTCAATTCTGTCATTGTCTATCACAATGCCAATATGAGTAGTGTTATCTAGAGTATTATTTTTACTTTTTAGCATCATAAATTTGGTTTTTTAATATTGACACTAAGACTATTACAACACAGCCATTTGTGTAAGCTATCTAAGTCTTTATTTATTGTTTGCACTAGATCTGTTATATTATCACTTTCATACTAAAGGATTGTGTTATCTGCAAATAGCTGTAATTCACATTTTTTTATGACTTTCACTTTATCATTTATATACAACACAAATAAGTCAGGTTCTAGCACTGTGCCCTGTGGAACATCATGACTATTGATCTTAATAGAAGATAACGCTCCATTATATTTTTTTTGTTGTGTTCTGCTCTCCAGATATTCACAGAACCGTTTCAGCATATTTCCCTCAAAACCATATTTTTCCAACTTCTGAACCAACAACTTTCTGTTTATAGTTTAAAAAGCCCTTTAAAAGTCAAGTAGAAGTACACCAACCAATTTTTTTCATCTATTGAAGACTTCCACTTGGAAATAACAGTTTGTAGTGCACTTTCACAAGAACGATTTTTTTTCTAAAACCAGCCTGGCAATATGTAAGCTACCTGTTTTCTTCTACGTATTTTCTCATTTGTTTGCTTACAATAGTTTCAAGAAGTTTTTCATACGTAGCTGCCACATTAATTGGTCGATATTCATCACATCTATTAGTGTTAGTTACTTTTTCTATAGGAATAATCATTGTCTTTTTCCATTCTTGGGGGAATCTTCCTCTTTCTAGGCTAGTGTTAATTAGTTTCAGAAAGCAATTAGCAATTACTTCAAATGCTAGTTTTAAAATGCCATCAACACTACTTGTCTTGTTTTTTAGATTTTTTCACAGTTTTTCTAAGGTCAGTCAGTTCTATTGTTTCAAAATTATTAAACTTATTTATTGGGGTTTCGATATTGTTTAGAACTTCCTGGGTTTCAATTTCCCCCGTGTCTTTTGTTATGGCACTAACACATTGCAAAAAGTAGTCATTACATTTTTCTGCTATTATTTTGTTATCCTTTTCCATCTTTCCCTTGAAAAAAATGCCTTCTTGTCATTTATTATTTTTACTAGAAATGATTGGACCCTTCAGAGTCCTCCACATTTCTTTAGAATCTCTTTTAGCTTCATCTATTTTTCTATTATAATTTGCCTGCTTTTTTTCTTTAATAAGCTGAACTACTCTGTTTCTAGTCTGTTTATAGCTTATCCAGTCATCCTCAAGTCTAGTTATAATTGCTCTTCTGTACAATCTGTGTCTCTATTAGAAATTGCATTTTTAATTTCGAGCATCCACCATTTTTTGTTTCCCCATTTGCACCTTGCCTCTCTTTCTACTCTTGGAGCATGCTTGTTTAATTTCTCAGTTATAATTTGTACCAGATAGTTTAAGTTGTTTGTGGACTTTAAAGTTATAGGCCGTACACAGCTCATATTTTCCAATTGAAATTGAAGTTTTTCATATCTCTGACACTTGTTTTTTGTTTAACTCTTTTAAAAGAAGGAAATTCTGTAGTTATAATGGAGTGATCAGCTATTTTGTGTAAGTGGTAAATTTGATATTCAATACTTTTTTATTAGTTTTTATAGTTAGATCAATTATTTTTGCTGTATTCTCTGTAATTCTCGTAAAGTTTTGAATGATTTGATACATACCATTACTTTTTATAATATCTTTAAGTTTCTTGGAATAATATGAATTTTTTTTGCAACATTGATGTTGAAATCTCCTGTTAAAATATTACTGGCATTAGAAGAATGGTAGATATTAAGAACATTGTATTTTTTGCATTAACACACAGGTTTATACCAACCAACCATATATTCACATCTATTACTATATTTATAGTTATCCTATAATGAGGTTCTTCTTTCAAGTGTATAGAAGCTCTTCCTGTATGCTTACTTGTTGAAAGTGCATATACTGCTTTATAGCCATTAATGTTTATTTGCTGTCTTCCAAGTCTTTGGTAATATGTGTTGTGTTATAAAATTTGTATTTTTCCTACATTAGGAAAATAGCATTTTATATACATTTTTGTTACGATATTACTAATTTCTTTGTAAATACTATATGATAAATAAATAATTGATAACATAATAATGAGAGTTGACAGAAAAAATTTAAGATAACTTTTAGGGCGTATTTAGGATAATTATCATTATCATTAACTGCATTTTATATTATTGTTTTAATGAAAATAAAATTTGTACCTTTTTTATACCAATATTGGGAAAAATGCCTTAAAAAGATAAAACGTAATCTTATGAATAAATCGTGTCTGTTTTTCTTCATCTGTTCATGTATTATAGCTTTAGGTTTCTGAAGTTTTGTCGGCTCGAAACCCGTCTTGTCAGCTTTCGATAGAGTAATAGGTATGCTTACTTAGTACAATTCATTGTATCCTACTATTGTATTCCGTAACTTCTGGGATAAGTACCAGTAAATTCTGTTCTTTTGTTTGTCAATCCTAGCCTGACTGACGAGCTGTGATGCAAAACGCGTCTCTGGATGGATTTGACGAATATGAGAACAGCAGGTAAACTGCTGATATACGAACTTCATTCGTTTTCAGATGTTTTTACATTAACTATATTTGCTTGGAATTAATTTACTTGATAACTTGACATTTATGCCTGTTATGAGTGTCGGGTGGCATCCTCCTAGCCCATGTCTAATCTCTGCTGTGACCACCAGATTAAAACCCCTACTTTCAGAGGTCCCCATACAGAAAAAGTTGTTGAAGGCAGTTTTTTGTGATTTCTGCTCGCGCGTTTGGATAAAACTTGTTTGGCTCGCCCGAGGTACAAATTTTATCCAGAGAACAGTTTAATATTAAAAGGTTTAATATTATTAGCGACCATCAATATGGATTTCATAAGCAAAGATCAACAGGAGAACTTCTAACTTATGAAACACAGTTTGAAACGATGCAAATGAACATTTTGGAGACCCTCATGGTTGCACTTGATATATCCAGTGCATTCGACCATGTTTGTCTTGTTAGATTGTTGGCTAAGCTATGCACTTATGATATATCTGAAAAGTTGTTTATGGTTATCATGTTTCCTCAGAGAGCGTTCTTTACGAGTAGCAGTCGATGTATTTCTTCACTATCAACGCCGGTGTGCCCAAGCTCCGTACTGTCTCCTACTCTTCTTTTCATTTATATTAACAATCTACTGAAAAGGACCAGGAATCCAATCTATAGCTTTGCAGATGACAGTACACCAATTTCTTCATTTACTTTGAACGCTTAAACGTCGGCTACTTATGCAAATATCCGCAGACAACAGGAAGTCGTTTAACTTAACAAAGACCTGGAAGAAATTCTATCTTAGGATGACAGTAACCAAGTAGAATTTAACAGTACAAAAACTAAGGTGGCAATTTTTTCTAAAAAATTTAACGTCGCTGAAACCGACATAGTTAGGCCGTAGTACTCCATTCTTCTAGCATCGTCACGCAATTTGCTGGTCGTTAATTTCGGAGCAAATATATATCTTGTCATGAATATGTTACAAACTTAGCAAAGAGATCTTCTCAAAGCTGAGAATATTATTTTGAACTAGAATGCTTTACACTCCACAACTGTTAATTCTGTACAAAGCTCAAATTCGACCAAAGATGGAATAATGCTCTCATGTTTGGGGCTCTGCCCCCCAAACATACACTACATTTGTTGGACTTTATTCAGAAGAGAGCTGTTCACCAGATTAGAGACCCAGAACTGACCAGCAACC